>CM026078.1:35647480-35984686 GCA_014839685.1 Anableps anableps
AACAGCTTCGTCACAGAAAACCTCCCGTGTTTGAGCAGAAATCAGTCTAAAGACGTAAAATTATTACAGTTTTACTTCTAGTCAAAGTTCGGTTTATTACTCAGTCGGTCAGAGAATCTGATGAAAACACTGAGCTCTGTTTTCGTCTTGAGGTGTATTTATGTTTTATCATCAGTTAACAGCAGAGCTTGATGACGACTGATGGTTGAACAGAAACCACCAGAAAGCTGAGCGACGTTTTATTATCAGACGTTCATCGAACAGAAACGGAGGAAAGGTTTTCACTGTGACTTTATTGAATCCATTTTATTTTGTATTAAGTAACAACAGAAGTTTGTATTAAATATTTTTAGAGGGAGATGAGCTCCTGACCCGGTTCTGGTGTTTTTATTTCATGAAGTCGACATGTTTTCATCTCACTTTCTGATTCCAGGCTCCTAATGGTCCCTGAGGGCCTCTGGGGCCAACTGGTTCTGATCGTTTCTAACATGGGTTTAATGGAAACCAGTTTGGAATCAGAACCACCAGGATTTGGTTCTGGATTTACTCTCAGTCGGTTGATGAATGGATGGTTCTGGATTCAGTCAAAATGGGTCGAGTCCGTTTATTTCATTTATTCCATTATTAAAGTGCAAGTAATAAATGAACTCGGTTCGGCTAAAAGAGCCAGAAGAACCAGAAAGAGTAAAGAAGAACCTTGAAGAACCAGAAACAAATAGAACCGGACAGAACCCGATCTGTTCAGAACCAGGTCCGATCAGAGACATGCATCATTTTAATATTCCAGCCTGTTTCTGCTGGTCGTCAGTCTCGCAGTGGATGTGTTTCCCTCCATCTGGAGGTTCTGGACCTCCTCAGCAGAACTTTGGACCCATCTTGGTTCTTCAGCCTTTCGGAACCAGCAATCAGAACCAGAGTCCGGTTCCTGCAGAGACACAGTAGATGATGGATGATGTTTCTCTTAGAACCGACCAGCAGCTGCTGCTCTGATAACCATCACCATGAGGCGTTCGTGGCGGCTGGGATCATTCAGCGCCACCTGAATCAAAGCTGCTGCTGCCGCTGATGATGATGATGATGAAGAAGAGGGGGAGGGGTTTGAGGAAGAGGAGGAGCTGATGCTGCCGAGGTGAGGAGAAGCAGAGAGACGACAGGAGCTGAAGGTGAGAAGACGTTCTTTCTTTCTAACCTGAGTAGAAGGTTCTCCTGGTTCTGATGGAGGATTTATCTCCGGTTCCTCCTGATGGATAAACGTTCAGCTTTCAGATCTTCATCACCTGCTGGATCAGCTGGATGAAACCTTTCGTCTGACCTGAAGACCTTTGGTCCAGCAGCAAACCTCAGAAGCTTTAAAGATCCAGCAGGACCAGGAGAGCTTCAGCTGCTCTTCCTCCTCCTCGTCCTCCTCCTCGTCCTCCTCTGCAGGCCCTGGGTTGGGTTTCATTCCTGCAGTTCTGGCTCAGTGGGATCTCATCAATTATTTAGACACGATGAAGGTCAGAGAGCTGCCGCAGATCTGGACCACATCAGAGGAAGAGGAGGGAGCCTGAAACTGAATTTACATGATAAGGTTGATCAATAATATTAATAATCAGCAGCCAATCAGAACGCGAGGCGTTCAGGTTCTTCATCTCAGTAAAATCATTGTTAGTCTTTAATGTCGTGGCATCCAGTCAGCTGCTCTTTATTTTAACACGAGCAGAAATAAATTATTCAAACTTTAAATATTAAAACAGCTCAACGGTCAGGCGGTCGGTGATTCATGAAAGAATAAAACCTGAGAACAAGATGAAGGATCAGGACCAGACGTTAATGAAGGAAAAATCAATGAGAAAACAGATGAATTATATTAATATGGTGGCCGACAAGTGCAAACACGCCGCAAACAGTGAAACGAGCTGCAAACACGTGAATGATGCAAACTCAAAAACACACAAAAACAATGTGACAGAAAAAACGCCGCAGCCCAAGGAAATAGTGCAGAAGGGAAATAGCAAAAAACAACAGAAAGAATAAAACGCTGCACAAAGCGGAAGTCCTCCAGACCACTAGGGGGAGCTGACCACAGGATCATATGAAACCAGACTCCCAGTAAAGACGGGATGCAGGAAGAAAGTTGGAGGAAGGAAGAAATGGTGCGTTATACTTGATGTCTTTTACAATATCTTAGAACGGCAGCATATTTACATAGCTTCTACTACCTGCTACAGACTCCCCCTAGTGTTGTGGAGGACTTCTGTTTGGCGCAGCTTTTTATACTCTATGTTCTTTTTGCTATTTGCGACTTTTTGCTGTTTGCTTCTATTTCCTGCGTTTGAGGCTTTTTTCGTTTGCATTTGTTTTTGTATTTGTGTGTTTGATGCGCGTTTTGCTGTTTGCTGTGTGTTTGCACCATATATTATGTTAAATTGTATGAAGCATATTAAATTAAATTAATTACAAAAAGGCTATTAAAAGATGAACATGTTGTACCCAGCATTTTAATTTTTCCAATAATCTTGCCCAGGGGTTAAAATCAGTCCAGGGGCCACAAATGGCCCTCAGGCCGCTCTTTGGACACTGCTGGTCTAGAACGGGTCGCCCCCTGGTGGAACTGTCCTGAATTGTAAGATGGCTGCTGCTCGGGATGTAAAGGTAAATCATCAGAACCAGAGCCACTTGGTCCACTAAGTTCTGGATTAAACCCACAGGATCATCTGACCTGATCAGTCTGGTGGACCCAGAGGACCATCAGACTGCTCCTATAGAGACCTGAGAGGGGCGGTACACCACATCTTCTCCACCAGTCTGATGTTGTAGATCCAGTAATACCCTCAAACCACCTTTAAACTGGTGCAGATGGAGTTCTACCCCGTCTCCTGGTTCTGGACTTCCTGTTTGGACCCTGGCACCATGGATGCTTCTTAACACTTAATCAGAGTCCAATTTCATCAGAAAACAGGACCTGGAACACACTGGTTCTGGTTTTGGATCCGGTTCATCACGTTAGCCAGGATGGTTCCATTTTTAGCTGGACTGGATCAGGCTGGAAGCACAGAACCTGACGGAAACATGGAGCAGATCTGGGTTAGACTACACTCTAAAAACCAACCGACACCAGACCGATTAGACTGCTGACCAGAATCTGAGTTTGGACCTGGACACATGGTGTAAAAAGTTTTTGTTATTTTAAAGTCTATTCTCTGAGCTCCAGGGAGCCAGTGGGAGGACTTTAGAACTGGAGTGATGTGCTCTAGCTTACTGGTCTTAGTGGGAACACCAGCAGCAGCGTTCTGGATCAGCTGCAGCTGTCTGGTTGGCTCTTTAGGCAGACCTGTGAAGACACTGTTGCAGTAATCAGTGCGACTAAAAATAAACGATCTCTAGATCTTGTTGAGACATTAGTCCTTTAATCCTGGAAATGTTCTTCAGGTGATAGAAGGCTGACTTTGTAACTGTCTTTATGTGTCTCTGAAGGTTCAGGTCCAAGTCCATCACTACACCCAGATTTCAGGCTTGATCACTAGTTTCTAGCTGGAATAACTGAAGCTGCGCGCTGACTCTAGATCGGGTCCAAAGATAATGATTTCAGTTTTGTTTTTGTTCAGCTGGAGAAAGTTTTGGCACCTCCACGCACTGATTTAGTCTAAGCATCTGTTCAGTGCTCGGATGGGTTTAGAGTCACCTGGTGACATTGTGATATTGAGCAGTGTATCATCTTCGTAGTTATGGTAGCTGATTTTATTACTTGTTATAATCTGATCTTATGGGTCCAAAGATAATAACTTCAGTTTTGTTTCTGTTCAGCTGGAGAAAGTTTTGGCATCTCCATTTAATAAGACCAACACTGTTCATCGGGTCCACTTCTGTCTCTTCAGTCCACAGAACATTTTCCCAGAAGTCTTGAGGATCATCAGGATGTTTACTGGTAAACATAAGATGGGTGTTTGTGTTCTTTTGGGTCAGTAGTTGTTCTGGTGCTGGAACTCTCCCATGGAAGCCATTTCTGCCCAGTTTCTGCTTCTTGTTGTTGAATCATGACCTCTGACCTTAACTGAGGCAGTGAGTAATCAGCAGAGCTTTAGATGTTGTTCTGGGTTCTTCTGGACCTGAAATACTCTTTCACTGTGTCGGCCAATCAGAAAGCTCCCAGGTGTTTTTCTGTAAGTGGTCCAGAATGGCTGTTTTCCAGGGTTCCCGTCTTGAGAGGTCCTCCAGCAACCACACAGTTTTTACAGAGTGGGACTGTTTGACCTGTCAGAACCACCACTAAAGAACAACAATAAGAAGAAACCAAGTGGTTCAGGTAATGAATCAGAGTGTTCATCCATCAGTCTTTAACCTGATTCTGGACTGGTTCTGAGTGTTAGATTCAAAAGAACAGGTCTGAATGTAAACCCTGAACCAAACGCTCCAGCAGCTGGAACCGACCTGCTGTACAGCGAGGTGAGGTTTCCGGAAAGCCGCGTTAATCATTTAGGAGCTAATGGAGCGAGACGCAGTCTTCATCAGCAGAACACGGCGCCAGGATGTTCAGAACAAGCTCCACCAACTAATGAGGCTGTTTTCTGTGTTCGACAGGTACGGGTCGGTCCTCGACCAGCAGAAGGTACTGCAAGATAGATAGATAGATAGATAGACAGATAGACAGATTGATACATAGATAGATAGATAGTTGGAGGGCTGTTATGATGCCAGAGGAATCGGATCTGGTCCACCTTTAACCCCCCGAGGTTCATAATGGGTCTTGACCAGGTCTCCAGCACCACTCCACACATCAGTTTCCTGGCTGTGGGGAGCACCCGCCTCAATACCTCCACTCCCTCGACCTTCCCTCCGTCTTCCTGCAGCATCGATGAATCCTACAAGTATGTCTTCCTGCCCGTCTGCTACTCCCTCACCTTCCTCTTCAGCCTGGTGCTGAACTCGGTGGTTCTGCTGCGGTCGTGCCGGCCCCATGGCGCTGGGGCCGGTGGCGGGCGGCGCTGGAACACCTCTCTGATCTACATGGTGAATCTGGCCACCACAGACCTGATGTACGGCCTGTCGCTGCCCTTTCTGGTGGCAAGCTACGTGCTGAGGGACCACTGGGTGTTCGGGGACTTCATGTGCCGCCTCGTACGATTCCTCTTCTACTTCAACCTCTACTGCTCCATCTTCTTCCTCACCTGCATCTCTGTGCACAGGTAGGATGCTCTTGAAGACATACATCATAAAACTACAAGTTCCAATCAGTAAAGGCACAGTTCAACCAAAGTTTAGGAGAACTTTTAGGGTTTAATTTGAAACATTTAAAGTGCCTTTAATGTGTTGCAGAATTTCTGATTTTCTCTAAATTATTCTTCATCGTTACCTGTTCAGGTGCTTTAACAAGCCCCACCCCCTCCCAAACAGGTACACCTGTCCATGTTCATGAACAAACAGTCCATGTGAATTCCTGGAACTGTTAATTTTTGATGTTTTTTACCTTTGAACTTTAAGTCACTGGCAGGACAGTAGCTTTGACAGATCTGAGGGTCCACGGACCTCGGAGCCAGTCAGAGGCCTTGAAGGCAGAAGAACTATGGAGCCAATCAGAAGCCTTGAAGGCAGAGGAACCTTGGCTTAGTTAAGACTGAGTTTAGTATTAAAGCAGAAAAACTGCTGAACAACCTGAACTCATTTCCTGAAAGGTTACAGAAACCATTGAGCACCAACTGCTTGGAAAATGTTTTGGACATGTTTTTCTTATTCTCTTTTTTGTGTAAATTTTCACACTTAAAGAACCCTTTAGTTGTTTTTTTGGGTTCTGGTCTTCCGGGCCAGTCCAGTCAGCAACCTTGTTGCTGGTCACCCACTGAAGCCCTGTGGTTTTCCTTTCCTTCTGTGATTTTCCAAAGTGTTTGTTGGAAGCTTAATAACGGTTTAGTCACACGCCGTTAACTCTGACAGTGCAGTGGAAGGACCATCGGGTCAATGAACCCAGGTCTTTCAGTAGAACTGTTGAACCTGACAGTCAGTTTTAATGAAAGAAGCTGGAAGACAATAGAAAATATAAAACTTCACAGTAAACAGGAAGATATTTGTAGAACAAACTGATATTAAGTTTCAGTGCCTGTTAGTTTATTTTTACTGTACTGGTCACTTCCTGAAGTTCTTTTATTAGATAAGAACCCAAAAGAAAGCCAAATAACTTACCTGAGAGACGTGAGAGCCAGCCTCTCCTGGTGAGTCCTTGTTGAACTGCTGTAGCTTTAGCTGAGGGTTTTCTGCTCTGTGAGGTAAATATACCGGACCTGCTACCACAGAACAGAACATGGCAGCTCAGATCACACCACAAAGAAGCAGAGACCCAGCTTGATAAATGGTTCAGCACCTAGAGGTAATGAATTGATTGGGTATGAGTGTGATGATGCAGTGCCAGGGATGCCTTGAAGGTATGAAAACCAGCTGTCTCCGGAGACAGTTGGACTCTTTCAGAACTTCTGTCTTGTCCTGGTCCTGTTTATGGGGTTCATGAACAGGTGTACTCATGGAAAAGAGGATGTGTTGGTGAAACAATAGGGCTCATCTTTGCTTTTCTCTGATGATGAGGTCCTGCTGGCATCCTAAAGCTATGGTGCTTACCAAGTTTAGATCTGGTCCCTTAACCGGTAAAAGGTGGAACACAGCGAACCCCTGCCTATTCACAGAATTTTCTGTGGAACTTAACCCCAAGGTGTTCATGGAAAAATTCACCTGTTTGCAGATTTTGTCAAATATTCAAAATAAAATGGAGCTTGGGAGGCTGTAATACCTCTTCACAATGCTACTTGACACCCGGTGGACTGGTGTTAGCAAAGCAGCCAATCCGTGCTGATTGGCTGAACCCCCAAGAGTGGAGATAAGGAAGACTGTAGCTGTTAGCTTCTGAGGTAGTACCAAGGTGGTTTCCACTGTATGTATTAATGCATATTAAGGTATATTTGGTGTTTGAACTATTAAAATAGGAAGTTATAAGCGTTTTTAGAGAAGGTCTCGAGCAGTCATGGATTTCAGCTGTTCGCAGGCAACTAAGGTCCATAACCCCTGCAAATACCAGAGGGTTCACTGCACCCTTTCCAGGCCAGGGTTGAGTCTCTGCATCAAGCTGAGGACTATTTAAATAGTTTATTACTAATAAACTATTTTCTATTCAGCTGGATAAAGTTGTGGCACTTCCACGCACTGATTTGTTCACAGCATCTGTTCAGTGCTCGGATGAGTTCAGAGTCACCTGGTGATATCATAATACAGAGCTGTGTATCATCTGCATAGTTATGGTAACTGATCTTATCACTTGCTATAATCTGAGCTAGTGGGAGCATGTAGATATTAAATAGGCAGGGACCCAGGATTGAACCTTGGGGTACTCCACATGTGACTTCTGTCTACTCCGATGAGAAGTTACCTATTGACACAAAGAAATCCCTGTTCTTTAGGTAGGATTCGAACCAACTGAGTACCGTACCAGAGAGTCCGACCCAGCTCTCCAGTCACTTCAATAATATCTCCTGGTCAACAGAGTCAAATGCTGCACTGAGGTCCAACAGAACCAACACTGTGGTTCTTCCACAGTCTGGATTTGTGTAGATATTTGTGTCGAACACTTTGATGAGGGCAGTCTCAGTGCTGTGGTGACCATGGAAACCGGAATGAAAGACGTCAAAGCGGTTTGTCATTGTTAAGAAGCTGTTTAAGTGTTGAAACACAGCTTTTTCTAATAATTTTGCTAATGGAAGGTTAGAGATTGAGATGTGTTGTGTGTTGGGCTCTACAGGCAGGTACTGGACCATCTGAAGGTCAACAAACATGGAAAATGTCCTATAGAGACATCAGACACCACCTATTAGAGTTTGATAGGGGTCCCATTGTGGGATTAAAGGGATCTGCATGGTTGAGACGAACTGCCAGAAACACTTATGACTGTCACAGCTGTGATGAAAATCACATCATTTTGTTCTCAGCCTCATGTCATCCACCCCTTCTTGTCACAACCCCCCTGGCAAACTTTTTGCCCCCCTCTGCATGCAAAACTATCGTGTGATTGGTCAGAATTTCGTCGATGTGTTTGTTTATGCATAAAACAGCTCCAACTACTCAACTTCCAGAAGCCATTTTTTCAGCCAGAGAGCAGCATGGATAGTTTTGAGGAGCAGCTGTCTGAGGCTGTGACGAAGTACGTATTGTTGTAATAAAACACTGAACCCCCTGACCAGTTCTAGTCCGATGCAGCAGGCGAACGTCCCACTGACACATTCCTTTCCTTTATTTTCCAATAACAATGGAAAATAAAATGAGATTTTGCAGCTCGTCAATCATTATTTCTTTCTCCTCTGAACTCGTGAACTTGCAACAGTCGTTCCTCTCTGCCATGACTGTTGTTTACTGTTGTAAACCACAAGACGTATACTGCAGCGGGAAGGGTTTCACTGGAGCTTGTCTCGGTGTGTCTCGTAGACTGCATTGGGTCTGTGCAAAAACGAACATCCCGAAACCATGGGACAGCATATCGACAGTTCAACTCCAATCCGACCATGCTGGGCCCTTAAGAGATGCAGGGTGGTCCAATGTTAGAGTAGCCCAGTGTTTGGGGCAAGCAGAGGTTCCAGTGGTCTGATGTTGGAACCACTGATTACTAGAGAGCAGGGTACTACTGGAGAGTTAGGGCTCCCACATACTTCAAGAGTCGATGCACAGTCACATGGTTGCAAACTGCCTTTCTCACAAACACCTTTCATACAATGGCACATACCACCTGGGGAATGCCCCACCTGCTTCAGGATAAGTCACGCCCCTACCTGCCGGGGTTCTTACTCCCTCTCTACATCCTCTGCTTTGATTTTATGAAGCAGTCATAGAGACACCTTTCTGGTGTCGAGTTGAGCAGGCGGATGGCTCTCTGTGAATAAAATGATGCAATTTTCATCATGTCTACGTCAATGAGAGCCGATTTTGGCACTTCAGATGAAGTATGTGGGAGCCTTAAGGTAAAGCCATTAAATGTGAACTAAGTCTTGATCTGTCCACAGGTATCTGGGGATCTGCCATCCTATGAGGACCATCACTCTGGAGAGCAAGCGGGTGGTGAAGGCAACCTGTGCCTCAGTGTGGGTGGTGGTCTTCGTTCTCACCTGTCCTATCTTCAGGTTTGCCCAGACAGGAGACGTTACTAGAAGAGGTACTGGAGCTGTTGAAGCTGAAGGGATGAGATCTGAAGACAACAGCACTGAGGAGAAGTATGTGAACTGCTGGGATGATGCCATCGATAAGGACTTTCCTGAATATGTCCCATATGGCATTGTCCTTCACCTGCTGGGCTTTTTTGTCCCCTTCGTTATCATTGCTTGGTGCTACTCTCAGGTGGTCCGGACGATATTTCAGAGCCTGCGGTCTCCACCCAGTTCAATAGAGGGTGGTGAGGACGGAGCAGTTGGGGATGGAGCAGCTGAAGGAGGTCGAGATCGGGAGAGAACTTCAGTCTCCATCTCTGGATCCCAGTACTCCCACTACATCCGGAGGCGGCGTAAATCCATTAAAACCATTGTAACCATCACTCTACTGTTTGCGCTCTGCTTCTTGCCCTTCCATGTGACTCGGACGTTGTTCCTGCTCCTGCGGCGGGGGCAGCTTGGCGGTTGCAACGCCATGAAGGCTGTCTCCATCTGCTATAAGGTCACCAGGCCTCTGGCCTCCTGCAACGCCTGGCTCAACGCCCTGCTCTACTTCCTGACAGGAGATAAAGGTGCCCCCTGCTGCTGGCCAGCAGAACGAACAGTCCACCAGGACAGAAGAAACGGCTCCCTCTGGTGGCCGTTAACAATACTAAAGAAGGAAGGAGGTGGAGAGGATGACCAGGAGGTGGCTGAGAAGGTTGAGAGGGAGCTGCAGATGGAGGATGAATCCAAGTCTTCACGGATCATCTTCTAGGACGTTCTGAAGGAAAATGTTGCTCCAAGACACAATCAACCTGTTGTCATGTTGCCCTAAATCTATCCAGACATCTGGTGATGAATATTTACAGCCATGTTGCTCTCCAGAGCCGGTGTCCTGGTCCAACACAACAGAATCAGATGGCTGGATTACCTTCTCAGCCTGCAGCAAAGTTCTGCAGAGTCCTGTTGACGACCCAGTTCTTTGGTTCTGATGTATTGAAGCAGAGACGCCTCTGGAGACGGGTACCTGGGTCGTCCTGCTCTACAGAGATGAGATGTTTGATCAGCTGTTGTGTTTTAATGACTTCCATTGATCATAAATAACCTGAACATGTCCCAGAAGCCATTGCTCCAGGCAGGAAGCTCTGGTGAGATCATCACTTGGACTTATGAGAACCTGGCGCTGAGCTTACTTTAGTCTGAGCTTAAACTGAACCGGGTTTTATTTTATAGAGCAAGACAGACACTGAGAATCAGTTTAGTTTCTCAAGGTTTGTCTTCATTAATCTGCAGATTAATGTGATTAAAGGTGGATTCCAAACATTTTAACCCAACCTTCCCTCAGAAGCTGTGAATGAGCTGCTTTCAGTCGGCCCAACGGTGGTTCTGGGTATCTGAACATTCCTACTGTTTTGGATCTCAGGTCAGTTTTCTCCTTTTGGACCTCATTAGTGTGGATGTTTCGATGTTTTTGTGTCAGAATTAAAGTGTTTGTGACCCCAGCTGTTGTCCATCCTTCATGGTACCACAAAGATCCATTTTCTCACACAGACCATTAATTGGGTCATCTCTGTTTGGACCAGACTTCCTTTAAGAACTTTAGTCGTGTTTTAACTCGTCATCTGACAACTGAACCTTCCTTCAGGGTAAATAATTATTTCTGTGCATCGATGCTCATGAATCGACTCATAATCTGTGGGGTGAAGCTTCCTTCTCCATGGAGAGATCACAGAAAAAGAAGGTTCTGTAAATTTATTAAGATTATAATTTATTCCAAACCGAAGCTAAAATGAACTAAAAGGTTAAAGGTTAACGGGAGCTAACGGCTGAGATCAAGATTATAATTTAATATTTAAAAAGACGATCTACACTAATCCTTATCCGCTGCTACAGATTATAGAGATAATGAATAACCTGGGAATCCAACACTAAAAATAATCAGATAACTGGTTTAAACTAATCAACAGCTCATCGGACCTTCAGAACCAGAAACAAGTGGATAAGATCCTGATTCTGAGTGAATGGACTGAACTTAAGAAGCTCATTCGACTACCAGATTGGTGCCTTGATCAGAAGTGGAATCAAACCCATAACTTTCCAAATTCAAGATGACTTCTCTACCTGCTGACACACCAAACCATATATCTGTTCATTTATTATTAATAATTATTCAATATTAATAAAGACATTATAATTAATAATAAAAACATATTTATTAATTCATATTTAAATTATTTTAATGAATACTAAATTATTAAAAGTTGAAATGAAATTTGAAGCTGATGATAAATTAGAGAAAACAAAAATTAGATTAATTTTTAAATAAATTAATCTGCACCACAGATTTTCACAGAAAATCTTTATTTATATGATCAAAACAAACAGATTAATGGAAATCATTTCATATTCTGATGATGATGTAAGGTTGACAGAATTAATTTAAAATAATTAATGATAATAGTGCAACATGAGCTAAAGTAGTATTTTTCACAGTGGGGGCCACCAGGGGGCGCTTCACAAAGTAGGAGGCAAGGTGAGAAAAATGCAAAAATTTAATCTAAAGCATATTTTTTAATCACAAAATCTAATCTGTTTTTCAATCATTTTTTATAAAATATGAGTTAAAACCATGTACTGAAATGTTATTTGCTACGATCATCTTTCTGATTGGCTGCCAGTCAAATTCATCAAGCTCCTTTGCTCCTCAAGCTAGCGTAGCAGCTCAAAATGGAAAAGCTTCTGACTGGGAAAGACCAGAGGAACCGTCCAGCAGACCTGCTGTGGAGGAAACTGCTGCAGAAAAGCCCCTAATAACTCCTGGTCGACTGGAATCAGAAGGTCGGAGGCAGCATTTATGCTAAACGGATGTAATAATTATTGAATAATGAATAAAGCTGAGAAAAAACCTCTTAAAACTTCATGTTTCTTCAGATATTTTGTAGCATCGTCTGTTGGTTTGCAAAGGGGGTCCCCAGGCAGAAGCTAATGCTGAGGTAGTTCAGGGTTATGACCAGCAGGTGGCGCCAGAGTTAGACACAGGATTACAGCGTTCTCAGGGTCTCAGTAGAACCTCCTGGATCCTCCCTGATCAGCTCCCACCGGGTGGCGCTCACCAGCCTGTAGTTGAAGTCCCGGTAGTTTTCTGGGTGAACCTGTCTCTGGCGCCACACCTCCTCGTAGAGGCTCCGGACTGCCGGCTGGAGCGGCGGGAAGCTGGCGGAACCGGCCAGCGTGTCGCAGTATTCCCACTGATCCTGGTCCATCTTCAGCAGGTGGTGCCGCTGGACTCCCCGGTCCAGCTTCTTCTGCTGCTCCCTCCACACCTCTTCCTCCATCTGCTCCTGAGGAGGTAAGGTGACGGACCCGTCCAACACGGCCAGAGCGAACTGTACCTGAGGAGAACAGAACCGTCTGAGACAGCTCCTCACGGTGTTTCACCTGTGGACGCTGCGGCTCACCTGGCAGTCAAAGTTGGGGAAGGGGCAGATGACCTTGCAGATGCCGATGAAGAACAGCGAAGGGAAGGCTGGAGGCATCATGTACCGGTACAGAGGGGACACCACATGGTCCTGGATGTCCAGACCCAGCTGGGCCGGGTCCAGGAAGGGGTAGCTGAAGTTGTACCCGGTGCAGAACATCAGAACGTCAGCTTGACACACCGAGCCGTCCTGAGGGGAACATTTTTACCCAATCTGAGGCTGGTTTCACCTCAACATGAAACATCCTGAGGTTCTGGAATCAGAACCAGTGGGTTTGGTTCTGGAGGACGAGCTCACCTGGAGGCGGATGGTTCCATCGTCCTGGACCGCCACCACAGAGCTCGCCTGCTGGATCCCCGGAGGAAGGGGAATGGTCAGTGGAGGGTTACGGTGACTCAGAATCACCTGCAGAGAAAAGTTTCTCATTGGTTGATTTGGACTCCGATGTCATCAGACAGGAAGAAGGAGGACATGTTCAGTTCTGAAGAACTTTGTTCCGTCTGGAGGCTCTGAGTTAAAAGTCTTTTTATGATTTTAATAAACTCTGATGGTACCTTGGCTCCAGCTTTGACCAGTTCGATGGAAATGTCCAGTCCTGAAGCTTTCGCTCCCAGAACCACCACCGTCTGACCCGAGAATGGCTCGGCGAAGCGGTACGAGTGACTGTGAAGAACCTTTCCTGCAGAAACACAGCGTTTACCCAAGGTCTTTACTCCGTCTGGATCTGCTGCTGTCACTGAGTCAGAGAAACATGATACCTTTAAAGTTCTGTATCCCCGGGATGTTTGGGATGTGAGGGTCAGAGTAATGCCTGTGGACACACAAATTAAACCTTTATGTTGGTGCAATAGTGACCCCCAGGGGCAGGAGGGATATAGCTTTCTGTTTTTAACCTGTAAAGGTTCACATGAGGTTTCTCTGTAATTCTGTATATTTAGAAAATGATAAATAAACAATTTAGGTATTTTAAAAACAGTTCATAACTGATCTGTCAAAATGAGATAAAAGTTCCCAGCAGTGGTGGCTCCGCTAACCCTCAAGCACTAATCATAAACATTAGTTCTGCTAATGCTAAAGTGCTATACCAAAACAAAATTTAGCAGAAGCTAACACTATAGCACTATAACAACAAAGTATTTAGTAGAAGCTAATGCTAAAGCGCTATACCAACATTGTATATAGCGGTAGCTATTGCTGAATGCTGAATTCAACCATGTTGATACCCACCATGAGAAAAGGTTCTTGGGACATTAATGTTACTAATGAGAGGGGAGGGGAGTGAAAAACCAACCTTGAACAGAGGAGATGGCCTCAGGCTTCATCTTTCTAACAACCACACTGCAGCCTTGACTCGTCTTGTCAGGCCGTTTCACAGAAAGTCACACATTAGGATTGTCAATGTCAACAATCCTGACAGGGAAATGAATAGAGGGTAGGGCCTTCATGGCCTCGTTAGTGACCTCTATCAGTGTGATTGTTTCTGATTACAACTTATGAGCCTGATACGTCCAACCCAAGTCCCAGAACTGAACGTCTTGGATGAAAGGCAACGAGCCTCCAAGATAAGAGAAGAAGTCCAGTTGGCTTCATTTAAATCTCTCAAAGTTATCTGGCTAAGAATCAACACTTATGGAAATGTAGCAATATTCTGGTTTGAACCTGACATTAGACGGTAGTAAAGCGCTGAACATGCTTCGACTGGCAGCAGATGTACACCAGCGCCACCTTGGTGTGGTGGTTCGAGGTTGGACTGGATCAGGCTGAGAACTGACACCTCTGTTAAAGGTGATCCGATCAGACGCCCTGACTGGGGTTATTTATAGATTCATATCTGGAAGCTAACATGGAGCTACAGCCAACATGGAAACATGCTTCTGATTTTTAAAGCTCATAAAGCTGCAGGTCAAGATTCAATCAAACTTTATTATCAGGTGGTTACCATGGTAACAACTGGCTACACACCCCGAGCAGACGAAAACTGCATCAAATGTCTCTGTTTTTAGATGACCTGTTGAATCCGATGAAGTCACCTCCCATGTGACCTTCCTCGCCTCACTCCCTGTTGTCGGGGAAACAGGCGTGATGTTTTCCACCATGGCGCTGAACTGATGATGAAGAATAAATCAGTTATCCTGCCTGGGACGGTTACCGGACTCTGGGATCAGCTGGAAGACTCACCCGGATGTGAGGCCAAATGCGGAAGCTCTCACAGTACCTCTCCAGGTACTGCTGGACCTCCCGATGGGACAAGAAGCTCCTCAGCTCAGGGTCAAAGGGGAAGTCAGGGAACATCATCACCTCTTTGGGCAGGTTGGTCCTGTTTGGACACCAGAACTGGGTCACAACTCATAATGTCATGTCATCAGGAGTCAACAGCGCTCACTCCTGGCAGACAGACGAACCTACCTGAGGTCTCTGTACATGCTGCTGAGCACCGGCCTCCCGTTGGGGAACGTCCCGACATGCTCCTCGTAGCACCAGGTCCCGCCCACATTCCCACTCAGCTCAAACACCACCGGGGGGGCAAAGCTGGCGGGGCGGGACAGGATGTGCCGGGCTGCACAGAGTCCGGCTGCCCCCGCTCCGACCACCGCTACCCGCTGTTGCATCCTGTGGATCTGATTCAGAGGGAGGGGACTCACCTGGACAGAAACGCTCTCACATTAAAAATCTGGGGACGGGTCTACAACACCTCAGTTGCCATAGAGACTAGTAATTTTCTCTGGTCCTAACAGGTTCAAAAATATACATAAAAATATAAATATAAAAATTTATGAAAATATAAAATTATATAGCCTCAAGCACTACTCATAAACATTAGCTTTGCTAATGCTTAAGCGCTATACCAACATGGTGTCTAGTCGAAGGTAATGCTAAACCGCTACATCAACAGGATATTTAGTGTAAGCTAATGCTTAAAGTTGCAGGATGATTTTAATGAAAAATATGTTTTTTACATATTTGTTGAAATTATCATGTTGTGACAGTATAAGACAGATGATCTATGAAAAGTGAAGGTCTTCTGCCTTTTCCCAGTGCTCCCAGTACTAACTGCAGAAATCCACCAGTCAGTCAGAAACAACCAATCAGAGTCAGGAGGAGGGTCTTAGCGCTGCTAATCACTCTCATGTTCGCGCTGCTCACACTCCCCCTGCTCTCTGCTATGCTACAGCTGGTTCACCACAACATAGCCTGCTGCTAATGCTAAGGCTAGTTAGCATGGCCACCGATGGCGGCGGATAAACAGTCTTCCTGGAAGGGTGAGTTGTTTCTCCACCATCAGCACATTTAGCAGCGCGAACACGAGGGTGATTGGCAGCGCTAAGCCCCTCCTCCTGGCTCTGATTGGCTGTTTCAGGTCGGGAGCGGCGTATTTCTTTAGACAGCAATAGCAGCTCAGGGAGGAGGAGAAGCTCCATCTTTTTTACAGATTAACTGTCTCACACCAGACTGTCACAACATGATGAGTTTTAACAAATATGCAAAAAACATATTTTTGTAATAGTTACATAGCTGCTGCAGCTTTAAGTGCTACACAAATATGGTATTTAGTGGAAGCTAATGCTAAAGCGCTATATTAACATGATATGTAGTGGAAGCTAATCCTTAAGCGGTACACCAACGTTACATTTAGTGGAACCTAATGCATCGCGGATGGAGAACGTGAGGAATTTGGACTGTTTGGACTGTTGTTATACAAGGAAGTTCTAGAAGGATAAGACACTTTTTTTAATAAAGAAAAATTGAAAATTACTTTAACAACTGAGGCTGTTTTTTATTGGAATGGAAAAATGTGACCTTAGTAATACAAAACTTGTATGTGTTATTAATTTATTTATTATTCAACCGGACATCAGAGTTCATTTCATAGCTACACTCATCTGACTGGACCCAGTTCGGACTTTGTCCCCGGGAGGACAAGAGCGGGGAAACCACCAGGTCACTGATTCACAGAATCGATCAACTTTCAACAACAGAACACGAATCAACATAACACCCGAACCAGAACACTTAAAAACAGAACCAGAGCTGCGTCAAAGTCTGCCCAAAGACAACAGGAGGATAACACCAACTGCGCATGCCCACAGCTAACCCTCTTAACTTTTCAGCTAACCTGTAGCTAGCCTGATAACAGTGATGAGCTGGGCACTTTAAAGCACCTAGTGTTTAAAGTCATGCTGATTAGTAATAATCGATAAAATCATCCGGTACCGAGTTTAATGTCTGGGTTGGTTCCGCTGCTGCTCTACGGAGCTGACGAAGGAAGGAACGTGTTATTCGGGGCACGAATCACGTCACAACACCAGAAGGTTCAGAGCAGAACGACAGGAGTGTTACAGAGAGAACGGTTCATTGCGTTTCCTCCGTAGTAACACGGGAACTTCCGCTCCGGACCCTTCACAATAAAAGTCTAATTTCTTCTGTCATAGAATGGTGGGATTAACTTAACTATTCATTACAAACAAAATACTCATTTACTGTCACTAATATTTCACCCAGAAATTATGTTAAAAGTGACCCCCACCCCCAGAATTTCCACATTTAATTTTTGACGGTTTAATTTTTTTTAGACTTTTTAAATTGTTTTGAATGTTTGTTGTTTTTGTAATAAGTCATGATTTTGAGATGAAATGATTTCCCTCCTGGGATTGCTAAGGGATTCCTCCAGTATAACCCTTTTATTCTACAGAACAGCGCCTCATGGTGGCAGCATGGTGGAGCAGCTCTGCTACGTTGGTTTGATTTGTTCTTTCCTCGACTTCAGTTCATCATTTTTCTAGTTTAATATATGGACCATTATTCCCTCTGGTTCTGGATGCTGAGCAGCTCTGACTGCTACCAGAGACCCTTCCAGCCCGCAGCATCACCATCAACGATTCTCTGAAGATACTTGGATGATCTGAATTCCGACAACATTTAATCTCCCTTCGGGATAAATAAAGCAGTTTTAAACTGAATTGTTGTTCTCAACACGCTCAGATGTGCTGTTTACTGGTATGTGTTGGTCGATGCTGCATCTCCACCCAGGACTCACTGCGAAACCAAACCGAATCCAAACGTTTTATTAGAAAAGAAGAAGAAGAAGAAGAAGAAAGCAGCAGAAACAGGAAATAAACACCAGCTGTTGCTACAGCACAGTAAATCCGAGGATTTCAGCTTCATTCCTGAACTTCAGGAGCTTCAGCTGAGCTGCAGCTCTGTCCCAATCAAGTCCACAGACGGTTCTGATCCAGTCAGTATCAGCTGACCCTCGTCCGTCCACAGCTCGCTCCCAGCAGGCTCCCGTCACTTGGCGACGGCGTTCCCGTGCGGCGGCAGCTGCTGCGGCGGCTGCTGCTGCTCGGCCAGCGCCTGCTGCAGCCGCGTGCGTTTCCTGGAGTAATGCTGCCAGTGCAGCAGCTGCTGCTCGTCGATGAACTTGGCGCACTGAGCGTTGACCAGCTCCTTCCTGAAGTGTTCGTACTGCAGCAGCTCCAGCATGTGGAGGCAGTGGGGATACCTGGGGGGAGGGGGAGGTCAGCGGAAACATCTCAACCAAGTTACCAGAACTCATCCATTCTATCAAAGCCAGAAACAGTAAGACGGTAAATTGGAACTGGAGGTGATGGATTTGAAACTGTCCTGAGATGATTCTTTGATGCATTTATTTCTCCTATAATGGACTTATTATAGAAGGTTGGTTTTATGTGTGAATGTAATGTGATGGTCATGGTTCTGGATTATGCAGCAGCCAGGGTCTGGACCCAAGACAAGTTTCCTTCAGGACGATTAAGTTCATCTCATCGTACCACTGAGAGTCAGCAGAGAAGAAGAAGATAATGAAGAAGACCTAGAAAAAGAACTAGAAAAAGATGAACTACAAGAAGAACTACAAGAACTAGAACTAGATGAAGAAGAACTACAAGAACTGGATGAAGAAGAACTACAAGAACTGGATGAAGAAGAACTACAAGAACTGGATGAAGAAGAACTACAAGAGGAACTAGAAGAAGAAGAACTAGAAGAACTAGATGAACTAGAAGAAAAGCTAGATGAAGAAGTAGATGAACTACAAGAAGAACTACAAGAACTAGAAAAAGAACTAGAAAAAGATGAACTACAAGAAGAACTACAAGTACTAGAACTAGATGAAGAAGAAGAACTAGAAGAACTACACGAACTCGATGAAGAAGAACTACAAGAATTAGAAGAACTCGAAGAACTACAAGAACTAGAAGAAGAACTACAAGAACTAGACAGAAAACAACAAGAACTGGATGAAGAACTACAAGAACTAGATGAAGAAAAACTACAAAAACTAGATGAAGAACTACAAGAATTAGAAGAACTCGAAGAACTACAAGAACTAGAAGAAGAACTACAAGAACTAGACAGAAAACAACAAGAACTGGATGAAGAACTACAAGAACTAGATGAAGAAGAACTACAAAAACTGGATGAAGAAGAACTACAAAACCTGGATGAAGAAGAACTGCAAAAACTAGATGAAGAATAACTACAAAAACTGGATGAAGAACTACAAGAACTAGATGAAGAACTACAAAAACTGGATGAAGAACTACAAGAACTAGATGAAGAACTACAAGAACTAGAAGAATAACTACAAAAACTGGATGAAGAACTACAAAAACTAGATGAAGAAGAACTACAAAACCTGGGTGAAGAAGAACTACAAAACCTGGATGAAGAAGAACTACAAAAACTAGATGAAGAATAACTACAAAAACTGGATGAAGAACTACAAGAACTAGATGAAGAACTACAAAAACTGGATGAAGAACTACAAGAACTAGATGAAGAACTACAAGAACTAGAAGAATAACTACAAAAACTGGATGAAGAACTACAAGAACTAGATGAAGAAGAACTACAAAACCTGGATGAAGAAGAACTACAAAACCTGGATGAAGAAGAACTACAAAAACTAGATGAAGAATAACTACAAAAACTGGATGAAGAACTACAAGAACTAGATGAAGAACTACAAAAACTGGATGAAGAACTACAAGAACTAGATGAAGAACTACAAGAACTAGAAGAATAACTACAAAAACTGGATGAAGAACTACAAGAACTAGATGAAGAAGAACTACAAAACCTGGATGAAGAAGAACTACAAAAACTAGATGAAGAATAACTACAAAAAATTGATGAAGAACTACAAGAACTAGAAGAAGAACTACAAGAACTAGAAGAATAACTACAAAAACTGGATGAAGAACTACAAAAACTAGATGAAGAACTACAAGAACTAGAAGAATAACTACAAAAACTAGATGAAGAACTACAAAAACTAGATGAAGAACTACAAAAACTAGATGAACTACAAAAACTAGATGAAGAAGAACTACAAGAACTAGATGAACTAGAAGAAAAACTAGATGAAGAAGTAGAACTACAAGAAGAACTAGAAAAAGAACTACAAGAAAAAGAAGTAATGTGTGAGAGCTTCAGAACCACAGCAGCTGTGACCTACTTAGATGACAGGAAGTTCTGGAGAACATTTCTTTATCTCAACATTTATTCTCATTTAGATTCACATCAACTAATTTTAATCTGCTGATTATTTAAATGAAGCGTTCCGTTTTCAGGGTCAGAAGTATACATACACCCCACTAATATCTGCCTCCATGTCTCTCAGTGAGCTGCACCTTCAATGCCCAGTACCTGGACCCATCCGGACCCATCAACGAGGTTCTGGTATCATTCTGATCACAGCTCTGCTGGACAGAACCTGTACCAGACCTGCTTCTAATCAGAGTCCACAAACTCCCAACAGGGTCAAACGCTGAACTGGGTTCAGGTTTCACTCATCTGACCCAAACTGCCTCCCTCCAGAACATCTCTGGATGGTTCCTTCACCAGAATCAGGATCATGAATAGTTCTGGTTCTCCAGAACCAACATTTTAATCCTGGATTATAATCTGGCCTCTTTCAGTAAAACAGCTGCTGCTGTTAATCTGCAGAAAATGGATCGAAAATCTAAAAACATGAAGAACTTTCCTAGAATTCTGACCCGGTTTGGATCAGAGGAAGTTCAATGGTTCTGTCATGGTTTCGCTCTGGAAACGGTTCAGATAAATCATTCAACTGAATACGAGACCCACTCAGCCTGACGGGTGGACGGGACCGTCGGGCCGGACCTGGGTCAGAGGTTCTGGAGCGGGCCTTACTTGAGGAACTTGGCGTATTCGGGTTCCTTCCAGTACAGCAGGTACTTCAGGTAGTTGATGAAGGGTCGCTCTCTCAGGTATCCTCTCTGAGCCAAAACTGAAACACAAACACACGACCCGGTTCAGCACCAGAACCGGGAACTTTTGGCTCTGTCCTGTTCGGTTCCAGGAAGTTCCTGACCAGAACCTAACAGGTTCTACAGAAACTGTGGTTCAGATGGTTTAGGGTTATTAGGTTGTTTGATAATGATGAAAAATAAATAGAGTAATAACTGAATGTTTCTAAAGCCAGCTGGTGCAGGTTGCTGGTTCTATTCCCATCCTTGGTTGCTCTGACTTTCTGCACTCATCCGGATCATTTGAAGGGTTGTTCATTCTCTTCCAGATGAACTGGTTTGGGTTTGGTTCCGGTTCTGCTCAGAATGTCTGTGATAAACCAGCCTTATGACTAAAACTGTGACATGATCTTTTATTTCTCCATTTCTGGACTGAAACTGGGAACTCACAGTTCAGGTAGTTTGGGTTGGCCAGACACTGGACGAACTCCAGTTCGGACTGGAACCGGTTCCGAGCCTGCTCCTCTGAAGGACAGAACAGAACAGAACATGATTCAGTAGCAACAACTAGTAAATAACCTATTTAACCATCTGTTCCTACTCTCTCCACCAGACACCGTTTAAAAACCGATCATTTTAAGGCTGATTTGTTTTTATTCTACATTAAATTCTTCAAACTCATTAAAAACGCTGAACTATAAAACTTAACAGGTTTCATTAACCACCGGCACAACATCTTTTAACAATAAACAGATTTAATAATGATAAAATGATCTAAACATTTGGTTTCTTAGTCTGCTTTCAGGACGGAACCGAACAACAAAATCTACTAACCAGTTTCCATGGCAACAGAACGTCTCTGACCGGATTATGGAGATAAATATCTGTAATCTGAACAAGAAGCAGCTAAACAGAGACTAATGCTCTGAGAGTTTATCTTTGTTGGGGTTCGCCGGCCGCCATCAAACGTTCCTTGATTTGACTGTCTCCACGACGTTTCGCTTCAGTTTACGGCTTGTGTTGTTCCTTGTCCGGCCACCAGAGGGAGACATTGGACAGCCGCACAGAGCTGAACTGGGTTGAGAAATAGGGAGGAAGAAGGTAAGGACTGAAGATAAAGAGCTTCCAGGATGGATTTTATCCTTCAGTGATTCTTAGCACAACATTATGACCACCTACCTAATAATGTGTTTGTTCCACTTTTGCTGCCCTGACGCACAGTAGATCCTTTAAGTCCTGGGACCTCCATGGAGTGGATTGAGATCAGATGAGTTTGGAGGCCAGATCATCACCTAAACCTGGCAGTTGTGCTCCTCAAACCGTTCCTGGACCATATTTGCCTTGTCAACAGATCCTGCCCCCCGCAGACCATGACCAGCCCATAAGACCTGCAGTTTTAAGATGCTCAGATTCAGATGTGGGACCATCAGTTTGACCCTCATCATATTTGGTCAAATCTTCACGCTTGGACATTTTTCCTGCTTCTTATTCATCTACATTGAGGACAAAAAGTTCACTTGCTGGTATAAATCTATATAGATGATTTGTACATGGAGTTATCAACCCAATAAAAGTTAAAATAAATAAAATTTTATTTTGATAGCACTTTACAATAGTCACTACTGAGCCTAAGTGCTTTCTTTAAGTGGAGGAATAAAAATACAGACTAGAATAAAGACAGATAAAAACAAACAATTTAACATCGTTGGTAGAAACATTAAAGTTTCACAGTGCTATGTGCTAAAAGCAGCTCAAAGCAAATGTATTTTAGCTTAGCTTTAAACAAAAATAGATCATTGATGGTCCACAATTCAAAAGGTAATTAATTGCACAGATTTGGAGCAGCTATAGCAGATGAACAGTCATCCCACTGTTTGAACTTTGACCTGGGGACTTCCAGAAGATGTTGGTCAGCAGACCAAAGAGTTCTGACTAGGTAGTGTGCTGAGAAAAGGTCACATAAACAAGAAGATGCAATGCCATTGGAAATTCCCAACAATACAGTGGATCACTGTATCAAGGGGTTGGGACCAAAGCCGCCTGCGACCAAAGCCGCCTGCGACAAGCTAAAATCTGCAAATACTTGAGACCTCCTCTAAAACCACTTCTAAACGCCTATTTTAATAGTTCAAACACCAATATACCTTAAGATATATTAATGCACACAGTGGAAACTGTCTCAACACTACAGCAGAAGATAACATCTACAGTCTTCCTTATTTCAGCTCTTGAGGGTTCAGCCAATCAGCACCAAGGAAAACAAATGGCACTCTGGGATTGGCTGCTTTGGAAACACCAGCCAGTATTTTGTCAGGTAGTTGCGCTGTATTTCAGCTTCCTACACTACATTTTCTGTCAAATATTTTAGATCTGCTTTATTAAAAATGTCTGTGAACTGGCAAATCTACTACTGTTGAATCTCTTGGAGCCTCAGGGATGAGTATCAAGCCACCTGGTAAAAATTGTGGGTGTCATATTTCACAATCATCTAATCATTGTTCAACCTGTGTCAACTGTTCAGTCCAGCTACTTTCAGCCTAAATCTATCACTAAAATAAGCCTCTGCCATCTAATCAACAGCTAGAAACAGTCATTTATGCCTCTGTGTTGCCCTAAACTACAGCAGCTCCCATATTCCTGCCTTAACTTTGGCTCGGTGTTGTGCCTACAAATTGTCCAGAACTCAGCTGTAAGACCGCGGACCAAGACCCAGATCTATGCTCACATTACCCAGATCTCATGACTCTTCATTAACTTCTGGTTAAAATCAGGATTCAGCTCAAAACCATCCTCCAGGTCCATAAAGCAACAAACAACCTGCCTCTGCTGTTGATCAGAGACTGTCTAACCCCGTACAGTCCAGCTGGACCACCGTGGTCTTCTGATCCAGGTCTTCTCATTATACCAGGATCCAGACAGAAGACATGAAGGGCCGGTTGTTCCTCTGGTCTGAATGCTGACTGGATGAACAACATGATGCACTCTGAGGTGAATTTTGTCTCATGTTTATTTACAGATCAACTTTTCTTCACAAATAAAACTGTTGGCAACATGATGGTAGAAAACTCTGCAAGTTACATAAAGTATGTACATAATCCAATAACTATAAATATTAATGTTTACTAACACAGAGCAGCTCCAGTCCAGAGTTAATAACTGCATAAAATCACTTATTTTCTTCTGTTTACAGACTGAAAATTTTAAAAAGTAAAAAAAACAAACAAAAAAGACAAATAATGAGTGAAAAGTAAAAATACCAAACTTTTGACAAGATCCTCAATAATAGTGAAGCTAGTTCTGCTAACTGATGGCTGCTAAGAAGTTTCACCTTCCATCCCAGAGTCAGGGTGTCTTTGATTTATAAAGGGTGCCAATGCAATAAAACTTCATAAACAATTCTTATTGTTTGGTAACTTTCAGCTTTTTCTACTCCTGCACTCAAAAGCCTGCAGAAACATCCATCAACATGTTGGTGGAAAACACGATGCATTATGGGGCTTTTAGGAAGTTCATCAGGAAGTGGGAAAAGTTTGCCTCTGGAAAATATTGTGATGTTTTAATGAAAGATGAAACCATATCCTGTTTGGACCTAAACCAGTGGGTTCTGCGAGCCAGTCTTATCATTTGGGGCTTTTCATGCATGTTTTCATTCAGCAGCTGGTTTTTCATCATTCTTTAGTTAACGACTCAACATGTAATTTAATTTAAATCTATTCCTGGTTGGACTGATTTGATTCTATATGTCCGTATCTGTAACATGCCTTAAGGCGGCGCTGCCACCATGGGGCTGTTCGCTCCTGGTTTTATGCTGAAGATGTGATGATTTTTTTTACTAAATAGATGACTGAGGATTCTTCAGCATCACCAGGAGGTTGAACCATTTTATCTGTCACCATGACAACAGGGATGGTCAAATAAAAGACTTTGGTCACATGATACAAACATACTGCCATGATGGTTAAAGTCTGTTGAATCCCTGAATGTTTCCAGTGTAATCCGACATGTTTGGACCTTCCCATCAGGAAGAGATAGACTCCTACTGACTGTGGCTCCACCTCACCGTTGTCATCCTATGAGATGTTCTCCATGACCTTAAAAGTCCAATTTACCTGCAAACATCTCAGACTGAGAGCCTTCATTAGATGTTGTTGTTGATGATGAGAAAACCCTGATTGAACAGATGATCGGGGCCTCCATGTAGCTTCATGGAGCTCCATACTATGGCACAGTATTAGGGCCAAAATTAAGACTATTATGCACCCAACGGTAACTACTTCAGTGTAGCAAGAGGTTATATCCATTCTGAAGCAAGCTACTGATCTAATTAATGATAGGCCGGCACAGGTAACTAAGCAACTGGCACTGGTGAATAGGGGTTGCTGATGGTAAATGATAGGGAAGCTACTCACAAGCGTTAGCTCTAGAGAAACTAAAAGCTAGTATGCCTAGTCTGGTCACCCACTGGATTGCCTACTTGCAGTCCATTAGCACAGATTGGCTGGCATTAGCCTTGGATAGGATAGGATAGGCTAGGCTAGTGCAGGGGTCACCAACATGGTGCCCGTGGCCACCAGGGTGCCCTCAAAGACCATACAAGGAGCTTGAGCTGCTCCAAAACTAGATAACTCATTAATCATTAGGTGATATAATTAAAAGTAAACTGTGTGTATCAGTTTGGTAGCCCTTTGTTTTACTTAGTACCCACGAAGTAGCTCTCAGTTGCCAAAAGGTTGGTGACTCCTGGGCTAGCACAAGCCTTGGATAGGCAAACAACTAGCATGTCTAGGTTGGTTACCCACTTTATTAGACTTGTACTTTATGGTAAATGGGCTGTACTGAACCCTAAAGTGCTTCACACTACATTCAGTCATTGCCCCATTCAAGAAAAATGGTTGGCATACAATGTCTAGCTAATCGAACTACCACCACCCTATTCGTGCTAATGGGCAGCACAGAAAAAGGCAATCTAGTAGGTGACCAACCAAGAAATGCTCGTCACCAGCCTCTCCAAAGCTAACTAGCTAACTAGTGAGTAGTCTCCTTTACATTTCCCAGCACCGGTTGCTTGGTTACTGGTGCTGGCCTATCATTTATCAGATCAGCAGCTGGCTTCAAAATGGATATAGCCTCCTGCTACAAGGAAGTAACCACTGCCTCTGCGCCTCTCTGGGGGCGCAGTAGTCTTAATTTTGGCACTAATACTACACCGTACCATGCAGCTCTGGCATACATAAATACACACTGAACAAGAAAAAGTATTGACTTCTCTCTGGAACCTTCTAGATGAATTACAGGTGGAAACAGTTCTGGAAGAACCTTGCTTCTGGAGGCTCAGGACAGGAGGTTCCCTGCTGGGAGCAGGTTGTGGGTTCTACACCGGAGCAGTGATGTTTGCCCAAGAGGGGAAAGAGTCCAGAGAAAACAGGACACGCCCCCAGCTGTTGATGGCCAGACTGATGCAGCCGATCCCGATGATGTTCATCACCACACCGATTTTAGCCTGCGGGGGGTGCAGTGCAACACAAGAGCAGGTTATTATTGTGGATTTTCCTCTTCTTTCTCACAGACAGGGGGCACTCACCATGTCGGACACTTTGAGGAAGCCGGAGGAGAACACGATGGCATTGGGGGGCGTGGCCACCGGCAACATGAAGGCGAAGGAGGCACTGAGGGTGCAGGGGATCATCACATACAGTGGGTTCAGGTTGATGGACTGGGACTAGGTCAGAACACAAGAAAAGTCTTTTTGCTCTGCCAACTTTTACTTCACTCTACGCTGATGATAAACAACCATTAGAATCTTGTTTAGATATGGGTGGAAACTGCGATTGTTACCATGGAGGCGAGGATGGGCAGGAAGAGTGTTGCCGTGGCGACGTTGCTAGCGAACTCTGTGAAGGTAGCAATGAGGAGGCAGAGGATGATGGCAATGGCCCACGGAGGGATGGAGTGGAGCGGCGTCATCTGAGTGCCGAGCCAGTGGGAAAGACCGGACTCCTGACGGAAACACGGAAACAGACCTGATTTCTCCCAGAAGTCTCTCTGAGGCCCATGTTTGGACAATAACATGTGCTCATGACTCAGAAGTGAAAATTACCCCCGCTTATTCATGAATTTTTCTCTGGAACGTAACTCCAAATTATTTGAGGAAAATTGGCCTATTCATGGAAATCTAAAATATTTGAAAGAAAGAGTAGCTTGAGAACCTGAAATACCTGGGAGCAATGCTACTCGACTCACTATTGGCTGGTGTTTACAAAGCAGCCAATTGAGGAGCACCATTCATTTTCCTTGGTGCTGATTGGCTGGACCCTAAGAGAAGATTTAAGGAAGACTGGAGATGTTAGCTTCTGCAGTAGTGCTAAGATGGTTTCCACTGTGTATATTAAAGTATATTAGGGTATATTTGGTGTTTGAACTATTAAAATAGGCAGTTATAAGAGTTTTTAGAGGTGTGGATTAATAGATTTGATCTATTTGAGGCCAACTGTGGTCCTTCAGTGAATACATTAAAGAAGGACCCAAAAGATTAATTGTCTTTAGACACATTTTAATGACTAAAAGCATATTTTAAGAAATCTGTTCTGTTCACTGAAATGAACAGCTTTTGTCTGGAACGCATTTTTCTCTTTGTTCTCATCTGATCTTCATCAGACTTTACTTTTCCAAAACAATTTTTCTTGCAGCCCAGGTCCTGCAGCCCTTCAGAGGCCTGGATGACCTGATCCGAGCCTCAGCAGGCAGGCATTTTCCCAAATTCAACTCAACTCTTTCTTTCTCAAAAATTCCAAAGGCAGGAACCTTCCAGGGTTTGATAAAAAGTAAAAAAAATAAATCAGTATTATCTGTCCTTAGATAAAATAACTGAGCATTTCTCTGCTGCAACATCTGCTTCCCAAAACTAAATTACGCTTCTTTTTAGCTCAACTTTAGTGTGTAAAAACTTTTCCTCCCAAAGAAACAAACATTTGTTCTAGAAATCATGAATATTTAATTTATTCAATAAGAAAACTCGCAAGAGGCTGAAAGGAAAGGGATATTTTACCTCACTGCCTTTAGCCAGAGCGAATCCTCCTCCCAGGAGGAGGACGATATTCCAGGGCATCTTGTCCTGAGTCACCTGCCAGGTGAGCAGGGGAGGGGCGGGGCCTCGGGACACCTGGCTCTCTGATTGGAGAAAAAGACAGCTGTCACTCCATGTAAATCCCAGGAAATCTGTGCTGTGAGAGTGTTTTTTACCAGAGCTGGAGCGCCTCCAGAAGCAGAGGTACCGTGGTGGCTCAGAGGGAAGAACGAACAACAAGATGGCGACGAACAGCGAGACGGTGGCGTCGGTGACGAACCTGCAGACAAACAAACAGCTTCAATTAAATGTGCTTCAGTGTTTTACCCACAGAGCTCAGCAGAACCTTGCATAGTCGGGTTTTAGCAGTGTGGGAAATGGTTCTGATCTCCTTTTCAGCTGGATTCTGGACCCCGTGGACTCAGATCTGCTGCGTTCATGAATGAAGGTTTCACCACCGACTCTGACTGTTTGCACACACTCAGTGACCCAGACTGGACTGAGACATGTCCACACCATCTCCACGTGGCAGCATCCCTTTATCTGACCTCTGATCTCTACAGCGTTTTCATTCATGAAAAAAGGGTTTCAGTTCACCTCAGGACAGAAGTTCAGCTGGAGCCGTCCTGGTTCTGGTCAGGTTCTACTAGATACAAGAGACCTTAGTTATTGGTGAGGAAGGATGAAAAGGGTGAATGACGTTTGCAGCAGAACTCAGGGTTCATAAACTTCTGTGTGATCGGTGAACAATCCACAGTTTTTATTTTTATCCTCATGATCTATTCTGATGGAACCAACCCAGGTCTGCTTGCAGAGCACTATGGCTATGTACTGATCCATACAGAAAACCCATAGCCTTCATCCTCTCACTGCTGGTAGGATGTTGGAATTCTGAAGATGTTTGACCTGCCACAGTAAGGCTGAAACTGATGGTGGAGATGCAGAAACTTCCTGCTGATAGAATGAAATCCAGCAGATCAGGATGAACTCAAGGAAATGAGTTCAGTAGGAGGACCTAGCCAGCTGAGACTCAGTTCTTATTTTCAATGGAAACCTGGTGCTGAAAGCATCATGTAAAGCACTTTGGACTGGGTCGTGTAAGAATGGTTGTTGGAGTCCCCCTATTGTGGGAGTTTCCATATCTGCTCAGATTCATCCCAATGTTTGTGGAGGTCATGGAGCCCACAGAGTGGTTCTAACCCGGTGGTTCTAACCCAGTGGTTTTACCCCACTGGTTTTAACCTAGTGGTTCTAACCTGGTGGTTCTAACTTGGTGGTTCTAACCCAATGGTTCCAACCTTGTGAGTCTAACCCGGTGGTTCTATTCACAGTGTTTATAGTACTCTCTAACTAGCACAAACCCTGTGAATATGGTGCAGATTGGTCAAGGTTATGGTCCCGAAACCAGGATCCAAAAGGAACATGGTTACCCAGGGATAGGTGCTCCTTCCCTGGGTACACCCGGGGTGTGAATCCCCTTGGTCCTAAGGGGATTTACCACTGGATTTACCAAGGGGATTTGGGGCGACCAGTCATTCTATAACATGAAACTAGCTTATCAACTTTGCCACTGCTGTGTCTGCCAAGCCCTCTAGATCTTTTTGGCACTGGAGAGAAATAAGTATGACCCTTTCTGAAGCAACATCCAACTACCCTCCAGACCAAGGAGGAGCCATGGGTCATGCCTACCCAGAAACAACTGCCCACACCCTGGGTAAAGTTTGTCGGTAATCCCCTCGGTCTGGAGGATGGTTCCCTTGGATAAAGTTGGTGATGACTGATTGGTTATGATAACTATTGTTGTGTTTTAATGCATACTGACCAGAAACCTACCAGCTGAGCCCACTTAGAGCCTGTTTTTTAGTGTCTGCAGCTGCGACTTAACTACTGAACAGAACCACTTCAGACTCTGAATGGACTTCACTTTAAAACATTTGGTCTAGGTCAGGATGCAGGACCATGTGGTTCAGCTGTCTTACTGAATATATCCTTTCAGTTTAAATATCTCATTAGAACCCAAGAGAACAATGAGGTCAAACTGAATATGGGCTGAATTTCAGTCTGAGCTCAGAACCATGAAAATGTCTGATCCAGTTTCCATTTCTCTCTGTTTTCCAGCCTGTGATCCAAATGCTCCTGTGATCTTTCAGTGGTTCTGATCAGTAGTTCTGACAGTGTAAGTAATTAGCTCCTGTTGTCTTGTCAAACCCATAAAGGGACCAATGTTCGACCTTTAACCCCAGAAACAGTGAGAAGTTTAAAGAAACTTGATTTTATTCTAGTTGATTCCTTTCTTCGGTTCAGTTTGGGGCAGAAAGCTGCAGCAGGTCAGGGTGAAGATGCGACATCTGCTCAGGTCAGAGATGTTACTTCAGATTGCTGGAGCATCTGGTTTGATCAGACGTCTCCTTCCTGATGACTTTCTGTGTCTCTGAGAAGAAAAATGTCAGGAATGAACATGAAGGTCCTCTGCTGCTGTTTCTTCAGCTGAAGGTCCCAGCAAGACACCCCAGCAGATCCTGCAGCGAGGGAATCTGACCTGTCTGTTTGTACAGCCTGAAATGTGTTCTGATCCGTCGGACCCTGCTGAGTCCTACAGCTGGGCATCAGCTCTGACTTACAGGAATTTTCCCAAAGGCTTCCAGTTCTGCTCAGAGTTGCACAATAAACCTCCACCAAACAGGAGGTTATCAGAACCGCAGTGCTGGTTTTCCTCCCCATGTGGAGGAAAACCAGCACATAAAGGTGGAAAAGTTCCGGGGGTGTGAATAGTTTTGCAGGATGCTCATATCAAACAGTGAGATTTAAAGATTTCAGTCCCCCAGGGGTCAAGGCCTTGCTGGTTTTCAGAACCACAGAGTGTTCTGAGGTTTATACCTCGAACCTGTCAAGGTTTTAGGACTTCCTGTTTTCTGTGATGTGCAGTTTTTTGTTGAGTTGTTGGACTGTTTGTGGACTTTGTCCACTAACGGTTTGTTTGCATCATGTCCTGCTGCCTCATATTTGACCCTGACCTGAGGAGACACTGTGAGGTTTAAAGATATAGGATGTCCTCCTCTTAGCATCCTTTATGCCTGTTTTCCAGCATTTGGCCTTTTTACTCCAGGTTGGAACCTTAGACTGAGCTGAAGGAGCCTTAGAGCCTGCTGAAGGAATCTCTGACCCAGCTGAAGGAGCCTGAGATTGAGCTGAAGGAACCCAGGAAGTCACAGTTCCTCAGAAAACTCTGGAGTTCTTGGAGTGTTTTAGCTGCCGGTCAGGGACTCGTCTGGTATCGGTTAACTCGCTCAGGTATATGTGTGTGTGTGTTTAGTATATAAGCACATGAAACTAGAACAACTTGTTGGACTTTGGTTGTTTGCTCAACCTGATATTCATTCAACATTTTCCTAGGCAAAGCCCGCTGTCTCTTGGTTGTCTCTAAGGTGTCTCCTGGTGGTCCATCCTTTCACTGAGGAATATTTTCTGTACAGTAACACTCAGTTTAAGGTTCATGTTGGACTCGGAGTCCTAGTGAAGTGAATAAAATTGCCCTTTGACCTGCAGCTAGTCCAGCGCTGCAGGCCAAAGTCGGCCATTTGAACACCGGACACGTTTCCCGTGTTTGTTCTTCACCTCTGGTTCCTGTTTGTTCAGGAGGGTTTTGGCCTGAGGCAGAATCTGTGTTAAACAGCTGTTTGGCTTCATTTATTCCTCTGACCTTTATTCATATTTTCCACATAATCCAGCAGAACAGCTGAGGAGCGTCTAGTTTGATCCAGACTGGACTTCTGTTAAAGATGAACTTCTTGCTGCTGTTTATATGACTTTTAAAAGGAAGAAGATCTGCTGACAAATGTTGTCTTTAAAGGGGCAGTATTATGTGTTTTCCAGGCACATAGAATCATTTTTATAACATAATCAAGTAACTATGTTACCTTCCATTGTTTCAAAAATGATGTATATGTCAAATAAGACTTCAAAGAAATTTGACATTGTAATTTAATGCCTCGAAATTGGGCCTCTGTTTCTTTAAGAAAGTCCAGCTCTTTCTGAAACTCCGCCTTCAGGAAGTCATCACAACAGCTAACCTTTTAACAATGTTTTTACCAGTGTTGTACTGAGAAGTCGCTCGTATAATGAGCTCATTAAGTGTGCAGTTCCACCAGGTGCTTGTTAATTGGTGCTGCCTGTAACAAGATCCCATTTTCTTCCTAATGTTGTGCAAAGTTTATTTTTATCTGCTGTGTGTTTGGCGCCACATTCTATTTGAGCTCATTATTATCCCTGATGGTGCGTAGAGGCAATGCAGTCATGAAGATCTGGGCTGAATGCCAATGTCTGTGGAGACCCCCTAGTGGACCCTAAAGGACACTAGACAACACTAGTGGACACTAGAGGACTCTAGTGGACCCTAGTAGATCCTAGTGGACACCAGTGGACCCTAGAGAACCCTAGTGGACACTGGCATGTAGATGTGACAAAGCCTGACACCACTCAGCTTTACCTTTGAGCGGACTGCGGACAATTTACTGATCACATGCAGGCAAAAGGATCATTATAGGCTCGGCTCTGTTTGCACGGCTCATTGTGCATCTAGAATTCCATCCATGTTTCTTCAGAAATAAGCCATGCATTTTCACGTAGAACAGGTTCCAGACTGAAGGACCTTCAGGATTTCAGCCCAGGATCTGTTTGCTACAAAGAGCCATTGCTGACCATTGCTTCAATATTGCACCCTCAGAAAATAAACTGTCTTCACTTCACTGGACTCCACAGCTACTCACTCCGCTTTGGCATTGAAGACGTGGGTGGCCCAGCCGTCCATGAAGCGCGGGTCTCTTGTAAACCACAGCACCACCATGAGGAAGAAGAGTGCCAGGACGCTGATCTCACCGTAGCTCATGGGTCCCATCTGCCTGTGCTCCTCCCTGAGTGTGTCATACGCGGCCTTCTCCTTGTGGGACTGGGCCGACCCGCAGCCCCAAGTCCTCTTCAGGCTGCAGGGGAGACAAACAGAAAGTGTTCAGGAGGTCTGCTGCCAAGACGAGCTGTTTGTCTCTGCTTTGGATGAGTGACTAACTTCCAGCCGATGAAGAGGAACTGCAGCCAGAACCAGGCCAACGTCAGCATCAGTACCATGGTGGGGAAGGCGAATGCAAACCATGATGCAAAGTTGATCACGTCGCCGTTCTGAGGAAAGAGCCTGGAAAGGAGACAGAAATCAGCCAATCAGCTGCTGGCAAAATGAAACCACCTCAATGCAAAGATCTCTGTAGAGTCCGTTCAGTTCACATCAGTGCCTTTTGATTCTGGAGGTTCTATTTCATCACTAGTCAGTGCTACTCACTGACTAGTGATGGAAAACTGGAGCTAGTTAGGTTTCTAACCAGCAGTTGAAGCTACTGGTGTAACTGGTACATGCAGCAGCAAAACGTGGACTAAAATCTAAAATCTCTGGTTCTGGTCAGATCTCTGAGGTTGGGTTTCTCCTGAATTCCTTTAATCAGATCAGTGTTAGAGTATCGATTCTTACTGGCTCATTTGTCCGATCAGAACCAGGTTAGGCCCAGTTCCTGTCAGGGTGGCGATGCCTCCGATGCTGGCAGCGTAGCACACACAAAGCAGAAGACCTTTACTCATCCTCTTCTTTTCCTCTTCCTCATCACTCAACTCCTCCAGCTCCAGTTGAGGTCCAGGGCTGCTGTTCTCCACTGTCAGGACCACTAAACACAAACATTCCTTCAATTCAGATGTTTCTCATTGTTTCTTGTTGGATCTGCTACATTAACTATGTCCCCAAAAGAATCAGTTCTCTGTATGCGAGTCAGGCTATCTGCTGGTTTCAGAAAGTCAAATTTAAGACTTTTTAAGACCTCTTTAATGCCACCCTTGGTAGTGGCTTTGTCCTTCTCTTATTTGTATGGCTCTCGACAGCCTCAAAGCCCATAGCGCCAACCTTAAAATTTTTTTTTTCCCACAAAATGCACCTAACCTCATATGAGTTGGCAACAGAAGTGAGCCAGTAGTGAGAACCAACGTTATCTAGCCAAATGGTGATAAATTTGCGCTCAAAGGTGTCGACACACGGGAGGTGACGTTGCTCCCTCTCCATTCATTTCCTATGGAACTTGCATGATGAGGTGGCAATCACTTGACTTCCTCTAACCAAGTGACCGATGACATTTGTGCATGTGAACTTTAGTGTTTGTACACATAGATGTCCACACGTGAGCTTGCGATACAAGAAAGAAATGTTCAACTTTTGTCCTGTTGTCACTATTGGATCCCATGTGTTGGGTTTCACCTCAAATGGTAATGACTTTGTTTGTCACTGTCGTTCATCACTCCCCGTGTGTCGAACCTTTCGCCCATGATACAGAAAGACGCAAAAAAGCTAGCTTGCTCGCTAACAAGCGTATATTAGCAGCTAGTCAATGGTAGTCTCAATTGCCTCAAGTCACAGGATGAAAATCTACATTGTTAATCAAGTGTGTGATTATTTCCACAGTAATGACCTATATGAAGGTGATAAATCTCTCTCACAGAGCAGAGTTAGTCATGGTGTATCACAGGGCTCTGTGTCTGGACCAAGTCTATCCATATGCTGATGATGCTCAGCTTTATTTATCATTACATCCTGATGAATCCAGTCAGTTAGCTAGACTACAGGCAAACATGGAAGACTTATAATTTTCTCCTTTTAAACTCAGGCAGAATCGGTCACTTTAGTACAAGCATTTAAAAACAAGCTGGAGGGTGTTAATCTGATCTCCAACACTAAGTTGAAGAACTTTGATGTCATCTTTGACAAGTTCAGGTCCTGTTCAGTAGAACTGCACTGATGCCTTTACAGTCTTTCATTGCAGCAGTCAATGAAGTGAAGTGAAGTCAAGTTTATCTGTATAACACATTTCAGCAACAAGGCAGTTCAAAGTGGGGATGCAGAGCAGACCAGAACTAGAAGACCCGAGTGGTCTGGAAGGCTGATACAATGACAACAGGTCTTTAAGCTGTTCAGTGATTTTAAAGTCTATTCTCTGAGCTCCAGGAAGCCAGTGGAAGGACTTTAGAACTTGGGTGATGTGCCCTATTTTCCTGGTCTTAGTGGGAACACCTGGTGACATTGTAATGTAGAGCTGTGTATCATCTGCATAGCTATGGTAACTAATTTTATTACTTGTTATAATCTGGGTTAGCTGAAGGGAACTGTCATGGCCCTGGTACCCATGTACTCATACCTGTTTAAACTCACCTGGACTGCTGCTGTCTGATGGAGGCTTGTCCTGTGGTGTCGGTTTGATAACCTCCTGATTGGCTGTCGGATGCCCAGACATCACCTCCTGGACAGGTGACTTGATGTTTTCTGGGTTGATGACTTCCTCTGATTGGCTATGAGTAGCTGTTAGGTTGATATCTAGAAACAAAATGATCACATCAGTTGAAATGTGAACTGATTGGTGGATCCAGGAGGTCGGGACAATTTGAGGTCCCAGAATCAGCTGGACAGACTGTGTTGTACCTTTGTTTAGGATGTTTGGGTCGATCCTTTCCTCATTGCTGATGGTCTTTGGCTGATGCTCCTGCTGAACAGCCACAGTCCTGCTCTGGGTCTTAACCATCTCCATGGCAACTCCAAGCTTTTCTCTGTTGCCATGGAGCTGGTCAAGGATGGCCTGTACGATGGGGACCATCATGGCGGTGGTGGCTGTGTTGCTGATCCACATTGACAGGAAGGCCGTCACCCCCATGAACCCCAGCATCAGTCTAAGGGATGAAGGAAAATGGATTTTATCCACTGACAGAAAGATTAATCATGTTTGGGTTTTAAGCGTTAGCACCGGTTGCTGCATCTCTGTGACTCGGAGTCAAGCTCGCTATCATTAGCTATCAAACAGATGACCCAAAAGCACCCCCGCCCCGCAGAAAAACAATGGATCAGGAGACTCACAAGGCAGGCCGGACTCCGACCAGCAGCAGAACTCTGAGTGCGATCCGTTTGTGGAGGTTCCAGTGCTCTACAGCCACGGCCACCATCAACCCACCCACAAACAGCATGTTGGTGTCCTTCAGGTACTGCATGCACACCTGAGTTCACATTGTACAGGTGAGATGACAAAACCAAAGACACTGCAGTGCTTCAGGTGTGGAGTGTGTCCATCCTTACGTCTTTGGACTCCATGATGCCGAGCACTGGGAACAGGACGGTGGGCAGTAGTGCTGTCACCGCCAGCGGTAAAACCTCCGTGCACCAGTACACCGCCATGAGGGCGATGACATATGCACAGGCCGCTTCCTGCACACACCGAGACAGTGTTCATGAGAGGCTGAAACAAACAGAACCAGTTTATGTACAGAAATAGAAAAGTCCTTGCAATACAGGCAGATTAAATGTCATTTACATCCCAGCTTGATTCTAGTTATTAAGTCAAGTCAAATCTAGTCAAGTTTATTTGTACGTTTCAGCAGCAAGGCAGTTCAAAGTGCTTTACATCATAAAAACATCAATCAAGTGTACAGCAGAATTATTAAAACATCAAAATCATTGAGCAAAATCATCAAAAATCATCTAGCGAATACACATGAAAATCATCAAAATCATTGGCAAAAACATTGATCAGTGATTCACTTAATTTAACTGATTTACACTCAAACTTCCACCCTTTGGAAAACCAAGCTTATCTTACCTGGATTTGTTTGCAATCCAGGTAAGATGTTTGTTATGGTTCAGACTACTAATCAAAGGCAGCTCTAATCATGTGGGTTTTCAGTCTTGATTTAAAAAAATTTAGTGTTTCAGCTGTTTTGCAGTTTTCAGAACCAGAAGACCTGAGTGGTCTGGAAGGTTGATACGACAACAGGTCTTTAATGTGTTTTGGTGCTAAGCTGTTCAGTGATTTATAAACGAGCAGAAGTATTTTAAAGTCTGTTCCCTGAGCTCCAGGGAGCCAGTGGAAGGACTGTAGAACTGGGGTGATGTGCTCTATCTTCCTGGTCTTAGTGGGAACGCCAGCAGCAGCATTCTGGATCAGCTGCAGCTGACTGGTTGACTCTTTAGGCAGACCTGTGAAGACACTGTTGCAGTAATCAATGCAACTAAAGATAAACGCCTGGATGAGTTTCTCTAGATCTTGTTGAGACATCAGTCCTTTAATCCTGGAAATGTTCTCCAGGAGATAGAAGGCTGACTTTGTAACTGTTTTGTGAGAAGACAAAAACCAGTTTGACGGGAGGAGTCCCAGGAGAAGTCTCCAGAGAGAGCAGCTGCTTCCTGGTGGTAGAGATGTTACTGCATTAACTGCAAGCTTAAGGTCTGGTTCACACGTAGTCAATATCTGGGAAAACCAATCAAGTTTTATGCATTTTGCCTTTTTTTTTTTTACAGTCTAGTGAATCATGAAATATTGCAGCAACCCCTCTGCCCCTCTTATTCTTTCTATTCTCACTTAAAACATTGTAATTTGGGGGTTCTGATTCAATGAGTACAGGTGTTTCATTGTTGTCATCCAACCATGTGTCTGTAAGATACATAACATCAATATTATGCTCAGTAATGAAGTCATCAACTAAAAGTCCTTTTGCTGATAGTGATCTTATATTTAGCAGAGCCAGTTTAAGTGTCTTGGGGGTGGATAACTCTACAGCTTGAGGTTGATTAACACAAGGGATCAACCTAGGATTTGATTTTAGACCACTGCATTTCCTTGCTATTTTTCTATTAGTAATTCTGACAGGGATGCTCCTGCCAGGGGGCCAGATGCTTTCTGGAGGAGGACAGGTATAGAAATAATGTCTGGACCCCCATCTCAGACTTCAGAAATGCAGAGTCGATGTTGTTCGGATTCTTTTGATGAGCCAGAACCCGGTGGTTCGGAACTCAAAAAGCAGCTTTCTGAGAACTTCCTAGAAGTTCCTGGAAGTACCTGGCGGTCCATTTTCTCACTGAAGTTGAGAAACATCAGTCCTGGTGACGAATTTTCTGAGCTATTCTGTGTTCCAGTACTGTCTTGGCTCTGAGAAGGTGAGTCCTCCGATAAGCAGTCTTGGCTCCCAGTAGGTGTTGATGGGGTGGGGGGGCTTCCTCCCCTCTCAGCTCCATTTCCAGCTGGTATTCTGGGAGATGGCTGCCCATCAACTTGTTTTTGAAAGCTGTGCGCCTGCTGGGTTTGTGCTTGTCTTTCTACAATCTTTGCTGGGACACATTGTTGTTCAAAGCCTCTTGTCCATGGACGTGGGTTTAACCAGTTCTGCCCCAGTCAGCCCCGGCCAGACTCATCTCCATTTGCAGATCCTGCATGGTCCTTCGCTGTTTTTTGAATCACTTTAGGGTGGTACAAGCAAGCTCTATCCAGGTACTGTGAGCAAGTGATTTGATTGGCAGCAGACTTCATTCATTGATTGGCCTGTGGATTTACAGCAACAGGAACATCTTAACCACAATTTTCATTCCACAATGAGACCCTACTTGGTGAGATGGTGAGCTCCAAATCACTAATTCCATGTTCAGACCTTGAGGTTCAAACCGCTTTATCAATTGTGGAGGTAGAGCTTCGACAGCGTCAACTGGATGGGGCAACTGGCAAGGAAGAAATATACCAACAGATTTCAGAGAAACAGGCTGCCCAAGGGTACACACGCAAAATGACATCATCAGAGCATCGACCACAGCTCCGACCTGCTTACATTCCTACATCCCCCCATGTTCCTGCCCATTTTCATGCCCACATAGTGAGGAGCACTGCAAGTGGAGACACACCCAACTTGGCTACAACCGAACCAGACATTAAATGGCCAGAGTGAAGTTTGACAGTGGAGAAGGGGCTAAGCGGTGCCGTCAAATCCAGCAGACTGGACTGAGTCATTGCCTCTCAGCAATCCCTCCTCCTGAGTTCATTCACCTAATCCTGCCATTTACAGAACTAAGGGTTTCCTTAAACTTGACTTCAGTATGTTTTTAGTTGTGGTGCTGATTTGTTCATCCTAAACCATTTCAGGTCAGTTCGCTCTGTTTGTGCACAGGTTCAAACAAAATCCCTGAAAAGAGCAGAAAGGTTTTCTTTATTGGGATAAATTTGGATAGATTCAGTGTGGCTGTTTGGATTTCGGTGTTTACTCATATTAAAGCATTTGCTTCATTTTGTGACCTTAAGTCTGAATCGTGTTGTTGGTAATTTTCCTCCGTTTTGTGCGGAAGTGTGTTTTCATGCCCACATAGTGAGGAAACTGCAGTCAGAAACATGCCGTTGAGGGAAAGACATGCATGATGATGAGGTGAAATGAGGTGTGAAGCTTCAGCGCTGCAGAGCTCAGTCCAAACACACCTTCACTGCTTTTATTAACCTTCTCTCACACAAAGGAACCTGCATGGAGCTTCACCCACTGCAGGGACAGGCAGCTGGAAGTCTGAGAAAACTTCATGAAGCTTTCAAGCAATCAAACCATCAGTGGAACCAAAACACTTGAAGCTTATCGTGAAAAAACAAGTTTAACTGCAGAATTATGTCCACTAAGAGGAAAGTTTGAACCAGTTGATGAATCTGACCTCTAGAAAATTAGGTGGTACGTTGGTGGAGTCTTGTTGGTCAGCCCATACAGCAACCGCTCAGAACCGGCTGTCCTGGAGCTGCCCGCGTCAAACATTCAAATGTTTCCTTAAATGAATTGGAGTCAGCACATTACCCAATAATCTGTAATTTATGTTCAGCATCTCCAGATCAAAGATCTGAACCGTTCCTGACATGAAAACTGGTCGCCTCTCCATTTGGACCTAAACTCCTTCCTCCTTAATTGTCAGTGGTGGTCCACCTCAGACAGACTTTAAAGGTCCAGTGTGCCCCAGTTACTGCCATCTAGTGGCCATGCTGGGTATCTTCACGTAGCTGTAATTGTCTTCACCTCTGGATGTTCCTGCTTTTTTCCTAAATAACGAGTCATTCTCAGTGATTCATGATGTTGGAAGTTTGATCCTCCATTTCCCAGAAGATCTGTTGATCCAACTTCTTCTCTGCCCATTAAGCCGCTGTCTGGTCCAACACGTTCAACCTCTTCAGCTTACAGCGTGTGATCTTCCTCTTTCTTTAATTATACGGAGAATATAATCTGAGCAAACTGATCTGGAATATCAGCGATCTCTACTGTCAGGACAGACAGCAGATGGTTCCCAACAGCAGCAAACTGCTGATGGTTGGTGGTTTCATCTGGAGCTGGGGAGGAGATGGTTTTCAGGAGATCAGGAGATGTTTTTCTCAGCTGTTTTGTTTCTGTTGTTTTCCGGGAAACCATCTTCTCAGTATCTCCTGACCTTTTCAACTGATTTCTCTGCGTTTGTCAATCAGTGACTGGAAGTTGTGAATGAAAGTTGTTCAAACAAGCAGCAGCTGCACATCAACACAGGCTACTGATCAATGAGGAGCAGAAGCTCTGACGTCTCCTGCAGGCGGGCCGCCTCAGAGACCCGTTCAGGAGGAAGAAACTTCTCCTCCTCCTCATCAAGTAATCCGCCCTTTTCAATATTTCAACAGTTCAGACAAAACTGCTCCTCCGTCAAACTGGTTCCAGAAGACGGCTGGTAAACTGGTTACTTCGATTAGTTCTGGTGTTGTTCTGGGTTAATAATCATTATCCAATGACTGGCTGAACTGACCGAGGTTAACTGGTCGATTAAACCAGTTGGGAAAGGTTATCTTGTCTCTTCAGGATGAACCACTTCTGTATACTGGTTAGAGGAGCTCCTGCTAACTGGTTCATAAACTAGAGCAGTGGCTTGTAATGTAAAGCTTTTATTTCTGGTAACCAGTTCCTCCATTACTGGCTACTGGTTCACTTACTGGTTCAGTTACTGGTCCACTTACTGGTTCTGTGACTGGTCCATGTACTGGTTCAGTTACTGGTTACCCTTCAGAAAACTAGAATATGAATAATTTTCATAGTGAAGTAAAATATGACAAAATGAATTGGTTAGTGGTTAAATGGTCTGCTTAACTAGCTGGTTGGTTGGCTCCATTGTTATACTATTCAATAACATTTTTAATTTCACTTTACACTGGTTTTATCCCATTTAACTTGAACCTTTCTTACTCTAGTTAAGAGTGGTGGAGAACTGGTAACTAGTAGTGGCAATCTGGCATTTGGCATTGGTCAGAATAGTAGTTAACTAAACTAGTGAGGATAGAGTACTGTATCGAATTAAACTGGTCAGTGACCTAATTAGTTAGATCAGTGAGTGTACTGGTTGGTTAAAGCTGTCAGGTCATGATGGTTGGATTAAAGTGAACCACAACTAGTCTCTGTCCTAGTTAACTAAACGGGTAGATTTATGAGTTAACCTTAACCACCAGAGTAACTGCTCACCAACATGGCCAGTATACAAATGATCTAAACACATCATTGTACTGGTTAACTAAACTGGCCATTTCACTGGTTAATTAAACTAGTCAGCTTTTTAAAAAATTAAACTGGCTGGGTTAATAAACTGCTCTACTGGTCATCTGACTGGTAACTGTAATAATTAGATAAACTGGTCATTATACTGGTTAATTAAACTGGTCAGTTTAAACTGGCTTCTGTTTTGGTTATCTGAAGAACTGACTAACTGGAAGGTTAATCTACCCAGTTTTTCTCTTTAGTTTAAGTTGGAATAAAGTGGTGCATCAGTTAGTTAGACTGGTTTGTTAACTGGTTAGTGACATCGGCCTGTTTATTGGTTAATTGCACTGGTCTGAACTGTTAATCAGTGTACTGGGCAGTTAAATTGGTTAGTACCTTTGAACTAAAGAAGTGCTGATTAACTTAACTGGTTAGTTAACTGATTGACTGCACTGTCCAGCAGACTATTTACAGTAGCTTATTGTGCAGTTAGTAGATTAAACTGTTTACTGGTCGGTTAGTTAAACTGGTCAAACTAGTAGTCGATTAATCTCTCCACTGGTCAGTTAAACTGGTTAGTGTGGTGGAGTCTGGGCTCACCGTGGTGCTGAGTGCCAGCGGCAGCAGGATAAACGGGCTGCAGACGAGGACGAAGAGTCCCTTCAGCCTCCAGACACGCTGGAGCATTCTGACCCCCCGAGGAAGAACTGACATGCTGGCCGCTGGGGTGAAGTGAACGATGAAGATTTAGATGATGATGATGAGTGAATCTAAACGATCCGGTCACAAGGCAGAAGCAGCAGAAGGGCTCTGGCTTCTCTCTCCGACTGCTCTCTGCTCCCTCCAACACATGGTGATGCATTTCACTGCCGACTCTAAATATTAACTTTATGTGTGTGTAAGCACACACACACACACACACACACACACACACACACACACACACACACACACACTGTGTCCCTGCAAACTTTATCGACATGCTCACCAGAACAAACACAGAAATGGAAATCAGATCTGTTTGCGTCACATTTTATCTTCCTGTCCAAATTACGGTTCACCTGATGTTCTTCACCTTAAAGTCCAGTGGCTCCAGCTGCTCCAGTGGCTCCAGCTGCTCCAGTGGCTCCAGTGTCTCCAGTGGCTCCAGCTGCTCCAGTGGCTCCAGCTGCTCCAGTGGCTCCAGTGTCTCCAGTGGACCCAGCTGCTCCAGTGGCTCCAGTGTCTTCAGCTGCTCCAGTGTCTCCAGCTACTCCAGTGTCTCCAGCTGCTCCAGTGGCTCCAGTGTCTCCAGTGGACCCAGCTGCTCCAGTGGCTCCAGTGTCTTCAGCTGCTCCAGTGTCTCCAGCTACTCCAGTGTCTCCAGCTGCTCCAGTGTCTCCAGCTGCTCCAGCGGCTCCAGTGTCTCCAGCTGCTCCAGTGTCTCCAGCTGCTCCAGTGGCTCCAGTGGCTCCAGCTGCTCCAGTGTCTCCAGTGGCTCCAGCTGCTCCAGCGGCTCCAGCGGCTCCAGTGTCTCCAGCTGCTCCAGTGTCTCCAGTGTCTCCAGCTGCTCCAGTGGCTCCAGCTGCTCCAGTGGATCCAGTGGCTCCAGCTGCTCCAGTTGCAAACTTGTCTCATTTAGGATCACCTGAAACTTTGATGTCCTGCACTGCAAAAACATAAAACCTTACCAAGTAGTTCTGCTCCAGTTTCTAGCGCAAATATCTTGAATACACTTGAAATCAGACAGAACTAGCTTACAAATAACATTTCACCAGATATAGGAGCTTGATTTAAGACATTTCCTTAATATTAATGAACAAATTCGAGTTATGAATGAAATAATCTGCCAGTGGAATGAGACATTTTAACTAATAATCAAGGGAAAATATCTTGTTCCACTGGCAGATTATTTCACTCATAACTAGTAGACTTTGTGTTTTTGCAGTGTGCAGTTCCCTTTATCTGAGAAGCTTCAGTGACTCTGGTTTCATCAGCCTGTGATGCTGCGTTCTGTAGTTATGAGTCAATATCTTATCTCCACCGAAAAGCAGCAGATGTTTAAAGTATAACTAAACCCCAAACTTTTCTGCTGACAAATTGTGTAAATATGTTCTTAAAACTGTAAATGTTCACATTTTTGTGTAAATTTGTTTAATTCTGCAATATTTTGCCTAAAACTGTCTCAGTGCTGCCCTCTTTGGGCTGAACAGTGGCTACTGCAGTTGAATATTTCTGTTGGTTACAACGGTCCGGCTTGGTTGATGTCACGTCACAGTGCCACACTGGGGTATAAAACCATCTCCCTCAGGCCCGCCCCCTGCTGGCAGGTCAGGCGGCGGAGCAGCGAGCGCGGCGAGCAGCGCTGATCGGTGGCGTTGCCCAGCTTCGCTCATGCGGGGTTCCTCTGCAGCGTGGCCACGCAGAGGAACGGGTCTCCTCTCGGCTCTGGCTGCAGGGCTCAGGAAGCGGCTCACGGCAGCACAGAGCAGGCTGCAGCTGAGCTGCCTATCATTGTTACCCCCTCCGCTCATTCCCACACCTGACCACGCCCCTCCCCGTCTCTTGGCTCCGCCCACTTTAGTGGGTTTTTCTTTTTCCTCTAAAATGTCAGGGGGCGGGGCTAAGCTTTCACAGGGGGTGAGTTACCGCAGGAATTGTTTTGGCGGACTAAAGCTACTCAAATTAAAAGTTCAGATGTTTTTCAGCTGTGAACAACATGAAATGTGACATTTTTATACTTCTTCATTTTTGTATCTATTCAAAGTTAGTAATATTCACGCTATTAAGGGTTTAAAGCCTGGTACAAGGAATTTTTTGAGAAAGATCAGATTTGTAAAGGCTGAACAGGATTCCTCACATCATCAGGTTTGTTCAGTTTTGTTTTATGATCATAACCAAAATGATGCAGGAAAATTAATCCCGGTTGTTGGCTGAATTCAGCTGGTTTCTTGTTCAACAGGGTTAATCAGCTCCTCTGATGGGTTTCAGTTCAACCACATTTAGTTTTACTGTTAATGAATCAAACATCTCTTATGAAATCTGTTCCTCCATGTTTGGCCTGAAGGGAGCTTTCCTCTCTGCTCGTCTCCAGTTTCTCCCAGAGTTTGTTCTGTCCTCCTCCTGCTGGGTTCACCAGGATGGAGCTTCTCTGAGTCGGACAAACGCCTTTTGCCTCGGTTCTGATTCCTGAGCTGCAGACTGAAGCATGGAGAACAAACACCAGAACCAGCTGAAGCGGCCCAGTTAGCAGCTCTGAGCTGGGCTGAATGTCAGCAAACAAGACTTAAATAATATCTGAATGGAATCAATGAAATAAGAGAATTCAACTAATAAGCTGGAGTGAAGACACAAATCTGTCTTCATGCTCTGCTCTGCAGCCTTCAGAGCAGCAGCAAGGTCCTGGGTTTGCATCCCAACATTCTGCATGTCAGTTCTCCCCATGCGTGCATGAGTTCTCTCTGGGTACTCTGCTGTCCTCTCAGCTCATTTTGTCCTGTGATGGACAGTTTTCTATCATCCTCACTCGAACCAGCTGATTTAATGACTGCATCAGGCCTGTTAGCCGTAGCGCAGATTATCTGGTGAAAAAACCCAGATTTGTCTCCCAGGCTTCAGTTGATCCTGTGCTGCCACCCAGTGGACACCAGCTGGTAGTGATTTTTCTCCTGATTAATGAATCAGAATAATGACTATTTTTCAGTCATTATTAACATTCTGTAGAACAAATGTAAAAAAACCCAAAACATTAAATCAACCTAAACTTCCTGTCTTGGCTCCACGAGGACACGTGTTACCAAATGACCCATTTTATTTTTCTATTTACTAAATGACGAAATGTCAGAAAAATGAAGGAAGGATTTTTTTCTGAAATTCTTCCAGTTCAAATCTTTCCAGACATCTCCTCAGTATTTGGTGGAGTTCACATAACAATGGTTCTAATTAGCATTTGACCCCTTTCCAGTTCCCTCCTTCCAAAGTGTATCAGAATCTTTTTCAATATAACAGAGATCGTGACTTCCAATTCTTTATTAGCTTGTGCTTTTCTTATTTTCTTATTTTAAAACTGAATCCATTGTGTTTCTTCAGACATATCAAACTGCATTGCATGAAAATAAATGCTGTTGTCTGAGTTTTCAGACAGCTGAAGCTCAAATTTCACGTCAGTTCCTGGCCATTTCCAGTTGATTCCAGAGAAGCTCACAAGCTGACGTCAACAGCTGTTTTCCTGAGCATCCGTTGTGATTCACATGGCCGCAGACGGACAAAAAACCCAGTTTTCATGCAGTGTAGTTAACTGGAATTCTGGCCCATTCCTCCTGACAGAACCGGTGGAAGTGGATCAGGTTTGCTCAGCTCACTGATCTTCTCTGGGACTAAGATCAGAACTTAGTTAAGATCGCTCCAGAACATGGACTTTATTTTCCTGAAGCCACGTTGTAACCAGTCTGATGGGAGGCTGAGGGACATTGTCTACTTGGAAGACTCATTTGTCCCCAATCTTAAACTTCCTGGCTGATGTTTCGGATGTTGCTTCAGTACTTCCATCTATTTTATGAAGTGCACCAGTCCCTCCTGCAGTGTAACACATACAGGTCGTTTCCAGCTGGGATGGTGTTCTTATAGACAGTCCTCCACGTGTGACGATGCTTATCATGTTGAAACACGTCAGTTTTAGTTTCAGACCACAGGACATGTCTCCAGTCATGAAGGGCTTTATCTATGAAGACATTTACAGATGTTAATCTTGTTTTCTATGTTTCTGTTGGAATAATGGCTTCTTTCTCTCTGAGTGGCCTTTCAGCCCATGTTGGCAGAAGACATGTTTCTCTACCAGCTTCAGCAGCATCTTCAGCTTTTGTTCTTGGGTCAGTTCACACATTTCCCACCAGAACCCTCCATCTCTGGGACACAGAACCCGCCTCCTTCTTGAACCTGATGGCTGGACGTTCCCATGGTGTTTGTATGAATCTGGAACCTTCCAGCATCAGAAGATTGGACCTAAGGTTGACAGTAAACACTATCTTCACCTTGTGGAATTCAGTTATGATTCATGGCTGTTACTGTGGGTAAATGGTGGTGAGCTGCAGACCTTGCTGCAACTTAACTAGATATTATGATTTTCACGATGAAAACCAAGCAGTTTGAGTTTCCTGCTGAAATGTTTTCAGCATCTACTTTTCATTTGAATGTGGTTCTACATCATGATTCCCTCCAAAAGATAAGCGGTCCTGTTGAGGTCAGCAGTCCGCTCTGGGTTCCAGCTGCTGAACAAACAGTTCTAGTTTTTCACCTTTCTTCAGACGTTCTGTTCCTCTGTGTTGCTTTGGTTTGATGTTCTTCTGGATGTTGTGGTTTCCAGGATGACCAAAGCAACGCTGTTTGTCACAGAGCTGGGTTGTGGGGGTGGTAAGCTGGAACATGGCGGTCAGAACAAGACAAACACCCGCCCACTCTCTCTGCTCTGACTGTATGTGAAAAGCACAATGAGGCGCCAATAGAGCACAACTGAGCGTAGAATAAGGTCCTGTTTACCCTCCTCCAGCTGTGCTCAATCATCTTTGCAAGTGGAACATTTTTTAGAAAGTTCATGTTACGTAAACAACTTTCACTTGCAATCATCCATTACTTTCCTTTTTGCTGCGTGTATAAAGACAGAACCTTTAGATTATCTTTGTTCTTTTCTTATTTATTTCTTTTAGCTTTGTTGTCAAAAAACAAAAACGAACTTTGGTTTTAAAATGACAAAAACACGTTTGTTAACTGAGTTTTGCTATCTTTGTATTATCAACACATTGTTCTAAATTTAACTTTTTATGGTTGGTTGTTCAACATTGTTGTTTTTAATCAAACTGAACTTCTATCTTTACGTTGTCTCTCTGCTAAAGTTAGCTGTATTAGCTAATTTCTTAGCTTCATGTAGCTTAAAGTTTAGAAAAGTTTCATATGCCATATGCAGCTCTAGTCATTAAATGATTATATCTGTTTATTGTTTGTATGGCTACATTTCCTAACATTTCTGTTACACTTTGTTGTTCAGTGTTTTGTTTAGCTTAGCTAGCTTGCTGTTGTTTGCTTTAGCTTAGCTAGCTTGCTTTACTGTGTGTGTTGTTAAAGCTTGAATGTGGTACGTTTATATGGACGTTCTAGGCTCTTCCCAGTTGGAAACCAGTCTTTAAAGTTGAATTTCCAGCATGGATATTCAGTGTATATCTCTCCAGCACAGCATGGCTACTGCACATCTAAACATATGGAGAGTAAAAATTTATTTTTCAGCTTGTGTTATTAAATCAGTCACACTCTATGCTGTTCAACTTTTAGTGAGTAAAAATGTTGAATGTTATTGTTTGAGCACAAAAAAAAAATGCATAGAAACATAATCAGCTGACTGGTTGCTAGCCTGGTTTCTAAGTGCAGTGTTACTGGTTTTCTGACTTGTAACTGGGACCTGATTCCCTGAGCCGAGTTCTGATTGCTCAGGTTTGTGATGCACTTTTAAAACCATTTTTGACTATGTTTTGTGATCATTTGGCTTTAAATTATCATAGTTTTGGTCTTAAGTTTATTTTAGTTATACTTTTGATCAATATTTAAAACAAAAACTTTTATTTTTTTAACATTTCTGATTCTTACGCTTATGTTTGGGTATAGATATAAGCAAACTGGGTTGTTTGTTATTTTAGCTTTTGTTTAATTTCTTAAAATGTTTTTCCACTCTGTGGTGTTCTGTTATTAATGATCAGTTTGTAATGAAGGTTCGCCAGACTAAATTCAGGTAAAGTTATCAAACCAGAAGAGTCCAGTTGGATCCTGACTGACTGCTCCATCAAAGATCTGACACAGCAAAGCTAAATGAGGGATTTTAGTTAGATCAGGATTTTCCCTGGAGATCATTTGGATCTTGGTAAAGCAACGTTTTAACTTTAACATCATTTGATTTGAACGTAAAGCAGTGACCACAGCCGACGCGACAATCTGGTCAGGGTTGATTATTAACCCACTAACATGGGGGTGGCAGCTGTCGGGTCCACTACGCTGAACAGCCTGAAGAAAGTTGACCACATCTGGATTAACTTTTATTGTCCTCTGTTTTTCATCTCCTCTTCTCAAGCAAAGCCCAGGTGAGTCTGAGTCAGCTCTTATTTCAGGAAAACTTTGTCAGATTGGTTGTTTGGGGAGAAATTAGTTGTATTAATGAAGTCTTGTTTGTAAAGATTTATGATGAATGTTATAAATTTAGCCACAGTGGAACATCCACTGATCTCTGAGGGCAGATTAGGATTGTTATGGTGAACCTTAACTGTTATAAAGTGTCTGTGTATTCGTGTTTTCTGCGTTGTGTTTATTCAGCGTATTGCTGTTCAGCCAAAAACGGTTCTGAAACAGTAACCTTTAGTCTCCTGGTAAACACAGCAGCCACATCTGAGCCATCCACTGGTTCCAACCTGGACCCACTCATCTGGCTGGGGACTAAATGGATATTTACACCGTCGGTGGTTCTGAATGCTGTCGGTCAGTTTAGTGAAAAACAGGATGTTTGGAAACCTGATTGTTCTAAAATCTAACAAAGATCACATGACAGAGTGGAGTTTTAGAAAAGACATGGAGGTGGATCCAAAACGTTCACCCCGGAGGTTGTCATTGTTACATAAACACCCTGATAGGGTTTAAGAGCTTGGTTCTGTTTATTTTGATAATTATGGTTTAATACATGTTCCTCAGAGGAGCAGAACCTTTCACCAGAACATTGACTGCTGACCTGACAGGTGTCTAGCGGACAGTCCCCCTCCATGAGGAAGGTGAACCCCAACAGCTCATTAGTAAAGAAGCCAAGCATTCAGAGAGTGCTATATCCAAACATGGAGGAAAAGTTGAGTGGAAGGAAAACTCTGGTAGAAAAAGGAGCACAATCAACAGAGACAACTGGAAAGTTGAGAGGACTGAGAAGCAAAGCCCATTCAAGAGTTTGGAGGAGATTCCCAACGTGTGGACCTCAGCTGAAGTCAGAGCCTCAAGATCCTCCACACACAGACGGATCCGGAGCATGAGCTACAGCCGTTCCTTGTTTTAAGACACCCCTGAAGCAGATTTATGATGGGATTTTGATGTATATTTTTACCAATTCTGTGTATTTTGATAAAGACTGAGACAGCTTGGGTGGGTTGAACTCAACCAGCCTTTGAGACGCCTCTGAGAGGTGAGCCGACCTGACTGGAGGGTGTGATGTAGCAACCGGCTGGTTGGAGAGTTTACTGTAAAAACACAGCAGGACCTCAATGATTGATGCGCTACATTACATCATTTCCTGCCATTAACACATGCTGGACGGGTCTAGTTCACGAGACCGAACAGGCCACAGCCAACTCTGTATTGAATAGTACATTCTCCTACGTTTTAGTATGCCTGAATTTAAGTATTTAAATATTTTCAATGGTCTGATGTAATATTCTAATCTTAAGAGAAACTGAATTTGGGGCACTTATTTGCTGGAAGCCAAAATCAACAAATCTAACAGAAATGAACACTTTGTGTTGCTCTGTGGACAATACTAATCTAAGTTTGACTTTTTGGACTGAATTACTGTATAAATAATATGTTTGATAATGTTCTAATTTATTAACCTGTTAGGCCCACCTGGCCCTCATGAGGGCCAGTCCTGAGGGGCGCTGTTGGATCAGGTCCTGCTGTGTTTTTACAGTAAGTTTGCCTGTGAAAGCAAAGCCCCGCCCCCAAAAATGAAGAAAAATTCCACCAAAGTGGGCGGAGCCAAGAGACACCTAATGGCATGACAAGTGTGGGGATGAGTGGAGGGGGATAAGGCGAGCTGTGGTCAGGAAGAAAGAAGCGCTGTTATCAGCTTAACGACTTTCCGCTACATTTAGTGACTTTTCAGACCCTCCAGCGACTTTTTATCAAAAAACCAACAATCTGTGTTTTGTTGTTAATGTTTATGGCAACAACGGTCTGCAGCTCAGCTTAAACCCCGCTCTGTCCGGAGCAAGCAGCGAGTGCTGCCGTGAGGCCCTCCAGCTTCCTGAGCTCTGCAGTCAGTCTGACACAGTCGTCCTGCAGCGAACCGCCTGCAGTCAGAGCAGAGGAGACCCGTTCCACTCCACGTCCACGTTGCAAATGGATCACACGAGCAAAAATGAGAAACACTATCGATCAATGGTCACCACCAGGGGGCATGTCTGAGTGAGATGGTTTTATATCCAAATGCAGAGCTGTGTGATGTAGTGCTTAAGCACCGAAAGAGGGCAGCAATGAGATGGTTTTAGGCAAAACATTACACAACTAAACAAATTTACACAAAAATTGCACAGAAACATAAAGATGGAAGCCTTAAGAGCCTATTCAGACAGTTTATCTGCAAAAAAAGTTGATTTGGGGTTCAGTTACACTTTAGTCTGATGAATATTTATAAGACATCCTAAAGGAATATGAAAGCTGCTTCATTAAAAAGATGTTAGTTTTTAAAATCTCCACCCTGCCGCTGTGTTCAGAACCGATGTTCAGAACCGATGTCTAGTCATGGTTGATGTCTCTGTTTCCAGGCTGGTCCTCTGGAAATGAAGCTGCATCTTCTTCTGCTGCTGCTGCGCCTCAGTCGCCAGGGACTGGCCGTAAGAAGAACCATCTTGTGACGTTTCTATCGCTAACTTCTGGTCATCCATGTGTCTGAACTCTGTTCATGTCTGTTCAGGAAGAGCCCACCACAGCAGCTCCTGAAGTCTCTCTGGTCACAGATGAAGAAGGGGAGAAAAACATCAGTAATTGTGGGAGAACATTCAGTCATGAGGAACACCGGGTGATAGGGGGCGCCATAGAGCAGTTGGGGTTGAAGATCCTGGAGAAGCTTCCTATCAGCCCACAGCAGCCCAACGTCATCCTCTCCCCTCTCAGCCTGGCGTTCGCCCTCGCTCACCTCGCCTTAGGTTCGTCAGCTGCATTTTTTAAAATCCAGATTTAAACTGAATTATAACGCTGTGGATAAATGCTAACATGCTAACACATTTAATTTACCTCCATGGTTCTCTAAGGTTCCCGCAATGAGACAGAGAAGCTTCTCCAACAGAGCCTTCAGGCCCACAACCTGCCATGCTTCCATCATATCCTGGGAAGCCTTGTGCCTCATTTAACCCACAGGTCACTGGAGGTGGCGGCACGCATGTACCTGAGGCCAGGTGTGACATCATGAGTGTTGGTTTGTCACATCAGCAGAAGTCTCACATTCTTACTCATAACTCTCGTTCCTTCCTCTTCCTCACCTCAGGATTTGAAGTGAAGCTGTCATTTGTTGAGGAATCTTTGGCCAGGTATTGATTATTTGGGAACCAAACCCTTAGGATGATAATATAAGGGGGAACTGAAGTGCTTATCTACTCCAATGCGGGGTATTTAGACAAACTGGATCAATCTGTTCACCAAAAATAATTTGTCACACCAGTCATTGTGATGTCTGGTTTGATGCACTGAGAAGTTTCTGATAAGGCAAACAAACAGCCATGTTTTCTGTGGCCTGGTCAGTCTCAGAACTGATCTTTAACTGTCTTCCTGCCCAGGTACCAGTCCCGGCCTTTCCCTCTGGTCTCTGTGGACGAGGTCAACCAATGGGTGGAGAACGTCACCAATGGAAACATCCCCAACTTCTTAGAAAGCATTCCACATGACGTGGTGTTAATGCTCATTAATGGTGTTTACTTCAAAGGTGAACCCTTTGACCAAACACTCACCAGTTAGAAGGGGTAATACAGGGCTTTGGGAGAGGATTACCTCATCATGTTCCCTTGAGTTAGAAATGAAACCTTAGGAGCCCTATTGAACAAGAAAAGTCTGCAGCTTGATCTTAACTAAAAGTTTGTTTTTCCTCCATATCTGTCAGGTGAGTGGAAGACCCAGTTTGACCCTCAGGTGACCTCAAAGGGAGTGTTTTACCTCAACAGCCAGAATTCAGTCCAAGTGGACATGATGAAGTCTGCCCAGTATCCTCTACGCCTGATGGACGACCCTCAACTGCAGGCGCAGGTAACACAACCCCCATAAATCATGGAAATCTGATGCTGGGATTAGTTCCTGGTGAAGATCCAAGCAAAATAAAAAAAGAGTCTCTATGTCTCATCCAGGTTGCCAGCTTTCCCTTCAAAGGAAACACCAGTTTCCTAGTTGTCCTTCCCAGAGGAAACGTCTCATCCGTGCTTCCCAAACTAAATATCTCTGACCTCTACAGTCGTCTACCTCAAGAAAAATCGATGCTGGTCAACATACCCAAGGTGAAGCTCCAATATCGGCAGGAGCTCGAAGAGGCGCTGACCATCATGGGTGAGGATAGAAAGCCTCATGGCCACCTCATTGGTTGATTAGAAAGATAAGCAGGTGTTCATAGCTGTTGGAGTATCTCAGTGCTGACTGCAGTTCTCCTGGTCAGTAGAGGTGTTAACAAAGACTGGAAACCTCATAGTGTTGTATAATATGCAGTGCAATTATATGATGGTACATTCAATCATCCCTTCTTTGTCTGCACCACTGCAACAGGAAATAGAATAGACCTGATAGTGAACCATTATGAACTAATCCAAACTATTAATCTGATGATGTAGTCATCTTTTTCCTCCAACACCATGTTTCCATAATTTAAAAATCAGTATTAGTACCAAGACATTGACTGTCTAATCACTCAAAGAGGGTGACGTCCAGTTCTGGTCCAAATGGTCCGGTGTTCTGCAGGTTTCTAGACACTACCCTGCTTGAACATTGATTCTGATGAACAGATCAATAGCAGGGTCCTGTAGAACCTAGTGACAAAGCCCGGACACATATGTATACTTCATTTAAATCACCACTGAGTTTTTTCTCCTGTTGCGTTTGTCTGTCAGGACTCGGCTCCCTGTTTTCGGGTCCAGACCTCTCTGGGATTTCCGACCAGCCCCTCAGGGTGTCGAGCGTCCGTCACGCCACCACAATGGAGCTCAGTGAAGAAGGCGTAGAAGCATCCGCCACCACCGTTGTGACCGCTATGCGCTCCATCTCCGTCTTCTCTGTCGACTCGCCTTTTCTGTTTGCCCTTGTTGATGACTTCTCTATGGCACCTCTTTTCATGGGTATTGTCACAAATCCTGCCCCCGACAACGACGCCATGCCTAACGACGACCCCAACGGTAACAGCACCATGAACGACCAACCTATAACTGAGGCAGCCAGTAAAACAGAGCTGAATGTCGAGCTCAACAGGTTGCCAGCAGAGGGCAGCACTGTCCAGTCCTGCAGCACCCCTGGTGGTGGTAAGGAGCAGCTGCAGCAGCAGGTCAATAAACAAGATGGCAGCAGCAGTAAGCATCAGACGCAAGGGGACGAGCCCTGCTCCAAACCAGACAACTTTGTACCAGCCTGAAAAATTCATAATAAAAAAATGATGCAACATCCCTTCAGATAATTAGAGCACTGACAGCAACGTCGCCTTTCAGGTCAATACATCCAACAGCCTACAGTGACTAGATAACAGACTGGACAACTTCTACCTTGTTAACCCTCTAGAAGCCAACTTTGTAGCTCATCAGGTGGTCCACATCGAAGTTTAGATTATACAGATCTACAACTGATATTTTTACGATTTACATTTTCTGTTTGTATTAAATGCAAAGTTTGTTCTCTATTAAATCTCAAAAATATCTTCCAGGGAGTAAAAACAGCCTCTGATAGGAAATATTGTTGGGTTTTTTTGAACTGATACCATGTTCATCAATAACTGAAATAAAACACTTTATTGTTGTAAAGAGGTTTGGATAAATTCATCTGATTCTACCTGCTCTAATTACACATAAACATAGAAAAATCCACCAACTGCAACAACTCATAAAACATAAATGATACTGGAAATTATCCGACAGCTGATTGGTTAGCATTTTGACTCATCATTTCCTGACCTTCTGGACCGGTACCGACCAACATGGACTCTGGAGTAAACGATAATAAGGTAGAAGGTTCTACTGAACATTAGAGCTCCAGTCTAGAGCCTTGCAGCAAAAGTTATCTACGCCGGCTCCGGGCCAAATATAGGCTAGGATTTGGCCCAGACCCGTAAAACGGACCTGGGTCGGGGTCTTTTTTCTGGATTTCTGGACCTGGGCCAGAGGTGGGCCACAGGTGCGATAGAAAAACTGCATTTGGCCCAAATGTGGCACAGATATGGAACTTTTACTTTGTTTTTAGGCGCCCAGACCCGGCCTGATACCATAACTAGATTTACAAAATGCAGCCCAGATCTGGTTCAAACTCGTAACCCAGATGTGTACAACAGGTCTAAATCTAGCACACATAAGATATCCACACAACTTTTTATTCTTCAGCAAAACAAATCCTACAATGTTAAAACGTTTAATTTGAAAACAACGATAACATCAGAACGTTAACATCAGAAACCCTAACAGCAGCGGCGTGCGTCATGACCCCCACGTGCTGCTTCTCTGGGACAGTTCCAGTGTCCCTGAGCCGGTTCCACGCCGTCCCAGCCGAGGGAACCACGTCCTCACGGCTCTGGGACGAATGTCCAGATGCGGCGCTCTCTGGAGCAGCAGGTTCACCTCAGCTCTTTGGAGACCTGGGCTTTCTGCAGTTCTAGAAGCACAAGCAATTTAAGGTCAGAATCCTAAGCATAGCAGCCAACAAAAGCATTATAACCTATAGTGCCTATAAAAAGTATTCACACCCTCCGATATTTTATTGCTTTAAAAAAACAGATCATGATCAACAAAATGTTGCTTTTTAGACCTACAAAAACCTTTAACATGAAAATAAAAACTGATTTCTACAAAAACAATCGAGTAAAAATATTTAATACTAAATAAGGGATTGCATAACTATTCACTCCCTTCAAGTGTGTATTTCGTAGCTGCTCCTCTGGCTGCCGTCCCAGCAGGGAGTCTGTGTGGACTGGTCTCGGTCAGGCTGGACTGCTGCTGAATTAAATCCGTGTCTTTAAAGAGGGGGAATATTTATGCAATCACTTAGTTTATGTTGAATATTTTTTAAACTGTCATCATTTAAACTGCTCCTTTTGATCATTTTATCACAATAAAACAACAAACTTCTATCGATTTTTTGATGATTTTTTTTTATGGGTTTTAGGTTCTTTTTGCAAATAAAACGCGGAACAATTATGGTCCCAGTAATGAAACTCTTCTTCTCTGGTTCTCCTTCTGGTTCCCTTGGTCCCTGCGTTTCCGGTTTCCTCTTGGCTTAGCATCAGTCTGTAGGTTCTGGTCATCTGGTTCGCTCGATAACTCTTCAGGGTCCGTATTCTCAAAGAATCCTGAGACTAAAAGTATCTTCCAGAGACATCATTTTAATCGGTATGATAAAACTTATTCACAAAGCAGCTTTAGAGCGCTCCTAATGTGACAAAATGTTAGGAGTTGTGAGGAGGACCTTTGGTGATCCATTAGTGTCTGAAGCCTCCTGCAGTCCCAGGTGGATGCTCGGGGAACCTTTATTTTGTTTCATGTTTCATGTATCAACCAATCAGAGCCCGGATGAGACCTGCTGATTTATGTCAGAAAGACTCAAGAACTAAATGCCACCAGGACAGATTCTAGTTTTAACACAGAGTCATTTGGATGATAAAATGTTTATTTTTGGGTGACATTTGGTCCACACTCCTCACCAGTAGGTGGTGGTAATGTTCCATTAAACTGTTTTCGAACCACCATAAAACAGAAGTAGAAGAAGAGAGAGAAACCAATCACAGTCCCAGTAGACCACAGTAGACAGCATCACACCTAGCAACAGGGTCAACCACACCTGGCAACAGGGTCAACCACACCTAGCAACAGGGTCAACCACACCTGGCAACAGGGTCAACCACACCTAGCAACAGGGTCAACCACACCTGGCAACAGGGTCAACCACACCTGGCAACAGGGTCAACCACACCTAGCAACAGGGTCAACCACACCTAGCAACAGGGTCAACCACACCTGGCAACAGGGTCAACCACACCTGGCATGTTCCACTTACCATGAATCAAAGGCAGCTGTAAACAAGTTCGTTTTTAGCCTTGATTTAAAGGAGCTCAGTGTTTGGGGTCTTTTGCAGTTTTCTGGAAGTTTGATCCAGATTAGAGGAGCATAGAAGCTGAAAGCTGCTTCTCCATGTTTGGTTCTGGTTCTGGGGATGCAGAGCAGACCAGAACCAGAAGACCTGGGTGGGTTGGAAGGTTGATACGACAACAGGTCTTTAAGCCGTTCAGTGATTTATAAACTAGCAGAAGGATTTTAAAGTCTGTTCTCTGAGCTCCAGGGAGCCAGTGGACGGACTTTAGAACTGGGGTGATGTGCTCTATCTTCCTGGTCTTAGTGGGAACGCCAGCAGCAGCGTTCTGGATCAGCTGCAGCTGACTGGTCGACTCTTTAGGCAGACCTGTGAAGACACTGTTGCAGTAATCAATGCGACTAAAGATAAACGCATTAAATATGTGTATGTATCTGATGCGTTTATCTAAATACAGAATGATCCATCCAGGCACTGGACTCAGGAGGAGGAAGGGGGATCTCACATCTTCTGAGGGGCACCAGAAGGAACCATGTCCCACTCTGAGGATGAGGAGGGTCCATTGCAGATCCTCCTCTGAAGCAGCAGCTTTCTCCCTGGGCTGGGAGCCTCAGGACAGCAGCCATCTTGCTCAGGGCACCACCTGCTGCCCCGCCACCACCAGCACCATCATCAGCTTCACACTGTCTTCAGAATCATGGTTTCCATCATCTGAACCACCACCCTGTTCTGCGCTCTCAGAATCAGCAGCAGATCTTCCTTCACACTCAGAGTCTGCACCATCATCTTCATCATCTTCAACTCCACCATCTCTAGAGCCTTCTCCTCCTGCCTCCTCTTCAGCTTCTTCTCCAGAACATCTCTTCAAACTTTTTAGTCCAGTTCCTTGGTTCTTCAGTCATGTTCCCTGTGCAGCTGTTCCTCTCATTAAGACTCACCTGCTCCTTTTGCCAGTAATCACCTTCCTCTGGATTTAAGCTCTCTATTTCCTTTCACTCCCTGCTTTGTTCTATTGTTTTTCTCGCTCCAGTTTCCATGTTCTGTTTTTTTAATCAAAGTTTAAAGATTTTATCATTTTTAATGTCTTTCCTTTGATTTGATGTAAAGGACTCTGGCTTACTTGTATCTGAATGCAGCTTTATTAATAAAGTTGGCTCACAGCTTCCTGTCAGTTTGTAAGATCCTCTTCATCATTAAATTATCATCATCATCCACTATGCACCCACCTTGTTTGGTCCTCCTCCCGTGCAGCGGTGGTTAAACGTGTCGGGCTGTCCTCCTCAGCCCCCCCCCGGTGGTCGCTGCTCTGGCGTCAGAGTCACAATCGCTCCTGTTTCCATTTCTAGCCTCTGCTGCTTTCTGTGCTCCCTGGTTGCCCTCAGAGCCTCAGTTTCAGCCTCTCACCCCACAGCTGCTCCTCACCTGTTCATTCCTCACCTGAGTAGCAGTCAGCACCCTCCCTCCCAGAATGAATACTGCTTGGTTCAGGTCCTTCGTTGTCAGATCCTCTATCTTCTTGTTGATCTGTGTTCTGTTCCTCATTGAATCTGTTTTCATCATGTGCCTCCCATACTTGTCTTCAGGTCTGGATTTCCAACAAAGAACCAGAACCAGCTGGTTTGCTGGGAGAATATTTTGTTCTGGTGCATCGGGAGCCTCCAGGAACCAAACGGACGGACTGAGGCCCATGAAGTCAGACTCAGATATTTTCAACATCTTCTCCTGAAACTATGAATCTGTCTTATTTTTGACAGATAAAGTTTAAATCTTTTCAAAACTTTGCTGACTAATCTTTTCCAAACAGTGAAAAGATGAGACTGAAAATGAAATTATTCCAGTTATTCTTTATGTTTGTAAAACGAGTTTGATTTTAAAATCTGACTCGTGGATTTAAACAAACACAATGAACTCTTTCCAGTCCTGTGTTGCCTGGTTCTGGAACCAGGGTCCAAACGGACAGTAAGGAACCATAACCTGTTTTGCTCTCAGAGTTTGTTTTTTCTACCAAGATTCTATTTTTAAAATTCATTTTTACATGTTTCTGACAGAATCTGTCAGAAACATTAAAACAGAAGACACAACATTTGTTTCTAGAAACTAATAAAGTTAACTGACAGATTAAATTGTCATGTTGTTCAGTGTTCCACCGAAGATAAGCCAAAGTGCAGCTTCAGGGTCGTAAAGAGGAGAGGAATGAAGATTTCAGTCCAGCAGCATGCGCGACCCCGCGCTCCGTGTGCGCGCCGCTGTGTGCGCGGCCCCGCGGTCCCACAGTCTCTCCAGCAGCCAGACCGAGCAGCAGCGACGTGGACCGTCCGGACCGGAGAGGTGAGTCAACTGCTGCTTCTGTTTCGTAGCGTTTCTCCTGAGGGTGTAAAATTATCCGCTGCTGGGCAGAAACCAACTGGGCTCCAGGTTCTGCGGTTCCGAGCCTGAGCGCAGCGACGGTTCGGGTTCGGCGACCGAACTGTTGGAAAGACACTAGGTGAACATCTGGACTGCTTTGGTTTCGTTCCTACCTTTAAATCCGAACCGAAACATTCTCAGATCCGGGTCCAGTTTTTATTCTCGTTTCTTCTGAGAGTTCTGCTGAAAACCCAGTTTTCCATCTGCGCCGCGCTGCGCTGCGCTGCGCTGCGGTGCGGCTCCGCACTGCGCTGCGCTGCCAAACACCGCAGGCAGCAGCGGCGCTTTTCCACTCCACGGTTTATATAATGTCTCTGAGTGGAGCTGCAGCTTCTCTGTTCCAGCTTCAGCCTTCAGAACCTCTGAAAAACTTCTACTCAGATATTTGATTCCTTTATGTCTCTGACTCTTTTCAGATTCTGATATTTTTTTAGCCTATGAAACTCTGACTCCACATCAAGTAAAATATTTGACATCAGATATTGTCATGGTGTGAAGTGGAGTTTCTGAGTTTTACTACAGAGTTTGGGAGCCAAACAAGGGAATTTCCCTGAAAAAACGTCCCATCTGATGTTTGTCTTCATGTATGTTAAGAACAAAACACCACAGACGAACAAGCACGGTGGTGGAGGGGTGATGGTCTGGGCTTGTTCTGCAGCCATTGAGAGGCCCAGCAAATCCATCCTCAACCATGTGAGAGACGATAGATTCAGAGCATAAATGATAAATCTGCATTCGAACCGAACCCTTTTCACGCGTCAGAAAGGCGTCCAGCGCCTCGAGTCCGACGCTTGATATCAGCGTCCAAACCGCTCCAGACGCTCGTCTGAGCAAAGTGCGGGAGACGCGCCGTGGGAGGAGCTTCTTGACTTCTGGGTGTCTCCTCTGCCGGCCTCTTTGTCCAGCGGCGGATGAAACTGAGCGGCTCGGCTGTATCTGCTGAGAGCAGGAGAACGTGGCGGTCGGCGGCTCCGTGTCTGGATCCACCGGATCGTCCAGAGCCGTTCTGAGTTTGGAGAGTCTCACCACCGGCTCCAGGAGCCGCGCGGACCAGGGCCGCTTTCAGCGCTGGTTTCGTCTCAGCCCAGCTTGACGACCTGCTGGACCGGTCGTAGAAAACAGGACGGGAACAGACAGCGACCAGGAGGTCGTCCTCCGTTGTCGTCGTTGTGTGACGCGACTTCCTGGGCTCCTGGTCCTTCCGTCCTGTCGGAAAACGCGTTTCTCTGATTGGTCGACGCTCCTCGCCCAGCTGCAGAAGTTCAGATTTTCCAACTGCAGCATCTGCCGCTTTGGACGCACTGTGTGTGTCAAACGCTTGAAATCTGAAGACGCGCGGCGTTCTTAGCTTCATGTCAGGAACCTTTGAGTCATTGTCTTTTTCCTTCACTGCTCATGTTTATTTTGCGAGTTTGAAAGGAAACAGCTTCTGGACGGCACCATCTGGGTTTCTCATCATTCCTGTGTGTGGTCTGTGATTTCCTGTGAAACCACAAGAAGGTCCAGATGTGTGGAGCAGAAAGCAGTCATTGTGTGGAGGCAGACTGAGGCTGAGCTGCAGAGAGCTGTAATCAGAGCGAAGATTCGTCTGCTGGTGTCATTTAGAGGCGTTCTGGTGTCGGTGGTTCTGGACGCAATCATTTCATCTGGAAATCAGAAAGTGTCTCTTTCTCTCAGTCAGTTTTCCTTCCAACTGAAAACAGATTTCTGACCAGTAAATCTGGTGGAGCGCATCTTTTCTTCACCAGATATCAAGCAGACATAACAGGAAGTCCTGTGGTTGTTCTGTCTGCGCAGTCATGGTGTTTATCTGCTTGTTTTTCAGGATGAAGCCAACAACGTTCCTGCTGGTGTTTGCAGCCATCCTGAGCTTCGGCTGGGCTCAGGTAACCACAGAACATCTCCCTGTGTTTCAGGATGTTCTCCTGGCCCCTGCTTCCTGTTCTAACAGCGGAGGAAACGCTCTCTTCTCGACTCATGGTTCTGAGTCGGGCTGCACAGTGCAGCAGGGGTTACTGTTGCTTGCCTCCTGGGTTCAGATCCCAGTCTGGGGTCTTTCTGGATGGAGCTGCCATGTTCTCCCTGAGCATGTATGGGTTCTCACTGGGTACTTGGACTTCCTGCTACAGTCCAAAAACATGCACGTTGTGTTTGTCCTGTAGAGTTGGCGAGTGTGTGTGCATGGTTGGTTGTGGCCCGATGCCCAGCACCAGTCGTCCCCTGTGGGCCTGCAAGGAGAGGCAGCTAAAGACCAGGGACGGATGTAAAGCGCTGCTCTGGATGTAAAAATGATCGAGATTGATAGCTTCAGTGACAATCTGTGAGATCTCAAACTGTTTTCCTGGTGAGAAGACAAGTCAAGTTTATCTGTAGAGCACAGTTCAGCAGCAAGGCAGTTCATAGTGCTTCACATCATAAAAACATCAATCAAGTATCCAGCAGAATCATCAAAACATCAAAATCATTGAGCAAAATCATCAAAATTATCCAGGAAATACACATGAAAATCATCGGTAAAAACACTGATCAATGATCCACTTTATTTAACTGATCTACACTCAGACTTCCAGCCTTTGGAGAACCAAGCTCATCTTACCCGGGTTTGTTTGCAGAGTTATGGTCCAGACTGCTGATCAAAGGCAGCTCTGAACAGGGGAGTTTCAGCCTTGATTTAAAGGTTCTGGTTCTGCAGAGCAGACCAGAACCAGAAGGCCTGAGTGGTCTGGGAGGTTGATACAACGACAGCAGGTCTTTAAGCCGTTCAGTGATTTATAAACGAGCAGAAGTATTTTAAAGTCTATTCTCTGAGCTCCAGGGAGCCAGTGGAAGGACTGTAGAACTGGGGTGATGTGCTCTATCTTCCTGGTCTTAGTGGGAACGCCAGCAGCAGCGTTCTGGATCAGCTGCAGCTGACTGGTCGACTCTTTAGGCAGACCTGTGAAGACACTGTTGCAGTAATCAATGCGACTAAAGATAACACATGGAGGAGTTTCTCTAGATCTTGTTGAGACATCAGTCCTTTAATCCTGGAAATGTTCTTCAGGAGATAGAAGGCTGACTTTGTAACTGTTTTGTGAGAAGACAAAAACCAGTTTGACGGGAGGAGTCCCAGGAGAAGTCTCCAGAGAGAGCAGCTGCTTCCTGGTGGTAGAGATGTTACTGCATTAACTGCAAGCTTAAGGTCTGGTTCACACGTAGTCAATATCTGGGAAAACCAATCAAGTTTTATGCATTTTGCCCTTCCATCCACATGAAAACTCAGTTCAATATCACTAAAAACAATTATTTACAAAAACTGTCCAAAGTGGAGACTTGAGAAAACTCTGTCTTTGAGTTTGGGAGTGTTGATGGGAGAGTTGGGATCCTGTGCGTTACAGTCTGCAACAAATTATGTGCCAATATATTCACATACCTGCTTTGACACCATTCCCAATCGATGTTGTCTTGTGTTTTAATAACTTTACATTCTAATATGCTATTTAAAAGTAGTTCAACCTACAAATGAACCTCCTGGCGTAATGTTTAATTCCTAACAGGAAGTCATGGTTGTTTTGAAGCAATCTGATTGGCTGACAGGTTTTAGTGATGCGCTGCACTGCCTCCTATGGGTTTGGCATGTTTAAAACAACGCTCAGGGGTGGATTTGTGGATGAAAACGCTCCTGAAAATGATCCTGTGGCGGAGATATTGGTTTTTATAAAGACCCGGCTACATATGGACGAGGCTTTAGTCCATCAGCAGGTTCTTCTCCTTAAAACTCAGGATGTGAAGCCAGAGTTGGGGTGTGATGATGTGCGCCAGTCCGCTCTGACAGTTCTGTCTTGGCGTCTCTTTAGTCAGACTCAGGAGGTGAGGAGGCAGCTGTGGAAGAGGAACATGTGGAGCTCTTCACCACGCCCATGACGAAGATGGGCGCTGCCACCTCTGACTTCGGCTACAACCTTTTCCGGGCTCTGACGAGCCGCGAAGCTTCAGCCAACCTCTTCCTGTCTCCGATCAGCGTATCTGCGGTTCTGACCCAGCTGTCCATGGGTGAGTTTGTACTGGCTCGAACTGAAGTCATATAAACATCTGGATGTTTCCCTCAGTTAGGAACTTTCAGGGACCATCATTTTATTCTTATTACAGCAGAAGCCAATAAATGAGAGATTTATAATCATGTGAACTTTTAGAGACATGATCTCTGTCACAGGGCCATCAGTCTCTGATGTTTTACTCCTCTGAACTCTGCACTTCCCTTCCTGTCCTGCAGGGGGCTCTGAGAACGCCCAGAGGCAGCTGTACCGGGCTCTGCGGTATCACACTCTGCAGGACCCTCAGCTCCAGAACACCCTGAAGGACCTGCTGGCTTCAGTGAAGGTCTCGGGGAAAGGCCTGAGCAGCGCTGCACGGCTCTACATGGCACGACGTGAGTTCATCTCTTCCACCCAAATTGTCTAAAAGATTGTGTTGTCTTTTTCTCACTGAAAAGTTAACGATGATTGAAATAAAAACATAGGCCCAGTTACCTCAGACATCAGCTGAAGATCAAGACCTCCAGCGGATGTGAGCCCAACTTCCATCTGGGGCTGGTGTTTCTCCACCAGTCTTTGGGTGACAGGCTGTACTTCTAACCTCTGTCAGGAGACCGAAGTCTCTCTGATCTGCATCGTCTTGGTCTACTTTGAGAGCTGGCTCCGAGCTGTCAGCTGCAGACACTTTAAGTCTAGAAATTTGGCAGATGAAGACTGCATGGTTCTGACTTTTCGGTCCTGAGCTGCTACAGAAGCTCAATTGAACTCAGATCTAGAGAATTTGAAGTGTGGTTTCTATGAAGGCTGGATTTATCAGCACCGATGTTTAGTTATGTGTTACATGACAAAGCAACATCCACATAGATGCTGGACCCAAGGTTTGCTTGGAGAACACTGGCCAAAGGATCACATTTTGTTGTTTTCACCATTTTCCCACAATGCATCCTGGTGCCATGTCTGCTCAAAGAGAAGCAACCAGACTGATCATCAACATGGTGGAGAAAACTGGACCACTACTTCCAGCACTAACACAATGAACCTACCAGAACCATTTCATTACTTTGAGGCACAAGTGCTTCTCAGCTGGATCAGAACTGGTTCTCTGAGTTTTGGACCACTCCGCCACCCTGCAGACCAGTAACACCCCACTGAACAGCAGCTGGGGAAATGCTCTGGTCTGTTTGGTTTTCGTAAAAGTTGTTCAGACCTACTTAGAACATTTTTCTGCCTCTGCCAACTTTATGGACAGAAGGTCAACCTGATGCTTGAGCTGTCCCACTGCTAGACGCCCCGATGCTCAGACCGTCAATGCTTTTCTCCTGACCTGCCGCTGGTCACATGATTAGTGTGATAAAACTGCGTTTTACTGCTGCTTCTCTTTGATATGCAAACGTTTGTGTAATGGTGCAGTTTTCAGATGTCTCCTAATGAACCTGGTGAAGGAAGGAATGCTCTCAGTGAAAGTCCACATGAAGCTGATCCATCAATCCTCTGGTTTTCAGGACTGCGTCTGAAGCAGGACTTCTTCAAGCTGGTGGAGCAGCAGTATGGAGTTCGCCCCAAAGCATTACTGGGAGGAGCCAAAGACATGAAGGAGATCAATGACTGGGTGTCTCAGCAGACAGGCAGGAAGGTCCAGCAGTTCCTGACCACGGCTCTCCCTCGAACCGCCGGCGTTAACGCCATCAGCGCCGCCTACTTCAAAGGTATCCTCTGTTCATTAAGGTGGAAGAAAAACCTGGTGTATTGTTGGGGTGGGGAGGGTTTCTGACGGACATCTCAACCTGGAGCTTGTAACGATCCTGATTTACATCCTGGTGACAGAAGAAGTTCAGAACCAGTTAAATAGTCAGTAGAAATGTTGAGATATAAATGTAATTTGGTCCATGAGCAGATCAGCATGATGGAGTTTTAGGGCCAGGCTAAGAAATGTATTTATCACAAGGATAGAGTCGTAACATTGTGATAACATAGTCATAATAATATGTGAATAAGATAATTGTATTACAATAAAGTTAAAATTTTACGAAAAGTTGTAAAAATACAAGAAAAAAGTTGAATATGAGAATAAAGTCATAATATTATGAGAATAAAGTCGCAAAGTCATAATTTTACGATAACAAAGTCATAAAAATATGAGAGTAAAGTTGAAGTTATATGAGATTAAAGTCATATTATGAGAATAAAGTTGAAATAATGCTAGAATAAAGTTGAAATTATATGACAAAGTTGTAATATGAGAATAAAGTTGTACAATAAAGTCATAATTTTACGACAATTAAGTCATAAAAATACGAGATTGAAGTTGAAATTGTACAAGAATAAAGTTGTAATAATGTGAGAATAAAGTTGTAATATTACCAGAATAAAGTCATACTTTTATGAGAACTGCGTGAAAAAGCAGTCACTGTGTTAAAATGAGGAATGTTGATCATCTTGTGAAATTATACTTTGGTATCGGTTTTACAAAGAAGAAAATATTTCATCTTTTAACACATCAGCATCAAATTATTTCAGCAGCAGGACTTTGAAATGACTGAGCAACGATCGAGTCTGTTTCGAAGGAACTGCAGACTGAGCTGCTCACGTCAGATCTCGACAACCCTATTCAAGCTTTTTTCTCTTTAAAACAACTTTTTTCTTGTAATTTTATTACTTTTTTTGGTAATATTGCGTCTTTATTCTGCTGCGGTTATGACTATTCTTGTAATTAATTTTTTTTTAGTCTGGCCCTGAAACTCAGTCGTAGACCAGTGACTGGGATATAATTAATTACATTTTCAACGTGCTAGAAAGACCACCAGGAGGCATAAGTGGTGGTTCAGGGGTGAAACATCAGAGTTATCAGGGGTTAGAAGCTTGACAGACAGAGAATATTTCATATCACAAGCACTAGCAGCACTTCATGGAGTTTAGGGGCCACATGAGGCTTGGTGGACACACCCTGCGGCTGTCTGAGACTCCTGGGTTGCTGGTTCCAATGCCAGGCCACTGAGACAGCTGTAGGCCCACATGCTTTCAAAGACAAACAGCTTCCGAATAAGAACCAACCAGAACGTCAGTGATGTCTCCCTTTTCTTTGAACAGGGGGATGGGTGACTCGCTTCAGCCAGAGTGGAGTTCAGGAGAACTTCCAGGTGGAAAATGGGGCTCCAGTCCGTGTTCCCATGATGCAACAGGATAATTACCCTGTGAAGATGGGCGTGGACTCAGACCTGAGCTGCACTGTGAGTGTTGTGGTCCAGTTCGTGACCAACAAACCAGAAGAGCTGTTTCCAGAGATCTCAGGAATGTTGTGGCTTCCCCTCCTGCAGATCGCCCAGATCCAGATGCAGAATGACGTCAGCATGTTCATCTTCTTGCCTGACGACGTGACGACCAACACCACTCTGCTGGAGGAGAGTCTGACGGCTGAGTTTGTTCAGGACCTCTCCATGGCGCTCCAACCTGCTCGGGTGTCCCTGACTCTGCCTGTCCTGAGGCTCAGTTACTCCATAGACCTGCTGCCGCTGCTTGGTGACCTCGGTGAGTCCGATTTTACAGAAAAACCTGTTGTATTTTATCTTTGTATCAGCTGTCATTCTTTGAGGATCTGTCTGCAAATTCTCTTCTACCAAGTTTGAAGAAGATTCAACAGGCAGATGTTTCAACACAAAGACGAGACAAAAAACCATTTGGTTCTGGATGTTGTTCAGCTCAGTGTTCATGTAGTTCAACCAACATCCCAGTCACCTGCCCTTTGTAGCTGTTGGTCAGAGCAGCTCAGACAGAACCTGCAGTGACGTGAGCCTTGAACCACAGGTTGTTGTGTTTGGGTCGATGTTGACAGGTGTCATTCAGCAATGGAAGAACTCTTGTCAGCTGAACCTGAACAAAGCCACAACATCAAATTGGATTTTAAATATTAAACACAATAAATTTATTTCAAACCAGTACGCATCTTCCTCTGTATCCTGTTTTAATGCCAGGATGAAAAGTTGAGTGCTTTTACTAAACCTATCAATAGAACAGATGAATCCATCAACAACAGACGTAGGTAGCACCACACATGTCCAGTGCCAACTGGCACCATGCTAGTTAACTTTACCTGTGTTTCCAGTCACTGAAGACATCTTTTGTTTCTTAAAGGGGTTATGACAACAAATATCATTTTTCTGTGGTTTGCGGGGTATAAATATGATCTGTTGGGCTCTGATGAGGCCGTGTGAACGTCAAGAGTTGGTATCAAAAGCTCTGCTCAAAGACGGTCAGCTTTGTTTCTTTGCTCAAAAACGGACAAATCAGAGAACAGCTTATCTTTCTACGTAATTCATATTCAACAGCCCTCCCCTTCCCTCCTCCCCCCAGCTGATACACCGGCTACTTTCAGGGCTAAGTCGTGCTAGCACATCTGGCTACTCCACTTGAAGAGGATGGCTGCTAAAAAGCGGAGCTGTTCTGTCTGAGGGCTAGAAACGGCTGGAAGTTTCCACTTTACTCCCGAAGGATGAGAGAACCAGAAAAGAGTGGCTGAAGTCCATTCATGGGGAAGTACCGCGCAACTTTAACCTCAGTTTGAGATGATGTTCAGCACATTTTACTGAAGAATTTCCCAAATATGGTTGGAGCCAATCAGAGTGAAGTCAACCAGGTAGAGCCACATATCAATGCTGTACCCAACCTTTTTACCGAGGAGGGAGATCTGGCCTGCCAAAACAATCTGGTTTAGTTCTTATGTCTCTGTTAAACTGGCTCATGCCAGCAGAACATTACCCAGGAGAGCTTCTCTCCATCTTCTAGAAACTCATGATGTCAAAGGATTTTGGGAACTTCTTTTCATCTATGCATCCATTAATCATCTATCTCAGGTGTCAGGGAGTTGGGTTGGTCGCCAGTCCATCACACAGCACTGCAGCGATGCAGGACAGATAACCATGCACACACATTCACTCCTGAGGGCAGTTTAAGGAACTCATTTCCTGGCAGGGCTGGTCTAGAACTGTGGGAGGAAGCTGGAGAACCCAGGCAGAACATGCACAAGGAGAACATGCAAACAGTCACACAGAAGACTGGCTCCAAGTGTGTAAAACCAGGGATTTCTACACCCTTTTTAAAGACAACAGTACTAACAAGTGGGATACCGTGGAGTCTAATTTCTTTTCATTTGTTGTGAAAGGATGAAAAACGGCTGGATGATGTTGGTCTTCTCTGCAGATCACTGAAGCAATCGTTAAACCTTCATTCTCCTCACTCCTTCCTGCAGGCCTCTCTGAGTGGCTGGACAACCAAGAACTGGAGAAGATCTCCGCCCAGCCAGCCAAACTGACCAGTGTCAATCATAAGGTTGTCATGGAGACGGCACCCGAAGGAACCCAGTACCCCAGCGCCGCCTCGGTGCCCTCTCACCTGATTTACCGAGTGGACCGGCCCTTTGTCTACCTGATCCGAGACGAACCGTCTGGAGCGCTGCTCTTCATCGGGAAGGTGGTCAACCCCAAAGACCTGACAATATAACACACACACAGACACACACCCAACACACACACACACCCAACACACACACACACACACACACACACACACACACACACACACACACACACACTCTTAGCAGGTCCTAGGAGGGGTTCCAGCTGTTTGTGATGGCAGACGGTTGTGAGGATATTTGATCATATTTTTCATGTTGAAACAGTTGGATCATGCTAATCTGACAAAATACTCCTGATAATCCAAAATAAGAAATGTTTTGTAAGAAATCAAATATCGTCATTTGTTTAATAACAATAAACATGACAATAAAATCAAGCACACACTTCTGTTGTGTCTTCTGATGTCAGACCATGAGTGGGTCAGGGTCTCGTTTCTGTTCTGCTCTCTCACAAGAACACAGATTTAATCTAAGCAATGATTCAGCCGACCGTCGTTCAGTCTAGTCCTTGAACCCACCAGCTGTTTCTCTGGACTCTCACAGATTGGACTGGACCTTAGGGTATCTGGAAACAGTTTTAATGTTTTTGGGGTTTTTGTTGTCTTTCCAAGTATCTCAACAACGTAAGATTTGGAAGAAACACCTCAGCATCTCTAGAGTGAGCGGTTCTGTCATACTGCATGACGGTCCTGCTGCGATCTAGACCAACTATGTCTTTGCAAAGCTTTGGTGTGGCTTTCAGTGGGTTCTATAATATGTAATAAAATACATTTTATTTATGTCTTTCAAGGTTGCTTTCAACATAAAACAACACATGAACAAAGTTTAAAAAGAGCTAAAATGCAGTTAAGTGGTTGTGGAGAGACGGGTGTGGAGGTCAACAGGGGTGTACTAGTCAAACAGGTGAGATTTGAGGTGAGATTTGAAATTGTGCAGGGATGACGTCGTTTGGAGATCCAGTAGCAGTTTATTCCGGAGTTTGGGAGCAGAGCATCTGAAACACCTGAGTCCCATGGTGGACAGACGGGGATGTGGTGTAGAGAGGAAAGAGCCAACAGAGGAACGACAGGTGCAGGATGTGAGTAAGATAAGGAGGGCCGAGGTTATGGAGGGCTTTTACTGTTAACAGAATGTGGAAATGGACGGGGAGCCAGTGGAGTGTCTGGAGGACAGTGGTGGTGGGGTTCTGGAGATGAGACGGGCTGCTGAGTTCTGAACCAGTTGAAGTTCATGGGGGGATTTGTGTTGTAAACCAAAGAGCAGCGCGTTGCAGTAGTCTTGGCACGAAATGATCCGGGCATTGAGTAAAATAGAAGTGTTGGTGAGGGACTGAGACGGTTGATGTTACAGAGGTGGAAGCAGGCAGAGTGGGTGATGTTGCTAATATGATCCGTGAAAGCGAGGCTGCTGTGGAGGACGACACCCAGACTGCTGACCTGCGGCGAAGGGGGTCAGTGGAGTGTCAACGCCTGAAGAAAAATCACCAGATTTACAGATTGTGGATTTTGTGCCAGTAAGAAGTATTTAAATTTTATTTGCATTCAGTTTGAGGAGATTATGAGAAAACCAAATGTTAATATCTTGGAAACAGTCAAGAAAGGAGGATGAGGTGGAGATGTGGTAGCTCTGGAGGAGAGGGCAGCACAGGTCATCTGAGTGGACTGGCTCTCTAGGATCAGTACATTAAAATGATCCGTTCACCGGATCACATGCAGAACAGCGCCTCTTCCAGCACAACCCGCGTACTGCACGACTCAGAACGTGATCCGTTCACACTGTGACTCGGCGCGGCGCCAGCACAGTGTGTCGCTCTGTGTCTCCAAGCTAACGGCTAATGTTGTGTCAAGTCATATAAAAACAAACACACACACGCCCTCATCCCCATTATCTGAACAGTTATAACAAGTAATGAGATTGAGAGGAAAGGAGGCATAAAATAAATAAAATACAAACATTTAGAGTATTTATAAGTTTTAGTTTCTCATTTCTCATTTTGCTTCTTATTTATTTGCGACTTTTATTATTTCTTGTTTTCAAAACATATTTAACAACCAGACATTTAGTCACCCACCATTTACTTGTTTAACAAATGCATTTGCCTAGTGTTCGGTCTTCAGTCAAAATAAACCTGTTGCATCAAATGAAGCATTATATTGCTTTGCAGTAAGCCCACATACTCATCTCAGGGTTAGACAGAGCGAACGTCCGGAGTCGTGCAGTAAGTGACTCACTCATGTACTGTGCTGTGGCGCTGATTCTCAGCGTGAACGGATCAGTCCTGATTCTCAGTGCAGCTCCTGTCCGGCGCCGTGTCTCTCTCTGGGTGAATCTTTACCAAACACTCTGAGTTACAGAAGGAGGGAGTTCCACCCGACCAGCACTTGGACTTCATCTGAACTGAGAAATGAACGAATCAGTTAACGAAGTGATTTGCTTCAGTTCGTTCACTCAAACAATTTATTCATTTGAATGATGCAACACTAGTAAATATTAAAAATTAGGGGCCCAAGGAAAGAGCCCTGGGGCACACCACTGCTGACTGGGGAGGGTTGGGATTGGAAAGACTTTAGCTGAACAAGGTGAGAGCGTCCAGAGAGATATGATGAGAACCAGGACAGATGTACCGATGGAAGCTGGATGGTTAAGGAGAAGCGGGTGAGATGTGGGGTCCAGTTAGGTCAAGGAGGATGAGCGTGTTGAGTTCGCCCGAGAGTCTGAGGTCGTCAGGAGTTAAGTGATTTTAACCCGGGCAGTTTCTGCGCTGTGACAGGGCCGAAAACCAGCCTGAAATTGTTCATAGAAGTGATTGTTACTGAAGTAATTATGAACTTGGTGAGCCACTACTTTTTCTAAAACTTGGACAGAAATGGGAGGTTGGTCTGAAATTATTTATATTAGCAGGAACTAAGCCAAGTTTCTAAAATATTGGTGTGAATATTGCTGTGTTGAATAGTTCAGGAACAGAACCGGAGGAGAGGAAGAATGAATGATGTCAGTAATAAAAGACCAGAGTGACGGGAGACAACGGGTCACCAACTTTATAGGCAGATGGTCTGATTTACAGATGGAGGACTTTGATTTATCGATAACTGAGGATGCTGCTCTGATGAACATTAGAGTGTTTTAAGCAGCAGGTTGTGCTCTGCTGTGGTTCTGCTCAGACCCAACAGCAGTTTCTCAGAACAACGACATAAATCCCTGCTTGTGTCACCTTCAGTCATGACTCCAGTGGTCAGTATGTGACACACCTCAGTCTCCTCCAGAGGGCGACTAACAGCCAGTAAACCCAGCACTAAAAACTGGCTTCTGTTACTTTAGTTCCTTCTTTTTTGTTTTCTTCATCTGAACCTTCGTGTCTTTAGTGCAGCTAAAATAGTAGAAATGACATAAAAAATCTACGAGGAAATGTTTGTAACTGTTTCAATTTTAGTGAAATGTTTTGTTGTTGAAAACAAAATGTTTCCTGGAAGAAGTAACAGAGAAAGTAAAACTTAGAGGAGTTAAAACAGAGGAAGAAAAGCTTCCAGCCTGATGGACTAAAAGCCAGTTTACCCATAAACTTTATTTAGGTTGGTAAAAAACAGAGAATACGAAGCCAAAAACACTGGCTCGTCCTGGATGTCCTGCATCATATCCCCCAGTAGGGGGCAGTTTAACCCTTCTGGATCCCTGGATATTTTGTTCTGGGTCTGGTTTTGATTTGATCTGTGCAGAACTTATTCATGTAGTAATATTCATGTTGCTATATTCATGTCAAAAAGACAAGATTTGTCCAGGTTGTTTATTTTTGAGGTGAATTGTTCTTTTCTGTTCCCCGTGTCTCTCTCTAAATGTACTTCCAGAACATTTTAATGTATTTCTATTAAAATTAGATTTTTCTATTTTTAATCCCCTGGTGGGAAAATCCCTTTAAAACGTCTTATTTTGTTGTTTTCTAGCAGGTGAAGATGCTTATGTAAATCTAGCAGTTTGCTTCTATGGATAAAATTCAGTGTTTTAACATTTCACCATAATATGATGCTGAGAAACTTTTTTTTTCTAAAAGGAAGAGAAAGAGACATTAAGGGGTTAAATATGTTCTGTACTCCATGCTGAGGACTGAACTGTGTCTATGAGGCTCAGGTGGTGGAGAACGCGCAGCTTCTGTATCACTCAGTTCTACCTTGGTGTGAACCATCCTGGAACCAGAGATGGTGCTGAGCACGGTGACGTCACTGCAGAACCCACCAGACCAGAACCGACCTGGAGAACCTGGACCTTCATGGTCAGATCTGCTGTTTTCCTCCAGGTGGCGGACTGGCCGACACGCAGAGATGAAAACTCACTTCCTGTTGTTGCAGCTGACTGTCTCATGTCCCTGTGATGAAAGTGACCTTTTGACTGAAACTCAGCTTCCTGTGTTTGAGCAACAACCTGATGACCACTCAAAGATGTCAGGCTGATTTATAAAACTCCTTTTGCCTGTTAAGTTTAATTTCTGCTTTATTAGACTCTGTTCGGAGGAAACCAGCAACAACAGATCTCATCCCAGCTGAAAAGCATGGTGGTGGAGGGGTGATGGTTTGGGTCACAGGACCTGGGAACCTTGCAGAAGACCATGACCTCCTTTAAAGTCGTCTCTGATCACTTCTATGCAGATGATCTCTCGTTGTTCACCAGGCTTCACCCAAATAAAGCTCAGACTGTTGTAATTAGAGACAAAACTGAAATAATTCTCTTTGCTCCAGAGCGATGTCTGTCAGGGATAAAGAAGACACCTGGACCTCTTGGTTCTTTGCTAAAATCCTCTGTTAGGACCTTTGGTTCTGGTTTGGATGCATGGGTTAGGTCTCTGGTTCTGAGAAACGTCTCCGAACTAATTTCCACTGTTTAACTGGAAATGATTTTTCATGCTTTTGCTTCTTCGTGACTGGATTATTGCCAACCTCTGCACACATCTCAGCAGAACCCCCCTAGAACGGCTGCCGGTTGCTGGAAACGCTGCTGCTAAGATCCTGCAGCTCTTCCCATGTGACTCCGGTCTGGACGCAGCTCTTCACGGACCGGTACCGGGTTCTATCAGAGGGCTCCTGCACCCACTTCCTGTTTCCTGTCCTCATCCAGGCTCATACAGTTATTTCAGATCCCCAGCCTGCTGGAAAAGTATAGAAACAACCTCAACAAGTTTATGTAAATATGAAGCATTTCTGATCAGTTAATAATGATAAACTGTAATTGTTCTTCAGCGCCACCTGATGGCAGAAAAAACTACATTGAAAGTATTTCAACGAAAAAATGATGAAATGAAATCTGATAGTGACTTAAAAAATGAAATAAATAGAAAATGTGGTTGAATAAATTTAAATGTTTGATTTTTATCTTAAATATTCATTAATTAAACTGAAGAATTTTGTTCTGAACTTTCACATATTTTATGCTCGTTTCCATAAAGTTCTGTGTAAACGGATCACCTAGAGTGAAAGCAGCCGAGTGATGATTGAAATATCTGACAGGTGAGCTGAACCGATCCATTTACCCGCCAGGAGGAACACCTCCATTCAACTTCAGAACCTCCGACTCTGATCTGGTTCTGATCCGATCAGGAGCAGCAAAACAGAACTGGAGGGGGAGGTAAATAGTTCAAGTTTCATTCCAGAAAGAGAATCCATGAGAACGTTTTCAGGAAGGAAAGAAGTAAAAACTGAAAATGAATCATATGATCCAGATCTGCTGACATGATGAAGATTGAAATGTTTCCACAGAAGCTGCAGAACATCTAAAGTTAGACACAGTGGAGGAGGATGATGGTGGTGGTGAAGATGATGATCCAACTTCCAGAAATAAAACAGTCATCAGTTTTTGGCTGAAAGACACAATTTCCCCCAACAAACATTCAGCAGAAGGAAAAGTTCAAGCAGAACTCCCTGAATCATCTCACCTGCAGCCAAACGGCCAGGCCCGGGGGTCTGAGCAGGGCCGAAGTGAAGCGAGCACGACTTCGCTCTCAGCTGCTGCGAGCTTGATGCCCTTCAGAGAAGTAGCTTCACTCAGACTGCATCCAACAAGGCAACCAAACAACCGACCAACCAGCCATCCAACCAACCCTACCCAACACCCAAACATCCAACCAGCCTACTAACAAGCCAACCAACCATCCAACCAATCATTCAGACATCCAACAAATCCACCAACAATCCCACCAACCAACCAACCAACATTTTTTTCAGTAAACATCTTTTCTTTTGTTTTTAAGCTCTGACAGGAAAAAAAACACAACCTTCCTCTTAAAAAAGTTTATAAAAAAAACAACGAGTATTTTGTTTGACAGACGTGTCCTTTAATCACAGTAGTAAAGCTGTTTCTGTTCTGATGAAGTCCAGGAGTTTCTATCAGAAGTGATGAACCCACTTGTAGAAAAATACACTTTTATCTATAGCAGAGGTATATGAAACAGTAACGCTGAGCCTGAAATGTGCTTCAACGCATGAATACATGAAGCTACAGCAGGAACAGGAAAGTCGGGACGTTTGCTCTAATCTGAAGAATTCACAGATTAGTCTCCCTCTGTGTCAGGTAGAGGTCTTCCTCAGCTGTTAACCCCGTCTTCCTCGTCATTTAAAGCTCTCAGGTTGTTTGAGCAGCATCTAGTGGAGGGTAGCAGAACTGCAGCTTCTTCCAACCCTGAAGCAGGGGTCCACCGTCTGAAGTCGACGTGGCTTCAGTTCCTCTCCGACTCTGAGCTGTTCTCGGGTCGCCGGCTGCAGGTCTGGTGGAGACGTCAGACTTCAGGACTGAGGGATGAACTGGAGCAGCTTTTCAGACAGAGCCCCGGGTTATCTCCAGTGTCATCTGGTTCTGGCCAGAGCTGCAGTTCACTGTTAGAAGTAGGAGCTTATCTTTCCTGTTTTTATTGCTTCTTTGTTCACTTTGGAAACTGTGCTGTAGTTCAGAGAAAAGTCCCATAAAGTCCACATAAAGTTCAGTTTTCTGTGTCTCAGTTGTCCATCGGGCTGCAGAACCTGCCGAGGTCCCTGCAGCATGAGTAGAAAGCTCTGCAGTGTTCTCTATAAAAACACAGCTTATGTACAAAAACTCACAGCAAATGTTAGCAGAGGGTGTGGAATGTAATGTAATGTAATTTAATGTAGAAGCACAAACATTAAAACACCGTCTGCCTCCTTATTAGGGTGGACCGGCTCGTTACACCAGCACCAGGAGAACCACTGAGCAGCTTCCAGGTTCCATCAGGAAGACCTCCTGGTTGTCCTCCAGCCGTGTCTCCTCAGCTCTTCTCTCTGTTCTGCTCTTTTTCCAGAGCTTTCCGCTCCTCCACCAACTCATAGCCTCCTTTGCTCTCAGGCGGAAGTTCATAAACTCCGGCTCTTCTCCGCAGGACGACGATGGTCAGCAGGAAGCAGAGCAGCGCTCCACAGACAAACACCACCATCAGACCCAGAAACCTGCACACACACACATCTTCAGTTCGTATCTATCTCAGGCTTTAAAGCTGCTCTGAAATACTTGAAAGATACTTGAAAAATGGCTCCTGGCCTTAAGCTGAAAGAGTTGAAGGTACAGAAAGTGCTCCATGTTCACCGTCCGCTGCATCACAGAAGGGATCAGACCCTCTTTGGTTTTTAAACAATTAAAAGACATTAAATCATTTTCTGAACATTTTCCTCTGAGCTCAGGCGAAGTGCGCACATGTCCAGATTGCACCTTTACCCAGCTGTGCTGGTTGCTGGGAGACGGAGGGAAGGGGGAGTTAAAGCAGCTGAAAAACTCGCCCATGTTTACCACCTGCGTGTTGACTTCGGGCCTGCAGAGAACAATGTGACGGCCTGCTAAGGCAGCACAGTTCAGCAGCGTTGTATGGAGAGCTGTTTCATTCAAAATGAAACGAATAAATAAATAAATACTATTATTAGGAAATAATTAATACACTCTCCATCAAATAAATAAATGTCCCCACGAAATACAAATAAACAAAAGAAAACTATCTTTTGATGGTGAACTTTTGTCAGTCGCAGTTTTATTTATTTATTTATGTAATAAAGGTGTTTTATTCTGTGATGCTTTTATTTTGTAAGGCTCCTTTCCATATTTCATGTTCTCTGCACTCTGACCAGAGCCGCTGCACAGAGAAAACTCCGCCCCCTCATTTGAATATGGGAACATGAAATAAAAAGATTCTGAAATAAAAGTCCATGAAATACGTAAAGCAGCTTTACTAAATAAAGGTGTGAGAATAAAACACCATTATGAAACAGATAATGAAATAAATTTATAAATAAATCCTGAAATAAATAAAGAGATAAATAAATAACGTGACTGTTGAAATGAGCTCACCATTAAACATTTATTTTTATATTTATTTTCTTTTTATTCCATATGGACATTTATTGATTTGAATGAGTATTCATTTATGTTATTTATCAATAACAGTATTTATTTTTTAAATTTTGAATGAGACAGCTCTCTATAGTGATGAACTTGACGTTAAAACAAACGAGTTCCTGCTTTAACCTTCTGGAGAACGTTGGAGGGAACGATGCTGAATTTCTACCTGATAAACTTGAACTGAGCCCCATCGCCCTGCGAATTAAATGTTTGGTGCTGAACAAGACATGTTAAAGATAAGGGTGACGGCACAGAGGCCCTCCAACCTCAAACACTTGGAGCTCATCACCAGCAGAGGAAGCTGCTCAGGTGGTGGAAGAAGGGCCTGGTTGCTGCAAATAAAGGTGTTTTTTCAGCTGATTATGAAGAAGAAAACTATTTTTTGATTGAAATTTTGTCTTAAAGGACCAGTATTATGTATTTTCCAGCCACATTAAACCATTTTATAGCTCAATCCAGTAACTATGTTCCCTTCAGTTGTAATTAAAATGCTGTAAATATCAAATATAACTTAAAAGAAATGTGACTTCATAATTTAACACCTTGAAATTGGGCCTCTGTCTCTTCAAAAACTCCTGCTCTTTCTGAAACTCTGCCTCCAGGAAGTCATCACAACATCACTCCTCTATTAACCCTTTAACATTTTTACCAGCATTGCACTGAGGAGTATGTTGTATAATGAGCTCAGCAGATGCGCATTTCCAGCAGGTGTTTGCTAATTGCTGCTGCTGCGAGGCTGGAGGAGCTGAGTGGGGAAGTCGCGGGGGAGGGGTGCTCTGTGATGTGGAAGCTCAGAAGTTTAGAAGCTGCAGCTTTGAGGAGGAGCTGCGTCCCGAAGGTGGAGCTAATATTTTTGTTTTTAAAGTTCTCCTTCTTACATTGTTCTGAGAGGTTCTGAAAGATTCTCGCCTGATTTCCTGTCAGAAACCACCTTATTGGTTGAAGGAGTATGAATAATTCTGGGCCCATCCAGCGGGTAGGATACTGACTCCTGACAACCTTCCCACAGAACCTCCCTTCACGGTCTGAGCGGCCGTGAACGGGTAGAGAGCCGGATCCAGAACCCTGCAGGTGTGCTGATAGGGCCGGTTGTTCTGGTGCCACCAGTCTCTCCTGGGGGGGGGGGTACCTTTGTCTGAAGCTGTCCAGGTTGTAGTAGAGACAGGAGGTCTTCTGGCCGCACTTCTGACCCCACAGGATGCAGGTGGTGTCGATGACGCTGCCGTACAGAACCGGGCCGGGCATGAACGCTGCACAGAGACAAGCATGAGACAGTTTGACCTGCTGGGGGCGCTAGTGCTCACGTAAACAAGGCCAATGATGAAGATGAGCATTCACAAACATCTGGCAGCAGCTGGTTTCCTTCAGAACTGACCCAGTTTGTCTACCGGACCACAGAACCACAGCTGGACATGCAGGATGCCCATGACTCACCGAGGACTCTGAACAGCATGTACTGAACTCCCACCGCAAACGACTTATCTTGAGCCGGAACCGTCCTGCAGAACAAACAGGCACGATGAACGGATCACAGAACAGAAACGAGGAGAAAACAGCAACCTGAGAGCAAAAAAGCAGCTTCGCGTTCACCGAGTCCTGAGCTGCAGAGCTACCAGCTGACTCCAGAACCAGAACCAGCACCAGACCGGACACGGTGAGCAGCACTGAGCTCCTCAGACGTGACGCTCAGCAGTCAGTGACGTGCGGTGAGGTTCGACTCACTTCCACAGACTCGGATGTAAAAATCCAGCATCCAAGCTTGTATTTCAGTTTTGACCTGAACCGATTAAAGCTTTGAATTCATTCAGTTCCAAACAGCACGATAGCAAGTAAAAGAAAAGATTACTTGATATAAAGTAAATTAGATTTTTTAATTCTGAATGTTTTTTTGGCTGATCATGTGTAATAAATATCTTTCTATCCATATGAAGTCCATGCACCTATCCTCTATGAATCTCTCTGTCACTGTCATAAAAAATCTCCTTGTTTTTCTCGCATTTTCTTCTCATTTAAAACCCAAACAGCTTCTGCAGGTGATGGTGGGGGAGGAGAGTGGCCTTGAACGGTTCTATTCCGACTGTAGTTTTCTGATTGTTTTCAGTCTTTTCAGTGCGTAGAAGAAGAGCTCCTGTTGCCTGTGGGGTTCAGCACTGCCCCCTATCTGTGAGGCACGGTACTTTCTGCCTCAACCTGTGCCTTTATGTTCGATCAGAAAGAATAAATATGCTGCTCACATTCATTAAATATATTAGTCAAAATATGTAGAACATGAGAAGTTAAACAAGTAAACTGGTGATATTAAGAGAGACAGCAATGGGCATGCGCCAGCTTCCTGCTGCATTCACTAAAGCTACGTTCCCACAGCAGACAAATGCGACCCATATCCGACTTGTTCATAGCAGTCCAGATGGCCCAGTTCCCATATAGAACAGAAATATCCTTTATTGTCCCACGGTGGGGAAATTTCTGTGCAACAGCAGCAAAGTGGTACATTTACCAGCATGGATATAAACACTATTTTCATCCCCCCAAAAATCAGATCTGTTCCTCTTCCACGCGTGGAACTGAATCGGATCCGATCGTTTTCAGAGCGTCTGCAGTCTGAACGGTCAGGTCGCGTTTTATCCCACTTTCACGGCGCTGACGTGAGCCGTGCGCCATAACTCAGCCGCAGAAGCAGCCAGACTTGAATCTGGACTAAACACCGTCTGAAGATGATGACGATCATCCCATCCCGGTCCCAGCGCTCCCAGTCCGACTCCACCTCCAGACAGGTCCTCTCCAGCAGCTGCAGGCGATGCTCCGCTAAAGGCCGCTGCTGTTGGTTCTTCTTCCTGCTGCTCAGCTTCCTGCGTCTGGTTCTGATCCGGTGGCGGTGCTGTCAGCTCTCAGCGGCTGTAGGACCCGTCCAGAGACGCCGGCGGCCATTATTGCTGCTGGGGGGGGCTGCGGCCTTCTGCTGGGGGGCGTAAACCGTCACACAGCAGTCTGACTGCGTCGCGTTTAATCAGCAGCAGGAAGGCAGCGCAGGAAAGACCGGATATCAGCAACAATAAATCAATCAATCAATCAATCAGACGTGCTGTGAGAACGAAGCGTATCTGTGACAGAGCGCCCCCAGAGGTGAGACGCAGCACTGCACTGTCTGATTCCACACTTCTATGTATTTCAACAGGTGACACATAAATTCAGTGATTTTGACCATAAAGATGTTGATATTACCATTAAAAACAAGTTTATCTAAAAGTCAGGCTGATTTTCTGTCATCATTGCTAGCATCTATTTTATTTCTCATGTACCTACTTTACTGCCACATCACTGCTTCAAAGCTGGACTGGGTTCAGTGTTTCTCAGATCGTACAGGTTTCAGTGTGTTTCACTGGGTTTGATGTAAATCTCTTCAAGCTTCCCTCAGGATCGTGACTGCTGTGGAACTAAACTGGTTTTATCTGATTTCCTGCCAGACATCCAGACCTAATCTTTAATCTTTCCAGTGAAACAAAGAAAAGGATTCTGGCTGTGGATGAAGCGGGAATGTTGTGCTTGGTTCAGACGTGCCAGAACAGGTCGGAGCTGCAGGAATGCTGGGAGCTCATGGAAAACAAACGCACTTCCTGATTTTATGCTCTCTGTTCAACTAACTAACTGGAAGCAGGAAGTGGGTGTCCTACCTGAGGATCATCATGTAGGACGGCGTCTGGGAGAAGGAGGTGATGAAGCTGGTGAGCCCCAGCAGGCCCATGAAGGGCAGCAGCAGGTGGGAACATCCGCTGCCGCAGGTCCCGGGCCGGGCCAAACCAGAACCACCATTGATGCACTGACAGTTGGTGAAGTTCTACAGAAACAGACAGATGGTCGGGATGATGTGATGAAGACACCGTTTCCATGGGTAACGTTTGTCATCCTCATCTCTGGTATTATACGTTAAAAAATATTGTGAATAAAACAGCTTACTGGAGTTTAACGTTCAACAACCAGAATCGGAACAACAGAACCCGGTCCGTTTTACTCTGTAGAGGTTCTGTTAACATTTGGGACATTTCTGGGACAAAAATCATTTCCATCATGATCTCCAAAGTTCTGATGGCAGTGGGTTCTGGACCGCTAATGATTCTGAGCTTGACGGCAACCTTTGACGCCACCTTCCAGAACATCCTCCTTGTTCCTCAAGGTTGGGTCCTCGGTCCTCGCTGGTTTATCACATAACTCTCATTCCTCTTGGAAGCGTATTCCATAAATCCAATGCTAATTTTGACTGCTATGCAGATCCTACTCAACACCACAGTTACTCCACCCACCTGCTTCCATCCCTTTCAACTTGGATACAACTTGTGGTATGAGATCATTTTGTCTAAATAAAATATTATTATTATTATTATTATTATTATTATTATTATTATTATTATTATTATTATTATTATTAATGAATGACAGATGATCAGTTTTAACAAGTAATGTTTTAATACAAAATTTATTCTACTAGGCTGAAATATTTGAAAAAAATCTTTAAAATTAATATTTTTGAATCTTAAAATTGAAAAATTTGACTAAAAATTAGTTTTATATCTGCTTCTGGCTAAAAAATAACATTACAGATTTTCTAGAATTTTAACATCTTACTGAAGAAACATCTTGAAAATAATTAAATAATAATAATAAAGTTGTGAAAGCATGAAGTTTTTTGTTCTGCTGCTTTGGATATGTGTCCACGTGTTTCTCAAGAAGCAACAACTTTCACTTTGATGTTTCTGACTCATTTAGAGCCGGATCAGGAAGAACATCGGTAAACCCGACTCCAGCCCAGACTTGGTCCGGTTCCAGACTCAGAAATCATAGAAGAACCCACTTTGATTACAAGGAAAAACCTGAAACATCCAGAGCTTCTGGTTGAATTCCTTCCGTTTCATCTGTCAATGTCAGACATTTCTGGGATTGTTTGGTCAGGCACCAGGAACACTGGAGTCACTCTGTCTTCAGGGAACATCAGGGACTTCAGATTTCTTTGAGGAGAGGAAACAATAACATCTGCAGAACATCTTCTTCTGTTTCATTTTGAGCAGAGATGCGCAGCTGGATCATTAGGGCCAAACTCATCATCATCATGTGAGGAATTTGAAGAACCAGCCTTGTCTAAGTGCACAACCTGACCTTGTTGCCACAGCAACCAGTCCAGTATGAGCCGCACTTCTTTTGCCCTTTAGGGCAGGAAACAAATGAGAGAAAAGAGCTGTAGATGTGGTCAATATTCTGCAGAGGAAACCCATCACCTGACCCAGATCACTCTGCTAGGGCCATGGGGACAGTGGCCGACAGGTGCAAATGCGCAGGAAACGGTGAAGCGAGCTGTAAACACGTGAATGACGCAAAATCCAAAACACAAAAACCAAGTACAACTAAAAAATGCTGCAGCCACAGGAACAGGAGCAGGGGGGAAATGCTGCGACTATAATAAAAACAAAAGCAAGTTTAAAACGCTGCAAACTCACTCTTCTAAACGGAAGCGCTCCAGACCACTAGGGGGAGTCGACCAACAAATTATATGGGACCCGACACTCATAAAGACGGGAAGTCCAGAAGAAAGTGTGAGGAAAACATAAAAGGTGTGTTTTACTTCATGTCTTTTTCAAACGTTCAGGCTGAAAAACAGCTGCATATTTATATTATGCCATATATTTAAATTAATATTAGCTGCTCCAGACTCCCCCTAGTGGTCTGGAGGACTTCCGTTTTGTAGAGTGAGTTTGCAGCTTTTTATATTTGCAGCATTTTCCCTTTTGCTTGTATTTCCTGTGGTTGCAGCATTCTGATTATAGCATTTTCTGGTTGCAGAGTTTTTCTGTTGCATTTGTTTTTTGTGTTTTGGAGTTTGCATCATTCACATATTTGCAGCTCATTTTGCTGTTTGCTGCACCACCCGTCAGCCACCATATGTCTGACTGTGGAGGATAGTTTATTGAACATTAAGCAGAGTCAGATGTAGTAGAGCTTCATTCTTCAGGTGTTTTCTGCTCCACAGCAGGGCTGAAACTGACTGTACAGGTGCAGAAACCTCCAGCAGATGTTAGTAAACTCCACAGATCATTAGAAGATCTTGGAAGGTCTAACTGAGCAAGGAGAGATCAGCAGGGTGAGTTGTGACGGGGCAGCAAAGGAACGGTGGCTCCACTCTGGAGGACGCTCAGATTGGGCTATGTTTTGTTGGTCCAGTGCGGAGCTGGAGTTGCTGTAACCTAAGTCTTACCGCGGGTTTGACGTTGGGGTCCATTTGTCTGGACAAACAGCCGGCATGGCAGGGAGACCTGAACTCCACCCCATTGGAACCACAGACGGGGTTAAATGCGTCCTGAGGACAGCCGCAGTTAGAGCTGCAGGCCAGAGAACTGGACCTGAGAACACACAGAGACAGTTTCACATTTAGCTCAACTGGGATCAGAACCAGAACCACACATGGTGGGTTTTCAGAGAAGGGGACAGAATCTTCTAAACATGCTTGAATGAAGATGTTAGTTCAGTTTCAGGCCTAATCAAAGGAAGTGGAGCTTTTTCTGTTTCCTGTTTTTTCTTCTAGTTTCTCAGCTTGAACCATTAAAACAGTCATCAGTTCTTAAAATCCCGATGGCTGACGTTCCTGTCACTTCCCTGCTCCCTCCTCAGCTGGACCTCAGCCGGTTTCTTGGTACATGGACACAGATGGCACAGCTACCTGACAGGATAGATCCCTGCAATCTTCTGGGTGGAGCAGCCGATGAAGATCATGGGTAGGGCAGAGAACAGGCAGAGGAGGATGACTCCTGAGCACAGCTTGCTGGCGCCGCTGACCGACATGTTGAACCGGCGCATCAGAGCTCCACCCAGGACGATTCCCAGAACCGCCAGCGGGATCCCAGCTCCTCCTGAAACAGAAAGGTCAAGTTAGATCTCATCCTAACTAGAAGATTACCATTTAGTCATGACTGACATAATTAGACGACTCAGAAGGTTTGGAACTGAATTTAGAGCAATTTACACTTCAGAAGGTGTTATCCTGGTATTTCAAACAAAGTTTCTGCAGTGATGCTTTTAGAGCTTGGAGTCGGTCCCAGTCTGTTGGTCCTCAGTGGAGTCAGGACCAAAACCTTCATCTTCAAACCTTTGAGCCACTTTATTTCCCATCATGCCCACAGATCATGATCAACCTGTCCCTGGATTCTGGAAGACGTTGCTCCTGGTGGACTTTCTGGTCCCACAGCTTCCTGGAGGAGAACCGACCCCATACTTGGATTGTATCAGGTTGGCACCAAACAGGACTCATGGTAGCTCTCAAATCTTCACCTCCAGATGTCCCAACCAATCAGATGGAGGAGCTTATTGGACTCTCTTGGACATCCGGCAGGTAAAGCTGTTCTGATGTAAAGTGATGAAGCTTTCTGGGTGACCTAAGGAAACATCAGCTTCCCCTTTAGAGGAACCTGTGTGCTGACTGGACCAGTGGAATGGGTCCAATCAGCATCTGATCTCTGCAGAACAACCTGGAAACAACAACATTCATGTTTGAGGTGGTGGGTCTCACCTATCATCATGTTGGAATAGGAGATGGTCTGACTGAACTGCTTCTCGATGAACTTGGCCATGAAGGTGGCGAGGCCGGACAGCAGTGCTGCCAGGTTGACCTGTCCCAGGACCACCAGCAGGTAGATGGGGCTGCGCAGCGTCCGCAGGGCGATGCGAGGGAAACCTGAACAACACGATCAGTTTTAGTTTCAGGTTGGAGCTCTTTGTGACACTTTGGGTTTCATTTTTAGGTCAGTCATGTCATCTGGAGAACAAATCTCTGCTAATCTGCACCATCTGTGATTGTTCTGAGTGTTTATTGGTGTCGAGCCAAAGCTCATCATCTCAGAGCTCCTGACTCTCTGAAAGCAGGACGTCAGCAGGATGAATCTGACCCAGAGTCACCTCGGCGCTGTCAGACAGGAAGCAGAAGCAGGAAAACCGGCTCTTACTTTTAAGGAACTGAAGGAGGGTGAGTTTCCTCATCGGGTCCGTCTGCTGCTGCTTAGTGTCGGGTCTGGACTCCAGGTCATCCGCTCCCTTCTGCACAAACAGAGCATCACAAGATGAAGCAGCAAACACAATCCTTCACTGTCAGCTGAAGGATCAATAAATAGACTTTATGTTCCTCTCTTTTCTTCTCAAGAAATAGATTCATTTTAAAAGAAAAATTATTTTATTCAATGAAACTGAGTCGATCCATTGTCCTCTATTCGCTACAAGTCCTTTAGTTTATCTCAGGAAATGAATCAGACCTGTTTGACTTGGACAGCGGCTGGTATCATGTGGACTCGCTGTAGCTGGTTTTGAACAGCTGGATTTCTGTCAGAGAGTTGCACAACACCGGGTCTGAGCCAAGACTTGGTTTGACTTTCAGTTTTAACATCAGGTCCAAATTCAGACCAAATAAACGTCTGAATCTCAGTTTGAGTCATTTTCATTAACAGCAGACAGATTCTGAATAAACCTCGTGTCTGAGTTGTTCTGAACGCTTCGCCAGGAGACACCTGGACCTCTTTCATCCTGGTAAAGACCTTTCCTCACCGGTCCTGATCTGACTCATTTAATGTTCCCAGGACCTGATGCTTGCTGATCTTACACAACATGCGGCTCTGCTCCGTTGCAAACCCCAGAGATGCTCTGAGAAGCATGCGTGGGAAATGCGAGATGAGAGATGTCATAAAATACTGTAGTTCTCAACTTTTGAAATGAATCTTTCTCCATCCATTGCTCTCTCACTTTGTCTGCCTTGACTGATGCTCCTACTGCGACTGAGCGAGAGAACCTGACTTTATAGGCATCAGAATAATATGCATGTTCTGTGTGTATGCATCACCATAAATAACACATGCTGACAGCATATATGTATGAATATACTCATATATTCATTAATATAGGTAGGATTTTTGAGCAAATATAGTCTGTCTTGGTAAATTATTTTGAAGATACGGATGCTGTGCTCATTCATTTCCCTGTGATCACTGTGATCTTTGTTGACTGACTCCAAACTTGCTCCAGCATCCAGCAAAAATAGGATCAGTAATTTTGACGGCTGGTGATGCTGAGGTGCTGTGCACTGCTTCGAGGCAGCGTAAACACTCTCATTGACTATAATGGGTGTGTATTTACTGCGGAGTCCGTTCTGTGGCAGAGCAGAGACACAAGCAGTGTAAATTGGAGATTACAGCCCAGATGTGAGCCTATGTTCATAAATCATAAATGCCTGAGTGAACCAGAGTGCAGCTCCTTTTCTGACTGGACTTCTCATAATCTAAAAGAAAAAGAATGAAAATACAAGATGCTTCATGTCCTCCAGAGGACAAAGACCCTGCTGCACTCTCTCTGACCTCCCTGACCTGTTAGAACATGAAGAAAAGGACTTTTCCAGATCTGTTGCAGTCCGATGTTTAGTCATGATTCTCAGGATGCAGCTACATGCCAGCATGATGCTGCCACCATGGCTACCATGGCTGTGCTCCTGGTTTAAACTCAAACTAGTCCTGCATCATGGATGCACTGCCTCTGTGCTCCACCATAGACCTCAACATGCTGCCTCCTCATTTTAAAGGGGCAGTATTATGTAAAATCGACTTTTTTGAGCTTTCCATCATGTTCTAATGCTATTCTCTCATCAAAAACATACCTGCAGTGTTGCTTTGATTCTTTCATGCATGACTGAGAAATCCTTTAATCTCCATGGCAACCATTCAGCTGTGCAAAACACCTGGATAGACTATCACCTGGATCCACCTTTGAGATGCAGCTCCTCCTTAGAGCAGCAGTTTCTAAGTTTCTGAGCTTCCACATCACAGAGCACCCCTCCCCCATGACTTTCCCACTCAGCTCTTTCAAACTAGTCAGCAACAAGTAGCAAACACCTGGTGGAACTGTGCATCTGCTGAGCTTATTATACGAGCTACTTCTCAGTGAAACGCTGGTAAAAACGTTGTTAAAGGGCTAATGGAGTAGTGATGTTGTGATGACTTCCTGAAGGTGGAGCTTCAGAAAGAGCAGGACTTTCTTAAAGAGACAGGCCCAATTTCAAGGCATTAAATTATGAAGTCAAATTTCTTTTAAGCTGTATTTGATACATACAGCAATATATAGAACAACTGAAGGTAACATAGTTACTGGATTGTTCTGAGTTCTGATGAAGAAATGGGGATCATCTACATTTCCTTTCATGGTCAGTGTTTGCTATGTTTAATTGTTGAATAGAAATAAAGATCAACTCATAAGTTCATTTTCCCGTTAAGAAAATCTAAACCTGCAGATCAGACCTCAAAGGAAATCGGAGATCTGGAGCCTGATCTGTACCTAAAAGTCAAAGAACCATCCTGGTCTGTGTAAGGAGGAGATGTTCTCAGTGGAATCCTGAAGATCTGCAGGAGGTCTTCTCACAGCCTTTATGTAGATATCCAGGATGTCTCCAGTTTCTATGGCTTTAGTTATTGCTTTGGTGACTCTGGTTGACATGAAACTCATAAAGTTTTATTTGTTTGCCATAATTTCATCTCCTGACCAGGTCATGCTCTCACAGCAGAGGTAATCTGGACATTAAGACTCAAACCACTGGTCTAAAAGTAACTCTAAACCAGAAGCATTCATACTCAGTAATGAATGAAGCTCCCCAGTTACACAAACCAGCTCTTAATCTCCACTAGACTGAAGCTCAGATGGGCCAGAGAGGACTTAAACTCTTGATATGAGTCCTGGCAGCTGGACAAAGTTACTTGTATGTCATGATGGAATGGTGTTGGTGGACTCAAATGCAGAGAGGCAGAGGCGGCGAGTAGATTTGGTAATTTAATGAAAAAATGAACAACAAAAACCACAGGGAACACAGAGAGCCAGAGCTGAACAAAAACAGGAATCCAGGTGCAAAAAGACATAAGGCTTTAAAGAGGAAGTAATGAGTAGGTAATGGGAGGAACAAGCAAAGAGCGAGAGCAGGAGAGGAGTTTAAATACTGAGAGTGAATGCTGGCTGATTGGCTAACGGGTTGCAGGTGTTGGGGAGAGAGCAGAAGGCAGGCTGAGGAGAGAGAGAATGGCAGCAGGGGGCGAGGGAGAATAAACAGGGGAACTAGGAAAATGAATCTAACAGTAACAAAAAATAACTAAAGAAATAAATAAACTAGAATAACTAAGAAAGGACTGAACTAAAGAAAAACGGAAACAAGGCTGATCTAATCAAAGAATAAGAGACTAAGCAAACACAGAACTTTAATCAAAACTAGAATCAAACAATCAAAACCCAAAACAACACAGAACCTGACATTTTAGCAAGAAAAACCTTTGTTTCTTCTTGATGTTCCAACAACCTCATTGAACAACGTCCTGAGTTTGAACAAATGACGCCTTCAATGCATGCAGAGCAAAAATAGTCGACACATCTTCTTGATGTTCACCAACAACAATGTGACTGGAAATGTGAGGATTGGTTTAGGATCATCCCATTGTCTTTGAAAGATGATCCAGTCTCCTGAAGGAGATCCTTCCTTCATAAAGGTGAAGAATTTAGCTGGTTCAGATCCAGACTCCCACTGGAGCCCACTGATCTCACCAACAACAGACTGGTCTGGAAGCTCTGCTGCTTTCTGGTAACTGTGAGGAGAAGTGGCATCTCCAGTTTCCTGATTTTGGTGGACATGAAGCATTTTCAGATTTGTTCTCATTTCTGCTCCCAGTGAAATATGAGCAACAGTTGATGTAGTTTTTCTTATGTCCAAACAGAAAGACATTAGTTAAAGTCAGAGACTGAAAGAGTTATGATGTTTAGTGTTCATAATAACTGCTCGTGATCTGATCTGATCTCCACTCCTTCCCCCAAGTTGACCAGATTCTACATCAGTCTACTTCGTTTGAGCAAAAACAACTGTTGGTAGTTTCTAGAACAAGCTCTGCTCTAGAAGGAAACAAAAAGTAAAAACTGTTGCTTATTTTTCATCTGCCGTCTTTTTGTTTCCTTTAAGGGCTATATTGGAATGCTGTTGAGCAATCTTCTGCACACCCACGTCATTCATGTGTGCAGTGTTTATGTAGTGTTTATGCCATTTCTTGTTTAAATGAGTCGGAGCCAAAGCTCTCTGAACCCACTTTACCTCAACAAGCTGCAGCATGACTGAGCTCCACAAACAGAGGGGAGGTGAAAGTCTTCATCAGCTCTAATGACGGTGCTGTCTCTGCCTCCTCTTCTGTTAACAAAGCTGAACTTCGGCAGAAGATTATCTCACCAAATGGACCAGAGATGGTCTACTTGAGATAAACCGTCTTCAAGATAAATTACTTTCTTAGGACAGAAAATCCCCCAGAGCTGTGAAGACTCAGCCTCCCATCATCTCACATAGCTGACTGATGATCTACTAACATCTGCAGCGGCTACATCTGGTCACAAATATTTTAATCACACACATTAAATGTAAGAGGGATCATTTTGTTGTTTGCAGGGAGTTCCAGCATACAGTGCATGTATTCCTTGTGAGCTATTGTGTTAGAGAGAAAGCCTGATCTGGATAGATGAGATCAGCCTCAAGCTGCTGACGCCTCTGGACAATGATGGGTCACTGTGGTTAGCATTCTTCTTTAATGTCACAACAAGCACCACACCCATGGAGTGACAGATGATGAGTTGAGTTGATCCTTGTTATTATGAAAGGGGACCAGAGAACATGACCCAACTATTAAGGGAGCACACTTTTCCATTTCTCTGAAAAAACTTGCTCCAGGGTGTTGAACCTGAGGTCCAGGAGGAGCTCTGTGGAAATGGACCAGACCACAGAACTTCTGAAGAGGTCAATGGAGTTTGGTTGCCAAGTCCTTTGTTGATCTACTTACTAATGTGTCCTCAGAGGGGCTTTGTGGGGGATTATGGGGTATCTGGGTCGCTTTTGAGAGCCATCCAGTGCTTGTCAACCTGTAGCAGAAGCTCTATTTGCATCCTCAGCATTTAGTTAAGCTGGTTCTCAGTGCATTGGACTTTGCTTGGACTGCCCTTTCTCACTGGTCCTGTTTGCACTACTGGACCAGGTCTGAAGGTGTAGTCATGAGGGGGTTGTCTAGTTTAACAACCTCAAGGTTGCGTCAGGTAATATTTCCTTAAATCAACTTTAATTTTAAATGTGACCATCATTACAAGGTTTGTTTTAAGATCAACTGGCTGATTACTAAATTAGAATTTAATTGAAGTGCAAAAAATGTATATTTATTTTAATTTGCCTTTTTAAGACTACAGTTGGTGTTTAAATATCGTCAATAATGTCTTCCAAAAACACATCATTACTTAGTCTGTTTTTCAAATTTCCTGTCAACTTTTCACAATTTTTACACAAAAACACAGGGGGCTGCTGGTGGACTGCCCTAGCACCCCTACCACCGGGCTTGATAGGTTTTCTGGTGGAAACCATGTCCTTCATGTTGAAAGCACTCAAATGAAGTAGTTCAGGCTTCTGATCAAGATAGGTTTGAAGGGATTCCTATCATGTCCCACGGGTAGCAGACCCAGAATACCGCATATCCCTTCAGGCCTGAGAGTTGTTTGGGATTCCCCAGAAAGAGCTGGAGAGAGTGACTGCAAAAGAAAGTCTGGGTTTCTCTGCTTAAATGAGCAGAAGACAGTCATTGGTTGGATGAATGGATACTTTTTCTTTACTGGCATAGTCGTTGCAGGGTGGTTGGAGGGTGGGACCTATATCTGAAAGTAAATTGGCCAAGGGGCAGGGTCCGCCCTGAACAGATCCTCAGTCCATCACAGGGCAACACAGAGACACACAGGAGAGTTAGCAATTCACACATACAGCAAAGTGCAACATAGAGAAGCTAATTACCAAACATGCAGTGACTTACACTGAAATCTAAAAGGGAGAAATTATGAAAAGTTCCTAGTTTAAAGTCCTGAATCTCATCTTTTTACTCTGTAGACAAAAACGCAACACTACCATCCAGAGCTTGCTCTACCACTCATTTTTAAGTAATTCTCCAACACCAGCATTCATGATGTCATGTAAAGAGAATTTCCACGTAATACCAGGTTTTCGTCTGGTGACCATTATTATCTGTTCGATTCTGGGGTGAAACTGCAGCGGTATGATTCATCCAGTTATCCTGACTCACCTCTTTGGGCATCTCTCTGGGAAAGAACAGGTACGGCAGAGCAGTGAGGAAGAGGAGGCTGGAGGCAACCAGGAATCCCAGCCACCAGGCCCCGACCCAGCGAAGGTCTTTGTGGTCCAGCTCAATCTCATCTAGACAACAAACAGAAAACAAAATTTACATTTAATTTAAATATCTTCTGAAGTTAAGGGATAATTGTCTCAAAAACTGTATTACATATTTCACCATGCAACAGTGATGAAGAAGGTTAGAAAAACAGTCATTTATTTGCTCTAGTAACTGATACAGTTGGTCATGGAGGAAGATCTGAGATAAATGATGAGCTGTAATTTTAAACAGTGTTGACATTCTGTCACTTTCCCCTAAGACTCTTCATGGGAACTGGAGCAGAAGATCAGAACCTGTTCAAACTCAGCCAGAACATGTCAGAAGCAAAGCTCAAGGTTTTCCTCTCTTAGGGTTTTGTGTTTTTACAGAATAAACCAGCTGTTTTTGATTTGCTTGATTTGTCTAGCACCAGCTCACAGCAAATGTAATCTCAAGGCACATTTAGTCCCTTATTTGCTGAGGTTTAACTTTTAACTCATTCCAACACCTTCTACCCTTTTTTGGCAAACTAGACTTGATGTGAAACTTTTATTATTGTGAAGATTACCATTTCCCCTTTAAGGAATTACATTGCTTAGCCTATTCTGGGATGTTGACTGTCGAGCCTCAGATTTCGGACTCTGGCCTTTAAAGGCTACGTGCTCCTGAAGTGAACTGAAGACCTGGGGAACGTTGGAGGCTCACAGCTGATGAATGTTCAGATCTGAGCAGGTATCAGAGGTGGTTGGGAACTAGTTTGTCTAAATGTTTTTCTTTGATTTTATAGTACAATGAAAATCAGATATGTGTGACCACACAGAGTCAAAGAGCGGTTGTTGTGCAAACACGCTAACAGACGTTGACAAGAACTAATAAACATGTACTTTGAAAGCCAGAGTGGCAAACAGTTCTTCTTAAAAGCTTGGGAGAAACGTTTTATTTTCTAGTCAAATTCAACAACTGTCCCATGATGCTTTGCTGAATTGATCAACTGGAATAAATTCCAGATCTTTAAATTTCTTTTTACACATTCGTATTTTCTTTACACTAAACATCTACTAATTACCTATACCTGCCTATCTCTGCAGGGTCAGAGGGGGCTGGTCCCAGTCTCCAGCCGTCACTGGGTGAGAGGCAGGACACAACCCTATGGGGTGCTGTTTGTAAAGTTACACAGTCAAAAATTAACAGCAATAATTTGGGCTATTAAACCTGTCATAGGAGAAAAAAATGGGGGTTCATTTTTCAAAGTCATATTTTCACACTGTTATTTATTCATTTAGAAATGTCACATTTTCCAACTAAACAATTCATTAGCAAACTAAATATTTACCTCCAAACTAAATACTTTGTAGTCCACCATACTCTTCTGCTTATCAGCAAATGAATTTTGCATATTACTAAAATATTAAGCTCTGAGCTAAATATTTAGCCTCAAACTAAATATTTAGCTTCAAGCTAAATATTTAATTAGTAAGCTAAATATTTAGCTTTGAACTAAAAGTTTAGCTTACTAATTAAATAGTTTGAAGCTTAATATTTAGATAAATATTTAGTTCCAAACTAAATATTTAGTTTGCTAATTAAAGATTTAGTTTGAAACTGTGAAATGTATAAATGAATAAATAAGATGATGAAAATATGACTTTGAAAAATTAACCACCATTTTTTTATTGTCATGGGGTCACCAGTCCATCACAAGAGGACAGTGAGGGCAAACAGCCATGAACAGACACTGAGCCAACAGTCATGTCTTTTGTACTATGGGAGGAAGATGGAGTACCTGGAGAGAGCCTCAGCATGGCAACAGTTCTAACAACTGGTCCACTTAGGAGCCTCACTAAATATCTAGATTTGTAAACATAATCATGTTCTTTAGTTCTCTCCATAAAAAAGCTTTTATATTTTCATTTCATTTTCATTTTCATTTACAGATAATAACAACTCTGCAGTTTGTCTGGACTGGGACCACATTAGGAATTTTGTTAAACCATCTGTTTTCCATTTTCAGTTCTCCCTCATTTTTTTCAGGGTGGTCATGAAAAAATATGAATCTATTGAACTGGTTTTTGCTAAGACTGTTTCAGAATCCACATAACACAATAAAAAAGGTCCAATTATAGCTAGTGTGTGGGTCCTGCTGCCAAAATTCCCCTAACAAAGAATTTCTGAGGAATTGTGAAAGACCTTGAGAAAACCTGGAGAACTGTGGATTAACACCAATTTTCTAAGATTACAATCTAGGTTTGGCCGCTAGAAAGCAGAATAAAAAAGGAGGGACACCTTATTTGTGTCCTGGAAATAAACCTGACTTAAATTTGAACCATTTTTATTGAATGGGGACAAACAGAAACCTATAACAGTATTACAGCAAAATGAGTCGTGAAAGAACTTAAAGAACTATGAAGGGCTGCTGGTAGATCTTCATCTCGGTTTTAAACTCTGAACACAAAGACTTCACCACAACCTGGAAACTAGGACAGCAAATGGTGACGTTCCCTGGTTTTTATATTATTGTTTGGAAGAGTTAGTGACGCTTCCTGATGACACATTTAAAAACGTTAGAGTGAAACATATGAGTCAATTTATAATTGCTTTTAAACACAGATAACACTTGGTGATGTCATTCAATTCAGATCTGTATAAGACCTGTAATCTGGTTCCTGTTTGATGAAAACAGCACCTCAGCGGTATTAATCTGCATTGTACCTGAAGATTTGTGAAATGAGATCCCAATGAGACAACAATAACATAACACAGCTGCTGAATATTACATTATAATTCTGTCAGCAGCTTGATGCTTCAGTCATCTTATATAATGGGATTGACATTAAACTATTCCTGTAAAACCGAGCCAAGCTGGCTGATGGGAGGGAAAAGGCTTTCAAACAACCAGCTGTATGAGTGAAAAGAGTAACATTTTTTCTTCTAAACTGAGCCAAACACCACGACCAAGAGTTAATTAAAACTACAATTTTTTTTCTATTCCAGAGTTAGACCTTTGTCTATCAGATTTTTGAAAATGTCATTAGGACACTTTTCTATTTAAATTTGTGTATAAATCAATGAGATTAAGAACTTGTAAAAATGTTCCATTCTTTCAGTAAATCAGGTCCATAATGTGAAACTGAATCAAGTTAAAAAAAAAAAAAAAAAAAAAAAAAAAAAAAAACTGTAATAAACACCAAACTCTCCTGGTGTAACAAATGTACTTTAGTAGTTGCTGCTTCCTGCCATCGATCACAAAACACCAAAACAGGAACCAGAACAAGTAGAGCCCGCCTGCTAAGCCATCAGTGTTCAATTGAACCCTAACTGACAAACTGAAGCTCAACAACCAAAAGGCTTAACAATAATGTTGGGTCCACAGACACAACAAAGAACATCTGAGGTACAAAATAATCTTATAATCCTGTTTTAAGGTACAAGTATGTTCACACACCTATACTTGTCATTGGGTGCTCACGGGGACCTAAATAAATGACTGCTTTATGAGAACATTAAATATTACATTCCTTAAAGTGTAACTAACCCCCCAGTGAAAGCAAAACCCTGGCTCTGACAGATTTTGAAAAATTTCACCAAAGTGGGTGGGGCCATGATACACTGGGGGCGTGGCCAAGTGGGGGAATGAGTGGAAGGATTAAGCGGGGCTGTGGTCATGACGAGAGAAGCACTGTTGCTTCTCTCGTCTCAAAAGTGCCCTCTAGCAACTTTTTTCTGTGTTGCTGAAGACTTTTATTGCGTCAACGCTTTGTAGCTTTGCTGCAACCCCGCTTTGTCTTGAGCGAGCAGCGAGTGCTGCCGTGAGCCCCTCCCGGTTCCTAAGCTCTGCAGTCAGTCTGACACAGTCATCCTGCACCAAACCGCATGCAGTCAGAGCAGAGAGGAGACCCAATGAGATACATTGCTAATAAATCACACTTCTGCAAAGCTGAGAAAGGCAATCAGTGAATGCTTCCCAAGCTCGCTATTCCAAGTCCAGGCTCACCACCAGGGGGCGCATGTCTGAGTGAAATGCTTTTATACCCAAATGCAGAGTTGAGACTTGCCTATACCAAGCTGTACTGCAAACCTATTTAAACAGTTTATCTGCAAAAAACGGTGATTTGGGGGCTAGTTATACTTTAAAGTTCATATAAAAAGTCAATGAAGCATTCAGGGAAGATGAAATTAGAACTACATTGGCCTCTGCTGCTAAAATAACATATCAATAAGGAAATATAAATGTAGAAAAGATGCTGCCGCAATGATTCAATGTGTCCTCACTTTCAAAGTGTTCACTTTCATGTTCTGAAAGTTGTGCCGACACGTGTACACATCTGAATTTTACTTCAGATAAACATTATGAAACTCTGTTAACTCCCTTATAGGTTAAAGGTCCAAACTGATGTTGGCTCTGTTTCCTGCTGTCTTCCACTGAGTGTAACTATTCATCACACTACTGATATGCAGAGACAGATGTCAGGTTCTTGGCTAAAATGACCCAGTAAAAGATAGGAAACTAAAATATTACACAGTTTAACATGTGATGAGTGATTATTCAGTGGAGGATGTACATTTATTGATCCGAGTATTTTACAGGTTAATTCACAAAACCTTTGAACTGAGTTGAATTGGAGCAAAGTCTTTGTTTATGATGGCTGAATGTTATTCACACAAGTATCATAGATAATCAGTATGTGGCAACACTTTGCACGCTCGTTCTCATACACACCCCTCTGATATGAGGAAATACGCTTTTGTTCAAACAGGTCGGTAAAGAAACTGTAGATCCATTAATCACGAAGACATTAAACTGCTGTAAGACCTGTCTGAATGTTGGAATAGATCAGCTCACTGTGAGAGCTAAAGAGAAATTAAAATCTACTGGAATAATTCTGGGTTATGTTTTTAATTTCCTGAGACCACAGTTTGTTTTAATCCTTGAATTCATGAATGGCTGTGTGGGGTTATAAGCTTATTTATTTCAACTCTGTGTTTGATGTATTTCTATGGTCTTTTCTAGTTAGATGCTAAAGGAATATTTAATGAATAATAAAGCCTGTTATCTTCAGCTGTAATGCAACTTAAAGAAGCAGGGAAATGGCCCCTGTTGTGATAACAGTAATGACAGATGTCCTGCTGAGTGACCTGAAGATCTCCCTTTCCTCTCTGCAGCTACAACCAGCAGTTTCCTGCCAAAGTGTGAAATGTCAGCCTTCTTCCTTTTCTGAAATCTGTTTATTATTGAACCAATTGTCACTGACAGACCAGTTCAGTAACTCAGCCACAGTAAAACACCTGGACAGATTTGTAAGGTTTATCTTCTTTATTCTGATGCTGTTTTCTTTCACTGGTTGTTGTGACTCAGGTTTTTGTGAATCGTCTTGTTGTCAACACCTTGAGGGCTCAGTGCTGCTGCATGTCTGTCTAACAGCTCAGATAAAAGTGAATCACCACTGTGGGAAGTCACTGTTTTCTTCAGGAACTCCTGGATTCCAGGAAACAGGTCACAGCTTTTATAACTCTGCTGTGTTTAGGGATTCTCATTAACTGAGCTGGACTCAAGAATGCTTGTTGTTCTCCCATATTTCCTCTCCACTCCCACAGCAGTCATGATAAATATAATTTTTGCAGAAATAGGAAACACTGAGTTTACTAAAGGGCATACATTAAACTTTGAATCATCTAAATTTTGCTTCTTGTAGCTTTAAAATATTGTTCAACCTTTAAAGTTGTATTTCCAAGGAAGTGACCCATATCCCCTCCACTGTTTTCACATTGAACTCCTGCACTAAACAGGAAGTCCTCCCTTTTTTTGGTAAAATAAAACACAGTGAACTATCTGTGTTTCAGTCCAGCTGGGACCCGTCAGCAGGCTGTCCTCACCTTTGGACAGTTTGTCGAAGTCGACGTAGAAGCGCAGCATCAAGGAACCGGTGACGAAGCCAAAAGCTGGGCCGATGGAGGTAACAGCAAGAAGGATGCCTGGAAGAAGCAACAACAGATAAAATCAAAACATGAGGACAAAACAAGAAGAAATCTGTTGCTTATGTAAATTATAAAAATAACAAAAACAAATTTTATTGTTTCAACTCATTCAGTATTTTAAAAAAAAATGAATACAACAGAAATACATCAGTACAAACACAAAACCTTTTCTCTCACATGAAACTAAACTTTTCCTGTTTTCATAAGGATTAAAAAATTAGGTCTATTTGCTAAATGCCAGAAAAATGAAAGAGAAGTTTCAAGATATTATTTTACTTTCTTTTCTTAATTTTTTTTTACTTCATATTTTAACCCTAATACTTCATAGGATTGCCTTTTAAACTGTATAACCGGTGAAACGTTTTGGGTTTCCTTCCACAAGCTTCTCACACCTGCTTGGTTTATTTTTAGCATATTCTTCCAGAGAGAACTGGTGTGTTTTATGAATGCTGAAGAACATTGAGCTAATCTGGTGGTATTAATAATTTGGTGGAATGCTTTAGGGTCATCGTCCATCTTGATCCATTTGGACTTGAGATTTCACTTCCAGGCTGATGTCTTTAGATGTTGCTTCAGTATTTTCACGAAGCCTTCTTTCATCATGATGCCATTTATTTTATGAAGTGCACCAGTTCCTCCTGAAGCAAAACACTCCCATAGCATGATGCTGCCACCCTCATACTTCATAGTTGGGATGGTGTTCTCAGGTCTCAAGCTTCCCTCTCTCTCCCAATACTGTAATACTGGTCATTATGTTTTAATTTTAAATCCCTTTCAAATCCAAATGCACCAATTTTACTCTACCACAGCCCCAGTCCGTGATCACATGCTTTTATATGTGAAGCATATTTTTTTCATATTAATGATGTAGATTTCAGTTCAGGGATAGAAACAGTTAAATATTTCACAGCGTTATTAGTTCTGTTCTTTTTTTATGTTGGCTTCTGTCGTGTGTGCTTAGCTTCAGATCGAACCAAAAGCTCTAAACGACTTCCTTATTCATCTTCAAACTGGGGTAAAACAATTTATTGTTAGAAAAGCATTTCTACATCAGTGGTTTTCCTAAAACTTTCTCAGTATTTTATGCAGCCCATAGATTCAGTAAACTTCCAAATTTCAATAGAAAGTGTTAATAACCAGCATGTAGTTTTTACAGACATGATATGTTGCCCAACTCTCCCAGTTGAAAACTACCAAACTGTTTATTGGTTTACGTATTTGTATTCCTTCTGATTACTCTGTTTTCAATTTGGCTGTTAATATTCAACATAATCAAAACATTACAGTTTCTATGAAGGAGTCTCACAGCTCCTACTGAGCAGACAAGAACTGGTGAGATTCAAATGTTTCTTCTGAAGCTCAGATTCAGTTCCAGGAAACCAGATAAAGTAGGCCAGTTAGATAAGCAGAGAGCAGAAGCATTGCTGCAACCCCACTCTCATGAATAGCATGAGAGATCCCTAAATATCTTATACATCTTTATGCTGAACTGCTCTCATGGTGATTGGGCAACATTCCTTTAGAAAACTCACATGCTGATCTCATTATCTTACGACACAGAGAGAGACTTGTTTACCAACCACCAGCAAATACATACCATTCATACCAGGCTTTAGATTCTTATTATAGAACAAGGTGGTACTTTTCACAAAGCTATGATACCAGTCTTTCTAAGGAGTCCAAAGTACACCACTCTCCTGTTTGCTGGAAGGGGAGGAGGAGCAGGATCCCTGCTGTTGTAGAGACAGCAGAATGTTTGTCTTAAAAAAAAAGAGCCAGAACTTGGTCTCTGCAGCCTCTTGATGACGTCTTCAGGAATGTATTACAGATATTACAGGTTTCTGGACAATGGGTGACAGAGGAAGAGCCCTGAGTGAGTTTCTGGACTGTTTTGAGCTTCTTATTGTGGTTCATTAACATGGCTCCTGGGTGTGGCACAGTGACGGTCCATCTCTGACATGAGGACCGTGTGAACTGGGACGGCTCGATCTGTGAGAGCTTGAACCAGGTCCTGTCAGTTTGATCTCTGCCTATTCTCCAACCACATAGAGCCAACAGTCTGCTAGTAGCACACCAAGTAAGCTCTTACAATGTTGTTGACCGTGTGGCTGAAGCTTTGTGTATAGCTGATGCTCTTGCTACAACTGACAGGACCTGCCCATGCTTTCTACACACCTTTAAACGCCTTACCACTTAAAGTCTACACTCCATGTCCAAAAAAGTCCCACGCTAATGTTTAGCTTCTAGCTTTGACTACAGCAAATACTTGTTGTAGCATGGTTTCTCTGCCGTCTCACAACATTCATCTTTCACTGAGATCTTGTCGAGATGATGGGAGAGTCAGATCAAATTCTTCTCCCAAAGGTTCTCAAGGGGTTGCAGGTCTGGTCTCTGTAGAGGCCGATCTATGTGTGAAATTGATGTCTCATGCTTCCTGAACCACTCTCTCACAGCTTGATCCCGATTAACTCCAGCATTGTTATCTTGGAATATCCCCATTGATTCCGATCCATTGATGGAATAACCTGGTCCTTCAGTTTCTCCAGGTCGCTAACACACCTCAAACCTAGACCTGACCAGATCCAGAGGATTGGACACTAGGCATGATGAGAGCATCGCTCCATCTGCCTCTCTTCTTACCCTGATGAGCCCATCACTCAGGAAGAGGGTCAAGCTGGACTCATCAGATCACACGACCTTCTTCTACCACTCTAGAGTCTGATCTTTATGCCCCCTTGGAGCTGGGAGCCTTTTTCTCCTCTGGTTAGCCTTGCTAAGTCATTGTTTTCTCAAGTTTTCCAAACACTCACTGAAGCTAAACACCTTGTTAAATTTGCTCATGATTAGAAACAGGAGCTATATGGTTAAAGTTCATGATTGGGTTTAAAGTTTGTTGATCTCGAGTCTCCTACCAAGGTAGAGCGGAGAGTTCTTCCTACTGGCATAGTCATCGATGTAGGAAATGCCAAAGGGCTGGATGGGAACGGCTCCGATGCCCAGCAGCAGCTGACCCAGGAGCAGCAGAGGGTAGACCACCTGCTGGGTGGGGCTTCCCTGCTCCAGGCACGAGTGGTTGGAGGGTAAGGAGGTGAGGCAGAGACCTGAGCTGTTATCACTGGAAGCTGTTGGGAAACAGGCAAGTTTACCTTAAAGCAACAAACCAAACGTCTGTCTCAAAGGGCAGGAGGTAGATTTCAGCTTCAGCCTGGACAAGAGATGGTTCTTACAGCTGATCCGGTCTGTGTAGTTGTACTCTCCACTCAGGAAGTGAGGCAGCGCCATCAGCAATGAGGCTAAGCACGCCAGCAGAGCTCCGCCCCCAATGTACCGTGGTCGGTGGACACGGCTCCCGAAAAAGCTCACAAAGACGATGAGAACAGTGTTCCCCACCTGGACACAAGAACAGAGGAAGGATGACAGGAACATGCAGCATCCGTACCACAGCACAGCTGGAGACAAAAGAACAGAAACTTTGATTTTTATGATTTGCTTGTTTGCTGGGATTTTATTTGACAGACGAAGGGGAGAGAAACTGAAGTTTATAGTGCTGACTCTTGATCTCAGTCACTATCAGTTTGTTGGATTCAGGTCTGGACTTTGACTAGGCCATTCTAACCCATGAATCTGATCTGATCTAAACCATCCCATAATATCTCTGGCTATGTGGTCAGGCTGGTCGTCCAGCTGGAAGGTGGACCTCCACCCCAGCCTCAGGTCTTCTGCAGCCTTTAACAGGTTCTCCTCTAGGATTGTCCTGATTTAACTCCATTCACCTTCTCACAGCATGATGCTACCACCATGCTTCATTGTGGGGACGTGGTGCTCAAGGTGATGTGTTAGTTTTCTGGCCCACATAGTGCTGTCCTGTCAGTCCAGGTGGACGTCCATGTCCTGGTAGGTCTCTCGGTGGTCCATCCTCTCTCCCTGTTCAGATGATGGATGGATCAGAGCTCTGGGAGATGTTCAAACTTCAGGATGCTGTTGCAGAACCTAACCATGCTTTAAACTTCTCCAGAACCCCCTTCGTGACCTCCTGCTGGGTTCCCTGGTCTCCAGGATGCTGTTTGTTCTCTGAAGAACATCTGAGACCAGAACCAGAACACCTGGACTCTGGTACCTGGTTGGGTGACTTCTGAAAGCATGAGGTTGCACTGGACTTTTGTTTCGGGGTATCAGAGTATGGGGGGAGCTGGGACCATTTTTTAAATTACCTATATTTATCCAGGAAATATCTGGCTGACAAAAGAAAGATTTTTCTAAAGGAAAACGTGTCTAAATGGATTGGATCTAAACGTTGAAACCCATTGATCAGGTTCTTATTGCTTTGGTTTATTTTGGTCCACATAAAACACGCTGAGGTTTGTTGTTGGAACAGGACAAAATGTGGGAAGGTTCAAGTAAAGTGAATACTTTGACCTCTGACCTGGCACTGCTGTTGCCTGAGATGTTGAATTTGATTTAATTTTATTTTGTGGGCAGTTCAGGAGGACGCTCCTAGAGGAATTACATCTGAGGTCTTCAGCTAATGTCATCATGAGACCTCTGAGTTGTTCTTGGTTTGTTTCACTGAATAAAGTCACATAAAGACTCAGGTGAAGATCTCTGTTAATGATTCATCTCCCAGCTGCTGAACTGACCTCGTTGAAGGCAGCCAGGATCCCTGACTTCTGGCTGGACAGGCCATAGCGCCTCTCGATGGTGGAGATGGAGCTCTTCATGTAGCCTGACACTAAAAGCTGAGACAGCTGCAGCAAACTGTGGCAGAGAACAAAGACCTGCAGAAACAGACAGAAAGAAGTCAGGGGAACTGAGGAGGAATCTACGTGGCAGCTTTTATTCTCTGGTCATCATCTGTTCCAACAGAAGAGGCCAGAAAAGGTCCTGATCCAGTCCTCGTTTCCTTCTGTTTTCCTCCCATCTCTGGAAAACCTTCAGAACTCTCTGGGAACTACTGTCTATTCCAGGAAAGTCTGGCAGCTTGGAGGAAAATAGAAAGGATTGAAGGTTGGACCAGGAATTTCAACATGAAAACAAGAACAAAATGTCCAGAAAGTCACTAGAAAAGCTGAATTTTAAAACACTGAACTCATCTGGGACTTTTAACCTGAAACTTTCACATTTGATATGAAGAGAATGATCATTGGAAAAAACTCAGAATGAGTTAATTAATCCAGACATCTCAGAAAGCAGCAGCATGTCCAGGTTTCAGCCTGAACTCCATGATATCCAGTGCTTTCAGGCTCCACCATCAGGCCTGTGTTTGAGTAGGAAAACCTGCAGCTTCAGCCAAACAACAGTCCAGCATCATTTCCAGTGCTTCTGATACCAAATGTCTTTATATCTCTGCCACATCTTTTGGACATGTTAAGAACTGCAGATAGCCACCGTCTGCCACAGAAATTAAACAAATGCTGTTCAACAGCAACAACACAATTATTTTATCTTATGTTACACTCTGCAGAAGCTCTGTCTGCTCTGATGAAGATCCCTGCACCATGGCATGATGAATGCTTGAAGCGGTTTTAACGGATGGCAGTCTGACCTACTTTCTGATTGGTTAAGCTAATTATTATTTGACTACTTTGATGCACTTCTGGACAAGGAATCATGCATTAAACTTCAAATATGGAAGAAAAATAAAATGGGACGCTGACATCACGGAAACGTAGCATACTCTGTCCTGAAAACCATAAACACTCTAAATTTTCTTCATTCCTCCATAAACACAAAGCAGAAACAGAAATGAGATATTTACATACGTGGTGTATGGAAATTTTACATGTATGTAAGTTTATTCCCATTTCTTCCATTGACTCTGTTTATATAAATATACTCCTACAACAGAACACCCACTTAGCATGATGCTGCCACCCCCGGAATTCACAGTTGGGATGGTATTCTCACCAATGTACCAATGGACAGCATGTTCAAACACTTCAGTTGGAGTTTTCCTCAGACCAGAGGATGCGTCTCTAAAAATCCAAGTCTTTGTCTCAGAGGATATTTACAAACTGCAGTCTAGCTTTTGGGATCATGGCTTCTTCCTTTCTGAATGACCTTTCAGTCCATCTTGGTCCAGGACTTGTTTCACTGGACCATGACTCTCTCTGAGTAGGTCTTCAGAATATTGCAAGTCCATCATTCTGTTGTTCTGAAACTTTTGCTAATTTCTTAATATTTTCCAATTAGGGCCGGGACTTTAACACCTTAAGTTAAATCAATTAATAACACAAATTTTATTACGATAATTTTTTTGTATATAACAATTTTTTTTTACATACAAAAGTCTTGAGACAGATCCTTTGTATTTGTACATTTCTGGTATGGCCATAAATCTGATGTACCAGCTCCATCCGCTAACAGCAGCGATGGAAGCGGCTCCTCTGGGAGTTAATTTCTGCTTCCAGAGCCGATCTGATGCTGGAAAAGACTCCAGTTGTGTTCAAGTTGAGCTAAAAGCAGTCGGCCTATCAGAGAAGCTATGCTAGCCTAGAATAGCATCTCAATGCTAACCATGTAGCAGCAGCGCTAATGTCAGCGTCCACAGTCCATGTTTCTAAAGAAGCTCCATGAATGATCAGGGTTCCTGAAGCTCTGAAGAGATGAGCTTTGCTCCAACCTGATGCTGGAAGAACCTGGAGAACAGATTAAATCTAGAAACATCTCTGCTGTTCAGCTCAGATGCTGTTGATTCAATCATTTAGCAGCTAAAAGGGTTATTGAATTGAAAATGTTGCTGATTTTGTCGATATATAGTTTTCAATCAAAATGCGATTAAATAATTGCATACATTTCAAATGCTAATGCAATAATCACTTTTTTTTTTTACATACAAAGGTTCGACAGGCACCTTTGTATGTAAAACCTTTGATGAAAATGTTACTTAATTTATCAATATGTAGTTTTGGATTAAAATGCGATTGATTACAGACCCTGCAATTAACTGGAACAAAAACTTTAACTGATTCACACAAAGAAGCAGAGAGTTTGAGAACTTGACATATTTCACAAGTGTTCCCCCTTATAACTGGAATGTTTTGAATTAACCAATAAGAAGCTTATGAAAATCACATCATCAGCAGTATTTTGTTAGATTGAAGATATAGTGAGTATTCTGGTATGTAAACTTCAGACATAAAAGAAAGACAAATCTTTATTAAATTCATAAATAGTTTCATTAATCCAAACTGACTTAAATCAGAAAAGGTTTGATTTAAATCCAAACAGTCAGAAAAGAAGGTGAGGTATTTTTTAAACAGCGAATGTTGGTTTCAGCTGTAAAAACATGTTTACGTGTCTCCAGAAACACCAACATGCATCATGTCACAGCTTCTGCTAAACCCATCTCCTCCTCTGAGCTCCAACCAAACAGACCTTGATGCTGCTGAAGGGGCTCCACCGGCGGCCAGCTGACCCAGCGGGGTCAGAGTTCACTTTGTTGGCCACCATCCTTTATCTTCGACCGCTCCCAGACAGAAGTTCAGAACCTGGAATACAAACAATAATGCAGTGGATCATTCCAGGCAGTTTTTACATCCAGACTCCCACAACGTTCTTGCTCTGTTATTAGGTCCTGAACCGCTGCCCACACACATTTCACACACTCACGCTGTCGCCATGCTCTGCATGCACAGCACATTTCTGCAAACCTTAGAGCGAGCAAAGTCAGGCAGGAGTTAAAGCTGCAGGGGAACCAAAGGAAAAAGTCGTCCTCTGCTGCCAAAAGGAGCACAAAGACGACAGGATGTTGCAAAACCTCCCAGAGATCTGGTTACAGCGAACACAATGCTCCGCATTTAGGCCGGTCACCGAGTGGGAGCGTTACACACTTCCATAAAGGACCTCCATCAGAGCCGGAGTCCTGGAGGACTGATGGTCCCAGAGCTGGTCCACCTGGGACACTACAAGTCTTTCATTGTGAAGGAGCAGAAGAGCTGAGCTCATTTCTAAAAACAGCTCACAGTTAGGGTCTCCATGGTAACCGTTGCTGAAATCAAGTCAAGTTTATTTGTTTAGCACATTTCAGCAACAAGGCAGTTCAGAGTGTTTTACATAATGAAAACATAACAACATCATCCTAGGTGCACTAAGGAGCGTTATAGGAGATCCTTCCTCCCAGCAGCTGTTAGACTCTGGAACCATCACTGCTCCCAACAGAATCAATAAGTGTTTATATCCATGCTGGTATCTGTACAACTTTACCAGTTTTCCATTGTCACTAACGGTAAATTGTTCGTATTTTTAATGCTCAGACACATTTTGCACATCTTGTACATTTTTAATAAACCAACTCAGGTGCACATTCCTCTGGACTGAAGTATTTTTTACAACTACACAGTATTCATGTTGAATTTTTTCCTTACTGTACAGTATTTTTATTCTTTATTCTGTTAATTTCCCCATCATGGGACAATAAAGGATATTTCTATTCTATTCTAAACTGGATCTCTTTGTCACATGTGGGGTACCCCAAGGTTCAATACTGGGACCCCTCCTATTTAATATCTATACTCCCCCATAAACTCAGATTATAACAAGCAATAAGATTAGTTACCACAACTACGCAGATGACACACAACTCTACATCACGATGTCACCAGGTGACTCCAAACCCATCCGAGCACTAAACAGATGCTTAGAACAAATCAATGTGTGGAGGTGCCAAAACTTTCTCCAGCTGAACAGAAATAAAACTGAAATTATTATCTTTGGACCCAAAGAGTAACAGTCTAGAGTCAGCGCGCAGCTTCAGATTTATCATCTTTTCTTCTGGAAGGAAACAGCTTCTTATTGTTGGCTCACATTAAAGCAGCAGCTCAGGAGACAAACCTTTTTATCTGGACTGAACCCAAAATAGATATCTGACCTTAATCTTAATGCCTCAGAGCTGAAGATGGAAATCATGGACTACACCCTCTATGTGTCAACACACTGGTTGGACTGGTTTCCTGCACTCAATCCCCAGAAGTAGAAAGCCTTGTTTTCATGGCTAATTAAAGGTTCCAGCATGGTTTCATTATTTCCTCTGTGGACCAAAGTCTTCTAGAGTCTAACATGAGTCCATCTGTCCAACAGCTTAAACTTGGTCCAAACTGGGTCACCAAGAGAACAACAAACCCAAATGTTGTATTAAGGGGGTGCACCTTCTTTCCTCCACCGGGTTCATTTCTCTCAAGTTCTGAAACTCAACCAATAAATCCAGCAAAGTATTTACCTTCTGAAATAATGAGAATTAGTTAGGTATAAAATCAAGATTTAATGCCAAAAATGATGAAAAAGAGTATACAGATGGAACAGATACAGAGTGACATTCACCTTTGGAACCATCTTATGTGATATCAGCAGTTATGGTTATGGAAGCGTGTAGTAAAGAGCAGGCCACAAAATAATACACAAACACAGCAGCACAAACGCAACACAGCAACAGAAGTCCACCTGATACAAAGTCCACCTGATACAAAGTCCACCTGATAGAAAGGCTGTTATGGAGTGGAGCAGGCTGCAGGATCACAGGGTGTACTTAGTTTTCACTCGTAGCTTCTGTACTCATCTTTTTAACAGGTAGCATCAGTGTGGGATCTATTATACCCTCACAACTACAACACAGACTGGTCATACAGTTAAAAGTGAGACTTTCAGCTGCTTCCATTCACTGTTGGACTCGTTAATTTAAAGCTGCTGTTTTGGTGACAGCTGTTTGGAGAAATTAGACCATCAGAGGAACAGTGCTGGTCAGAACTGGAGCAGAAGTCGCTTCAGTCTGAATGGAGTCAGATCTTTAGTTTGAGTTTTTGTTGCCTGTGGTTCCGTCCCTCTGTTGGGTCACGGTTTGGAAAGTCTCCAGACTCCTGAGCTCCTCTTCCTCACTGGATAAATCACCGGATAAATCTTCCCTCTCAGGTTCGAGCTGCGGCCCTTAATCCTGGGTGGCATCAACACTGAGACTGAATTCAGCGTTTCAAACATAACATCATCCCTCTGTTCTCAGCTGCCTTCTGATCATGTCTTCAATTTGAGTCTTTTCTGCATAATTATTCCATTATTTCTAAAACGGAAATAAATCTAAGGATTGTGATCTAATGGAGCTAAAAACATCGTAAAAACAACAGTTTTATCACTGACTGGGTTGAAAAATTAAAGCTGGTTCAGTAACTCAAGAGTTAAACTTAGTTTTTCTGACTGATTATTTTAGCTTTAAACAAGCATTTAGTTGGTAGCTGTTCTCCTTTTTGGCTTAGTCTCCATTAAACATGTGAGTGACTCGCAGGGGACTCTGTTGTCTCAGCTGAAATCTGCTGAGTTATTCTGGGATAAACAAAAAGTGCTTTTTTGGTCCTTCTGCTGTATTTTTACTTCTCTTCTTGTTTGATTGATGACATCTTCAGATCTTAAACTTCTGACTGTTCTGACTCTTCATTTGGAAACTACAGTAAGCTGATCCTGGACCAGCTTCTCAGCTTCTTCCATGTCTGCAGCAGGTTTAGGTCAGGAGGCCACCTGCAGCTCCTGGTGTTCCTGCATTAATCAGTAATCAGGATGACGTCAGCCATGCGTTGCTAACTTTTATAATCTGCTGCAGTAAAAACAGAAAAAGCTTCAGTATTTCCTCCAGTTGACATGCAGAATCAGGTGATCATAAGATGAAGCAGAGAAGAATTTATTTTTTAATGATACAATGATGATTAAAGATGAATTCAGAGTTTATTCATCTGTTAAAATGTTTCAGTAAAAGCAGAAAAAAGAACACAGCCTCTTCATCAGCTGCGAATCTTTCAGGCTTTACTTTGTTGAGACGAAGAGCTGAAGCAGAGTTTACTGGAGGTTTCTGAAGCTGCTTCAGTCTCAGCTCATCTTAGATGAAGTCCTGATGGTCCCTGACTCAGAAAGCTGCTCCAGAACTCAGGTTCTGATCCGTGCTCTTCTCTAAAACCCACCAACAGATCTTTTTCTAGACAGAACAACCACAGAACAGCAGGAGCTTCCATCCATGAGGCCAGGATGAAGCTCAGCATGAAGACTCCTTCTGTCCCAGAGTTCCTCTGAAGAGTGAGGAGAATCATGCAGTAGGAAACAGAGAGGAAGACTTACTGTGGTTGCTGCAGCAGTGGTGGCGGCGCTGGTTCTGCTTCTCTTCTGCTGAAGCCCCAAGCATCCAGATGCAGGAAGGGAGGAGGAGACGAGGGAGGCGTCAGGAATTTGAACCCAGGAAGTTTGAGCTGCTGGAGACGCTTTCAGCAGGCTGAGGAGGGTCGGCTGCAGCTCGTCAGATGCTGCAGGAAGTTTATCTGGTGGCTTCATGAGGCACAGCTCTGAGACCATCCAGATGGAAGTGGTGCAAACTCCTTCCAGAACCTGTTGGACCTGTTCAGCCAGTGTTAGAGCTGCTGTTTCACTGCGAGAAGCTTCTTCCATTGCGTGTTCAGGCTGGTTTGGCTTCATGTTGCTGCTTCACATCTGGTCCTGGACTCAAACTGCAGCTGTTTTCTGTCAGTTTTCCTTTCCTGCAGGATTCAGATCCAGATTCTGGACCAACAATCTGTTTTTCCTCTCAGGAAGTCTCTGAGCGGAGTGATATGGCCTGGGAGTGTCGCAGCAGCTGCGATAGCTCCTGGGATTAAAACTTTCCTTTTCAATCCAGGTGATAGTTCGACTGGCTGAGCTTATCCTGATTTATCTCTGTGGTTCTGCTGCTACAGGCTGCTGGAAGACAAACTGACCACTCCTCACTTTGCTGCTTTCTCCTGCTACTCTGCAGTTATTCATTGTATACAGTTATTACTGTCAGTAGCTTTAGGTTCTCTGCTCAGATTCAGGATGCAGACGAACTTCAATACTTTGAACAGTACTGCAAAAACACACAATCTTACCAAGTATTTTCATGTTGTTTCTCATGCAAATATCTTGGTACACTTGAAATAAGAAAAAACTGAATTAAACGTAACCTTTCAAATATGACATTTTAAAGACATCTGCTAGTGGAGCTAGTATTTTTTAAAAAAAATCTATATTCAAGAATTATTGACTAAAAACAAACGTATTTCTCTTGCTGAAAAGTTACTTTTCAGTTAGTTTTGTCTCTTTTCAAGTATACTAAGATATTTGATCTCGAAACCAGACAAAAATACTTGGTAAGATTTTGTGTTTTTGCAGTGTCAAACTCTGGAACATAATTGAACCTAAAACCATGAAGAACTGGGAGCACTGGGAGGGGATAACTAAATGAGGACAGGTGTAATGACAGCCACTGATCAGCAGAGGGCAGAGGAAACATCTCCATACCCAAAGAAAACTGAGCAGAAGTCCAGACGAGGTTCAGAAACAGACGTATCCACTCGGGTTTCTCTCCTGTTTTCCGGTTCTGACCACAAAACTAAATGTCACAGAACAACCAAACATAAGGCTGTCTGTGAAAATGGATAAAATCTACAAAGTGTGGTATGATGAGTCAATACCTTCTAAATAATGGTTGGACCCGATTAAACTTTTCCATCAAGTTAATTTCAAGGTCTGTAATTAATTTATCACATTTTAATAACCAAAATCAGCAACATTTTCAATTCAATAACCCTTTTTGCTGCTAAATTACTGAATAAATCAACATCTGAGCTCAGCAGCAGAGATGTTTCTAGTTTTAATCTGTTCTTCAGGTTCTTCCAGCATCAGGTTGGAGCAAAGCTCATCTCTCCAGAGTTTCAGGAACCCTGATCATTCATGGAGCTTCTTTAGAAACGTGGACTGTGGACGCTGACGTTAGCACTGCTGCTACATGGTTAGCATTGAGATGCTATTCTAGGCTAGCATAGCTTCTCTGATAGGCTGACTGCTTTTAGCTCAACTTGAACACAACTGGAGTCTTTTCCAGCATCAGATCGGCTCTGGAAGCAGAAATTAACCCCCAGCGGGCCAACGTATTAAAGTCGCAGCCCTACTTCTAAAACCTTCTACTGCAAGTCTTTTGGGGGTTTTTCCTCTTTATGTTGGTTTTATTTGTTCTTCTGCTTTGTTGTGAGACTGAAACTGTTATCTGCTTCATTATCTGCTCCACATTCACTTCCTGTTTGTGTTTGCTAGATTTGCTGACATCCTCTCTGTTTCCTGTCGTTCTTTTCCTGAGACTCAGACACTTTTAAAAGAACAGGTCAAAGTGCTTTCCAGACGTCAGCTCTAATGGCCGGGTTTCATGACTGAAGGAGGTCCGGTAGCGGCCTCAACACACCAGCCCATCGTCAGCCCTTACTGGTGGAGGTGACGCTCAGACCCAAGCCAGCAATGAATGAAAGACTCGTCCCTGAAACTGTCTGAGTGTGGAGGTCAGCTGCATTCAGAGAGACAGACTAATAGACGAAGACGCCGCAGCAGCCATGTCAGGAAGGGACCCATAATGGTTTTGGTCATGCATGGGTGCTATCTGGGCCTGGGCTCACAATGTGGGCTTCTTTCATGTGACCCATTGGGTTGACTAAAAAGAACCAGAATCAGCAAAACCAGTTTGGCTCTGAATGCAGGTCTTAGCTGGGTCTCTAAAGGACAATAAGAAATTAGTTTAGATTTCAGAACACATTAATTATTAGAGTTGGCCTGCATCAAACCTACAGCAGGGTAACACGGGAGTAAACTCCAGCCTCCCCATCTTTACCTGAACCAACATTTAACTTCACATCAAGATGCATCCTCTGAACAATTTATCTCACATCCTTCAGATGTTTCTGCAGACAGAAACCTGGACTTCAGCCTCCTTCATTCATGAAACAAAAAGCTAAAATGTGTTTTTCAGATCAGTATGTTGGTCAAAGATGGAGGAAAAAAGACAGGAATATGAAATTAGAAGAGTTTTTATTGATTTTGAGAATAAAAAAAATGTGAAGATGTATAAAATGTTCATACTCTAAAACTTTATTTTAATTTGAAAGCAGAAAATAACTTGGTAAAAATATTAGACAGCCCTGTTCAGATGAGACATCTGACTGTTATGTGTCATGTAAACAGCATGGGGCACCACAGTTCAGACAAATGCTTTTCTACTGATGTTGACCTGGAGTTGTGAAGGATGGGTTCAAGATCTGGATTTAAGAAGATCTGGATTTATGTTCATGTTGATTTCATCACTGAAAATAAGCTGTTTGCTAATCTTACTGACAGCTCAAATCCTTAACTTCTCAACACACAGCGAGCCTTAAAGCATCCCTGCTGGTTGGAACATGATACACGTTCGTTAAAAATATTCCCACAATCCCTGGTTTATTACTGTTTTTGTTGAGCGCCAAAAACACCATGATGTAATGAACAAACAAATCTGGAAGTAATTCTGTGTATATTTTCTGCTTGAAATAATAATAACTACTCAAAATAGGGAAGAAAGTAAATTATTTTTCAGTTATTGAATGTGTTAATAGTTTAATATATCAATAAATATTAAACTGTGAAATTCATCTTTTGAAATCTAAAGTTATTTTGTGTTAAAACTGTACAACTTATTTTGTTTCATGAGTACAGTGATGTATACAACCATAAAATTATTAAAACAACATTGATTGGTTAATCTTCCCAGTGAGTCATCTTCAGGCCAGTTACCTACTGACCAGAGGGCTGGTCGCCATGGTGATGCTGACAAAACAATTCACAATGGCTTTCAGGACCCAACCATAAAATAATTAGATCAAAAGTGAAATAATTACACATGCATTTCAAATTAAATATACTTTTTAATAAAGCTGTCATCTGCATTCTATATTTAATTGTCTATTCATTTGCTTATAATAATAATAATAGTAATAATAGTAATAATAATAACAATAATAAAAAGAATAATAATAACACATTTTATTTAAATTAAAATTAAAAGAAAATGATCTCATCATCACAATGAAAACTAAAGTTTCTATGTTTGAAAAAAAAATATTTTACAGCAGCACTGAAGCATTTTTGTCTTCAGATTTATCAGTTTTGTTAACAATCTAAGTGAAACCTACAGTAAAGTTAGTCTTTTTTAATAATTTTATTATTAAGCAACTTCTGAACAAGACAACAATATTTTTAAATAATGGTAATAAATATTATTATTATTATTATTATTATTATTATTATTATTATTATTATTATTATTATTTTGAATTCTATTTAAAAGAACATTTTTAAAAATAAAATGATCTCAACATTGCAATAAGAAAATAAAGTTTCTATGTTTGGAAAAAAATTTTACACCATCATTTATGCATTTTGAGCTTTAGCTTTTGTTACTAATCTAAATGAAATCTCATCTAAATCCTTTACTAATATTATTAAGCAACTTCTGAGCAAGAAAACAATGTTTTATAACAACAACAACAATAACAATAACAATAATAATAATAATAGATTAATCTGTCCTTTTTTAAAAAAAAAAAACAAAAAAAATCTGTTCTAATCAATTTGGAATGAATTATGCAGTTTACAAATGTTACTTAAATGCACCATCCTGGCCTGTCTGCCTGTGTGACGGACGGACGGACGGACAGATGGATAGAGGTCACAGTTGGATTCAAGTTGATGAGAAAACCTTCTTGGACTGAAACAACCCGGATAGAACCTTTTTAACCTCCTTAGACTGAACTCCATAGATGACGGGATTGAGGCTGCAGGGGATGATGTGAAATAAAATGATGGCCAGCTTCCTCTCCTCTGCGTACTGAGGGAAGCGGTGGAGAGCGATGTTGACCTTCCCGCTGGTGAACATAATGACGTAGACGACGAGGTGGGTGCTGCAGGTCCGTAAAGCCTTGCTGTTGAGAGATTTGCTGCGGCGGCTCAGACACACGGCTGTGATCTTAGCGTAGGTGATGACCGTGCTGCCCACCGACGCTACAGACAGAACCACGGTGAAGGTCAGGCCGTAGATGTTGTTGACGACCACGCTCTCACAGGACAGCTTAAACAGTGAGGCGTTGTCACAGTACGGATGTCTGATCAGAGTCCTGCAGCGGTTCAGCCGGACCGTCAGACCCAGCAGGACCCCGACCAGAACAAAGGCCACCCCCCAGGCAGAGACCGTCAGCTTCATCACCATCCTGGTGGTCATTATCGCAGAGTAACGCAGAGGATTACAGATGGCAACATATCTGTCAAAGGCCATGATCATCAGCACCGTCTGTGCCGTGGTGCCGAACATGTGAGACAGGAAGGCCTGAACCACACACTCATAGTAGCCGATGAGGCGCTCAGACGGCGGCTTCAGGATATCTGACATGACCCGAGGCAATAATAGAGAATTTCCTAAAATATCATTAAATGCCAGGTTGCAGAACAGCAGATACATGGGCTGATGGAGGCTTCTGTCAACTAAAACCAAGAGGATGATGCCAGCATTGGTGACCAGAACAAACAGGTAGGAGAAGAGGAGAAAGGAGAACAAGGGGTAGGCGGAGGACTTAGTGACCATCAGCCCTTCCAGCTGGAGGGTAAAGCTGTTGAAGGTGTAGTTTTCCATTCACCTGGATCAAAGCAGATTTACACACATTCAAGATGTTCTCAGAACAAACACAACAGTTCAATTATCCAACCAACCACTTCAGCAGATATGTTTGAAACACTACGCTGCAAAAATACAAACTCTTACCAAGTGTTTTTCTCTAGTTCCTAGTTCAAACGTCTTAACACTTATAACAGGATGTTTTTTGTGTTGTAAGTGAAAAAAATCTGCCAGAGGAACTAACACTTTTTCATCAATATTCAAAAATTCTTGATTTAAAACAAGGTTATTTATCTTGCTGAAAAGTTACTTTGAAGTTCTTTTTTATTAGTTCGATTAAACTAAAATATTTGAACTAGAAGCTGTACAAAAATACTTGGTAAGATTTTGTATTTTTGCAACGTAAATCTATTAGTTACAGGTTATCATTTCATGAAAACCAGTTGGAGAATCTGCCCCTAATCCAGTACCTGCTGGTTTCCTGTTGCTTCAGTTCCTGTGGATCCAAAAACTTATAGCCAATTATTTGGGAGCAGACTCAGCCTGTGATCCTTTTTATACCAGCAGCTACTCATCTGAGAGGGCGGCAGCGAGAGCAAAATGGTGGCCATAGAAACTGTTGCAACATAAAGTTAAGTGTTGAGGTAAACATGAAGGCCCCATCAGACTCAAGGCTCAGTCACAATCTAATCTTGTTCTAAAGAACAAGTCAACATTCAGTTTTTCAGAGCAGATAAACTATTTTATAACTTCTTTGATCCAAAAAGAGCCTTTAGGATCCATGCAGCTCCCAAACTGAAATATGGATGGTAAACCTCAGAGCAGAACAGTCAGAGATGGTAAACAGGAAACTGGTGGCAGCAATGTGAGATACATTTAAAGTGGAAACCAGTGGAAGGAAAACATTGATATGTTCCCTTTAATATCAAAACGCTTCAGTCCGATCCTGTTTACTGAGGCTACGTTCACACAGCAGGTCTCGTCAACGGCTGTTGACCCCAAAGTACCCCGCAGAAGAAGAACATAGACGTCACACAGCAGCGCCCTGTTTATGGCAGGAATAATGGACGCTGCCATCTATGGATCAGTTTTAAAGTTTTTCAGCAATGGGAGCAAACAGTATCGACATAAGATCAGAACACGTTGAAGGAAGCTGATAAAAAAGAAAGCACAGGCAACAGCAACGGCCTTTAGTGCGGCATCGACTGCAGCTGTTTGGATGTGGAGTCGGACCAGGAGCGCCGGGATCGGGATGGGATGCTTCACTGAAACAGACGTGTTGACAGTGTCGGCCCTGCTTGCTTCAGTTTATGCCTGGATTTACTGTCTGCCCTCTTCTGGTGAAGAATTATGATGCATGCCTCACGTCAGTCACTTAAAAATGGGATAAAACGCGACATACTGCAGGCTGCAGATGCTTTGATTGGATACATATCCGATTTAGTTCCACATACGGAAGTGGCACAAATCCAGGTTTTTTTTGTGGGGGGGGGGGCGGCGGAAATGGGCCATTCAGATAAACATGAGCACTGGAAAAACACAAAATCTTACCAAGTATTTTTGGTCTAGTTTCTGCCAGTGGGAGAAGACATTTTAACTTATAATATGGGAAAAATATCTTGTTCCACTGGCAGATTATTTCATTCATAATTAGTACTTGTTCATCAATATTAAGGAGTCCCTGCCTTCAAACAAGCTGAATATCTGCTGAAAAGTTACTTGTCAGTTAGTTTTGTCTTATCTGCCAGTGGAGATAGTACTTTTAAAAATCTATATTCAAGAATTATTAACTTAAAACCAGCTTTTCTATCTTGCTGAAAAGTTACTTTTAAGTTAGTTTTGTCTTAATTCAGTTATACTTAAATATTTGCTTGAGAAACTAGACCAGAAATATTTGGTAACATTTTGTATTTTGGCAGTGAAAAGGTAAGACATGGGTTGCTGCTGGACTCCATTTTTATTCACGAACTGATCAGATCGCATTCCTAAGCATTCTCTGTGCTGGAGACATCACTGCCCCCTGCCATAAAACTCAGAGCTGATCAGATAAGAACTGACCACACTATAAGCCAAGCCTTGAATCCCAAAGCCTCGTCTTTGGAGCCAGCCTCCCACAGAAACACAACAGCTCTGCGCATGTTTCCTTCTAACTTCTAGAAAAGTGGTTTGAGGGTCCCGTTTTCTACATTCTTTCTGAGACATGCACAGTCTTTTGACATCTATTTCCGGAAGCCTGCTGAAGCTGGACCTCTCCATCCGAAGGGTACCTTATTGGTTTTTCAACCAAAGGTACCGCTGGTTCTACTGAGAACCCCCAGCTGGGATGCCAGCTCACCTGCCAGACAAGAACGAGTTGTTTTTTCTCTTTCAGAATTTTGTTTTTTTTTTGGGACCTCTGGCTTTGACCAAGATCTGCTCAAAGTAAGTTCGTTCCACTATCTGGGCTGAATTAGGTGTTTAAAAAAGGCAGTGTTTAACTGCCTTTCTATTGCATATTAAAGCTTTGCTGATTATGTGCTGTGATATTTTCATGATATTTTGTTGCTGGCTGGTTTAAGGTTGCCACATGTAAGAGACTCTCTGGATCTAGAATAACTGAATTCAGTGCTTCTAGCTCCAATTGGCTTCTTCTCCAGCCAATCTCTTTTCCTCTCTGCCTCTCGCTTCTTGTCGCTCATCCTCATTTCTCTTCTTTCTTGATTTCCCCATGCATATCCATTTTGCGGCTGAACAGGGCCCAAAGCCACATTTCTGTGTCTAGTATACAGCTAGCGTAAGCACATGGAGGAGCTTTATGACTCGTTGTTCTTTGAGACTAGACTGTGGAGAAGTTGATTAATTAGTACAAGAACCAGAACCCAGAAACGACCCATTTATCTTGAAAACATGAATTTAATTCCAGCACTATAAATTGAGTTTGATGATTTATATATTTTTTAAATTAAAAAACAAACAAACAGTTGGCTACCTGGTAATTTCCTTCAGTCCAGCTGATACTCATTGAAAAATTGATCCTATAATCAATAAGCATAAAACAGTTATTAAAACATAGATTTTTGTTGTTCCATTTATGAAATAATTCTTTGACCTTTAACTGAATAAAGTTAGGCAATGATGCAACCTTTCTTTCTGTTGACTGTTGCTATGACCACAGAGTTGACGTTACTTCTCTGATGAAAGGATCTTTATAAAACTGACAGAGAGCTGGAGGTCTGTTGCCACACTGTCCAACAGTAAAGGAAGAGGAAGGACGAGAACTCAGGTAACATTTAAAGTCTGGGAAAGACTCAGCTTCCTGACAGATTTAGAGATTTTAATTTGCTTAAATTACTAGAACAACTTCATGATGATGGATCCACTCATTTGGTGCTTTTGTTTTAGACTGATGGAGAATTCCACCTTCAACAGCTTCATTCTGCAGATGGAAGGGATAAAAGTGACTCCAGCTTCAATGTATCCTCTCTTTTTCTTCTTCCTTTCCATCTACTTGTTCATAATAATATCTAATGTAGGCATTATAATCCTGATCGTCATTGATAGAAGCCTCCATCAGCCCATGTACCTGCTCTTCTGTAACCTGCCGTTGAATGATATTCTTGGTAACACATACATGGTGCCACGTCTGATGTCGGACATCTTGCTACCGCCGTCTGAGCGCCTCATCAGTTACTATGAGTGTGTCCTTCAGGCTTTCTGTTCACACATGTTCGGCACCACTTCCCACACGGTGCTGATGATCATGGCCTTTGACAGATATGTTGCCATCTGTAATCCTCTGCGTTACTCTGCGATAATGACCAACAGGATGGTGATGAAGCTGACGGTCTCTGCCTGGGGGGTGGCCTTTGTTCTGGTCGGGGTCCTGCTGGGTCTGACGGTTCGACTGAGTCGATGCAGGGCTTACATCACTAACCCGTACTGTGACAACGCCTCATTGTTTAAGCTGTCCTGTGAGAGCGTGGTCATCAACAACATCTACGGCCTGACCTTCACCGTGGTTCTTCTAACATCCTCCATCCTCAGCATTGTCCTCACCTACACGAGGATCACCATGGTGTGTTTAACCAGCAGGAACAAGTCTCTGAACAGCAAAGCCCTGAAGACCTGCAGCACCCACCTCTTTGTCTACATGATCATGTTCATTTGTGGGAAGTTCCACATCGTGCTGCATCGTTTCCCTCAGTTCATAGACCACAGAAAGCTGGTTGCTATCCTGTTTCACATCGTTCCCGGCAGCCTGAACCCCATCATTTATGGAGTTCAGTCCAATGAGATCAAGAAATTCCTGTCTAAGTTGTTCTGAAATCAGAACTTCAGTAATTTTTAAAATTCTGTTTTCAAACATTTATTCGAATAACTTTAATTTTTCTTTATTTTTGAGGGTTTTAGTGCATCTGATCCAGACAAATACAATACTACAATAATCTGTTGTCATTGCATCCAAACTGAATGCAATGACATTAGTATTTTCAAAGACTTCATGCTGAAGTCTTTGAAAATACCAATATGGAAATATGTTTTAGTTCAAAAGCTAAATTATTCTCTTCAGTATACAAGTAAACTATGTAGAAAATGTGATTTCAAAATAAAGTTTCTGTTTGTTAAACACAAAGTAGCAGTTTTTTGTTCTCTTTGATTTTTTTAACAGAAAGTTTATGACGGGTGACTTTTAATCAGCTTATTTTATTGCTTCATTTTCTTATTTTCTTGGCTGAGTTGTCTTGTTTGCAGTTTAACTCCTCAGAAATACAACAGTGTCATGTATCCCTGCAGGAGTTGTTCTTCATTTTATCTTTAAGACAACATTTATTTACTGAGTATCATGATCCCTTCTTTTAGACTTTTGTTTCAGCCATCTCTTTGTATTGATTTCTTTTTTCCCTCTGTTAGTTCAGTTATTTTTAGATTATGTTTAATAGTTGTTATCCTGTGTTTCTTATTTTGATTAGATCAGCCTTGTTTTTGTTTTACTTTAGTCTTTTCTTAGTTATTCTAGTTTATTGTTATTCCTTGTGATTAGTTGTCCTCTGTTACTGTTAGTTGTTTTCTTTGCTCCCCCGTTTACTCTCCCTCACCCTGTTGTCATTCTCTCTCTCCTCAGTCTCCCTTTAGCTCTTTCCTCACACCTGCAACCTGTTAGCCAATCAGCCCCAGTCCATTGTTTCAGCACTCACACTCCCAGTATTTAGGCTCCTTTCTTGCTCCTACTCTTCACTGGTTCCCCGTTACTTACCCGTTTTCTTCCCCATCGTGTTTCTCTGTTTTTGCTCCCTGGATTCCTGTTTTTGTTCTGCTCTGGCTTCCTACATTCTCTTTGACTTTGTAAGGTTTTTTTTTCATCATTTTTTATTAAATCCTCTAGACGTACTCACTGTCTCTGCCCCTCCGCATTTGGGTCCACAACAACCAACCAAAACCATGACACTGAGAACATTAATGATGGATCATTTTCATTTGTATTGCACTGTTTTTTTTTGTAAATGAGATTGATTTCAAAGTTAGATCCAGGTTTCTGTATCTAGATTCTGTAATTCCATGCTAATGACCTGATTAGTTAGTTCTTGATCAGGGGTCCACAACCTTTAGGATTCAAAGAACCATTTTTCCTCACTCTTCTTACATAACTTTTGCTTAGAGGTGCAAAATTTATACAACCCTTCCCAAAACAAATAAAAAAAGCTTGTGAAATTTAAAAGTACTTGCTAATTAAGGGTAAACAATATTCTAAAAACTTACCATAGGCGTTAATTCTGGTGAATGTTGTAATAAAATTATTTACAATAAGTAAATAACTAAACAGTGTTCATATCTTTCTACTTTGGGTTCATGCAAACATAAACCTGAGATAGACTATCCAGCTTCTAGGAAATAAATTCAGTTCATTGATTCCATCTTATGAATGTAGTTTTCTAGAAAAGTTGGTTTAAATGAGTTTTAAAATGAAAGAATGACCACATATTTTTTTAATATGATTTAAAAAGAGGATGAATAATTTTTAAGAAACACTTCAATAATTTTATGGCAAAAAAGGGGTTTTGAATTGAACATGTTGCTAATTTTGTCAATGTATATTTTTTTTGACTAAAATGCTATTATTTAATTATAGATTCTGCAATTAACTTGACATTTAACTTTAAATTTTAACAAAGTCCCACCAATAAATTTTTTTTTTTTCATTAATCTGTTTTGTACTTTTGTTGAGTAATAATAATTGTGCTTGGATAGAGTCTCACATGCTAACTACTGCTTGATGCAGCAACTGGACCACTCAGATCCTGTGAGGTGGAGGCAACAGGATGAGTGCTTGGTGGTGTTGCAGAAGGCCTGGGAGTGGGATTTAAACGTCTCAATAATGCACGAGAAGAGAAAAAGAAGAGTATGATTCCAGAAATAATAGTAAAAGCATAAGAAATGTCTTGTGTTTACCATACTGTACATATGAAATACAAAATGTATTTCCTGAGCTGCAATTTAAATGAGATTGAAATTATCACAGTGAAATGCAGACGTCAACGAAGCAATACAGTTCAGTAGTATATGGGAATGCAGTATTGATGCTAAGTTGACAATAATGTGAACTTTTTTGAAATGAGCTAGCACAGTTGACTTGTCTTTTCTAGTTCACAGTTTTTCTTCAAAAATAAAATGATTATAAACTGAAAAGCAAATTTACAGACCCATATTAATAATAGTAGTAAATAATCAAGGCAAGAGGCAATTTTATCACATTGGTTTTACTGTACCTCTGTTTCTGTCATTTTTTTCATCTTCTTCCTTTCTTTTTTGTCATTTTTGGGCACCAGGCAACTTGGGAAGTTTTGACATGATGCTTTATGAGGTTACTTGTGTGACTGTCAGTGAGCAGCAACAGCGCAGTGAGGAAGGGGGGGCATGGGGTTCACGAATAAACCAACTAGGAAAGAAGGAGGTGGGGGCGGCTAAGCAAAGTGTCATTATTTTTGGATGTAGTATGTAATATTTTTCATTACGCAGCTAAAGCACTGCAGACATTTTCAAATTTTCAAATTATATTATAACCTATTAGGTTTTTTATATTGAAAGGATTTTTTTCTACCCCGTTTTTATGGAGCCCCCCTGACTCCTGGTCCCCTTAGCATTTGCCTATAGTGCCTAAGCCATGGGCCAGCTCTGTATGGATGCATTCCTGCTCCAACACATCTGAATCAAAATTCTCCACTACTTACTGGCATGTCAGCACGTTTAGCAACGGCCCAGTCATTAACTATTCATTGCATTCAGATGTGTTGGATCAGTGAGGCATCTAAAAGTTGGAGGATAGTGGAGGACTGACATTGGAGATCTCTGCTGTAGAACCTTCCTGTGTTCTGTCCCAGCAACCATTTTCTTACAAAGCCAGACTGACCACATGTTATGAGTGGTCATTGGGGAAATAGTTTCATGTGGTTATTGTTTTATATATATATATATATATATATATATATATATATATATATATATATATATATATATATATATATATATATATATATTTCACTGCAATTACATTCACTGCAATTATATAGAACAGAAGTGCCCGAGAGCAGCAGTATCCAGTCAGTCTTCCAGGGCAGGTGTTCTGCATGTTTAATTATTTCCCTGGGTCATCACACCTGAATTAAATAATGGTTCTGTAGCAGAACCTCTGCAGAACTTTTACATACTGAGGAGGTAGTTGGACAGTTTGATTCAGCTGTGTTGAAGGACTCATCTAAAACTGGCAGGACACCAGCCCTGGAGGACTGGAGCTGGATATCCATGCCCTAGATTTCTTTTTTAGGTTTTGTATAATTTATTTCAGTCATTGTTGCTTCAGTGCAATAAATAATGGTGTACCTTTGTAAAGAAGAAATGGTTTGTCATGGTTTGTAAATGTGTGCTGTCATTTCTACTGAAATGTCATTGAGTTCAAACCTTCAGAAGCCTATTTAGGTGCCAACTGGGTGTTGAGACTAATACAGTGCTTTATATTGGTTATTTTCTGGTTTACAAGAGAAAAGTGATTATGAATTAAATGGATAATTATATTGACAATTAATAACCACAACTACAAATAGCTAAAGTAGCAGCTGCACTTCTCAACATATAATGCTACAGGTATGACAATCAATCTTCAGCACTATCAGAAAGAATGAAATACAAGATGAGGAAAAACTGAACTGATGATGCTTTACAAAATACATATCTGATTAAACAAAGAAACTTTGTGAAGGAAAAGGATTATTAGATTTTATTGATTTAAAACTATTACAGAACAGATGTTAAAATATCTTAAATTATTTTAAAAGTAACTCTGAGAGCAAAACTTACTACAAATATAAAGATCTGGACCTTTCATACACCAGATGTACATTGTTAATTTTAAACACATGCATTCATTGTGATTAAGTACTTCAAAATTAAAGAGTAATTGTTAAAACAATAAATCAATTCATAAATTAATCAAATTATTTTCTACATTTCAGAAACTAGAGGACAATTTATCTTAAAATGTTTAAATTTAAATGTTTTCACAGTAAACAAAAAACATCGGATTTATCACATTATGATGGCAGAATCTTTCTGGAGACGAACAGTTTGGACAGAAACCGTTTCATCTCTTTGGACTGAACTCCATAAATGATGGGGTTCAGGCTGCCGGGGATGATATGAAACAGGACCGCACACACTTTTCTGTACTCTGAGTACTCAGGGAAACGATGCAGCACAATGTTCACTTTCCCACAAATGACCATAATCATGTAGACAAAGAGGTGGGTGCTGCAGGTCTTCAAGGCTTTACTGTTCAAGGACTTGTTCTTACTGGTCAGACAGACAACAGTGATCCTAGTGTAGGTGAGAACGATGCTGCCTATAGAGGCTGTGAACAGAACCACGGTGAAGGTCAGGCCATAGATGTTGTTGACGACCACGCTCTCACAGGACAGCTTAAACAGTGAGGCGTTGTCACAGTACGTGTTGGCTATGAAAGTCCTGCAGCGGTTCAGCCGGACCGTCAGACCCAGCAGGACCCCGACCAGAACAAAGGCCACCCCCCAGGCAGAGACCGTCAGCTTCATCACCATCCTGTTGGTCATTATCGCAGAGTAACGCAGAGGATTACAGATGGCAACATATCTGTCAAAGGCCATGATCATCAGCACCGTGTGGGAAGTGGTGCCGAACATGTGTGAACAGAAAGCCTGAAGGACACACTCATAGTAACTGATGAGGCGCTCAGACGGCGGCTGAAGAATATCCATCAACACACAAGGCAACATGACAGAATTTCCCAGAATATCATTAAAAGGCAAGTTGCAAAACAGCAAATACATGGGCTGATGAAGGCTTCTATCAAGGATAATCAGAAGCACAATCCCAATGTTGGCTATCATAATGAACAGATAAAAGGACAATAGCAGGAAGAATACAGGGTACACAGAAGCTTCATCTACGTTTAACCCTTCAATCTGCAGCATAAAGCTGTTGAAAGTGTAGTTTTCCATCAAGCTATTCAACTGTCTGACACTGCAGTGAATTACAACATATTTCTTCCCTGTATAAAAAGCATGGAATTGATGACAGGTGGAAAGGGGAAGTCCTCAAGGTGACAAGGTGGCCATGGAGTCAGTCACAACTTTCAAAGCTCTTAACTTTTTCCGTTTAAATACGTGAGCACTCACAATTAAGTCTGTCAATCATTACAAGTCATGATGTCTATGAAATCTAGCCTTTTCTACTTCATATTAAATACTCAATGTGCCTTGTGCCGATTAGCAGCCTAATTCACTGATTTACTGTGAGCCTTTTTTTGTGGAAGCAGTAAAACTCTTAATAGGTTCTGCTCATTTCAAGCAATTTATGATCATAGCTCAACAAGGAAGCCTGGTAAGGAAGACATGTTCAGGTGGGAAGCAAAAGCACCCAAAGCAGTAAGTTCATATTGAAGCTTTCGTGGGGCAAGGCCAAAACAGAAACCTGTTCCCTGAAACATGGGTAAAAATATGACAGGCAGAACCACCCAGAGATTGTGGTTGAAAGTGAATGGCCAGAATTTTCTCACTGTGAATAGAAACCTCTCAGCACTAAACTCAAAGAGCAGCAAGGGGCAAGCACCCTTGGCCTCCAGAAGCTGCAGCAGCCCTGAGCAGACAGACTCCCAGCACCCCCAATGGGGCAGACATATTGCTTCACAGAGGCAGGTCATCACCTGTCCAGCCCTGCCACCATGTTCTCCAGCAGTTCAACCTGGTCTGTCATGTTTTGAAAGTTAAAACCAAAACCCAGACATCCATGGAATGTGATGCAGTTAATCCAGTGGCTAGGCACCTACACAGTCCCCCAGCAGCTCATCCACCCAATGGAAAAGGTACCCCCACCCGACTAGCTAGGCCTTCAGACCCAAGCAGGTGTACCCAGTCTGCAAACCCTTCCCTGGCCAGCCACCTTGAGGCTGTAACTGATGTCAAACCCCTCCCAACCCAACCATGCTCCCACATCCCTTGTCATGCCAAGCCCCAGTCACCATGTGACCTGGTATGGCTTCATGAGCTGTCAGCAATGAACCTTTCTTCGACGCATATCAAGAGTTTCTTAACGTTTTTGTGGATAAGGACCAAAGTTTGGGCTCAGACATCCCCCTTTACATGATGAAAATGTCAAACGAAAAACAGCAAGGAACATAACGTTGCAGTGGCAAAATAAAGGAAAGCAATAAAAGGTTGGAATACAAACCTAAACTAATGATGTTCCAGTTACTATGAATGAAGGGCAGCTCTAAACAGACGGGTCTTTAGCCTTGATTTAAAGGAACTCAATGTTTCGCCTGTTTTGCAGTTTTCTGGGAGTTTGTTCCAGATTAGAGGAGCATAGAAGCTGAAAGCTGCTTCTCCAAGTTTGGTTCTGGTTCTGGGGATGCAGAGCAGACCAGAACCACAAGACCTGAGTGGTCTGGAAGGTTGATACAATGACACCAGGTCTTTAATGTATTTTGGTGCTAAACTACTAAGTGATTATAAACTAATAAATGTGTTTTAAAGTCTACTCTCTCAGCTACAGAGAATAGACTTTAGAGCATTTCATAGGTATTCAAGGAATCTGAGCATTCAGTTCTTGAGCATTTGCTGTTTTCATTGTATAAGTTTCTCTTGGGCTTTATTCTGAAGGAAGCCCAATTGTGCATTTTGAGGCTGATGACTGGCAGCTCTATTTTCCTCTTAAACAAAAGGAATCTCACTCCATGCAGTCATTGTTAGAGTGTCTTGAAGAAGTGAGAATCTGGATGACTCTTAAACTGCTTTTTTGACAGAAAGACAAAGGTTTTGCTTTTTAGTTCTGGTGTCTCCAGGGTGTTGTCCTCTGTAGAGCTTGGCCCTCCAGCTCAATAGACCTACTATCACCAACATTGGGGTGAAAATGGATAGTGATTTTAATCCTGACAGGCAGATTATTTCAGTGGTGAAATTTAGTTTTTATCCAGTTGTGTCTGCTAGCGCAGTCAGCAACAACTCCAGCTGCTCAGGACTCCAGCAGGTGCACCCAGCCCCTCTCCCCTGCACTCAACCTAAGGCAGTGGCTGACACTAAACCGATGCCCATTCCACACATGTCTGCACACCTCCATTCTGCCAAACATGAATAATAATTTCCAAAAAACTGTTATACAGTTAGACAATGCATGCGCTTTTATTAGTTTGCAGTTAACTGACTGAGATATGAGTTGCACTTATATTTCAGAGATGAGGCTGCGCTGACAAGATGTATCCAGGATGTTACGTAGAATAGGGAGAAATGTTTATTTATGAAAGAAAATGACAATAATATCAGGCATAATATCAAATCATGTCCAACATGGCTCCTAATAGACAGTGGTTGCACAGTATCAGTTGTGTCCAGGGAAATAACCATCATCTCAGAAGTGAGGGGGACATATTTTTCATTGGTCTATTGAGTGATTTATCATCCTCTCGCATTCAGTCACACCTCTCCTTAATGGCTAAAAACACATAATCACTAACAGCCACCAGGAGGACCCAATTCAGTTCTTTAAACTATATACTAGCAAAACTTAAATTTTAGCTCCCAAACTGGTTGATTTAAACAATCATCCTCGAACATCTACAGCAAAAGTAGCAAATGGCAAACAATGAAAAATGACTCTTTGCTCTTTCTATTGTGTTCAGTAAAACACCATTCCTGTGAGCAAATTATTACCTAGCACACAAAATGGAATGGAAGTGACAGGTAACAGGGTAATAAGCCTCATAATTTAATTTAATGGCTTGAACATAGAAAGTGAAATAAATAAATATCAACTACACATGGCCTTCTCTCTGTGCTGCCTATAATACAGACAGAAAATATTTTGGAGTGTGAATAAGAGTAATTCTGAAATATCTGAAAAAACCTTGTCCTGATACCTGTCTGGTTTCTCCCTGCAACAGATATCTTTTTCTCAGCAAATTATAATCTCTCCTTACCTTAGGAGACGTTGCATCACTGTCCTGGCTGCTGGTCTCTGGGCTGATGCCTCCTCCCTGACTCTTTGCTCTTTCTATTGTGGCAATAAGGTTTTCGTTTGACTATGTGGAAAGCAACAGTGAGGACAACTTCTGTACAGAAATGATAAAGGACTGGGTTTATTCTGGCATTAACTTGATAGCAAGGGATGTAAAATTATAATTCTTGTTAACTAGCTTAATATGATATATTGGCATGGATTAATTAGTCATCATTTAGCTAACATTATCTGGATGCAACAGTATAACTCAACTTACACGGTTTGGAAAAAACATTATTCTGACACACACCATGTAGCATTGCTCAGCAGCACATCGCCCAGTGATCCACAGGTGTAACACTAGCATTAGCATCTGTACGCTCATGGTGCATTTAAACACGGCTTGGGAAAACACGTTACCACGTGTTAACAATGGACTAAACAGTTGTAAAAATGAAAAAATGTGGGAGACAGAGGGCATAGCCACAGGAAGTGTGGGGGATATGTCCGACATGAACCCCCCCATCCATTATGCCCATGGGTGTGGTCCCACCTAGATTAACAGGTATGGACTTGTAACTCAAAGATGGTTAATTGGATATCTGGATCCTCCACAGTTTAAATTTATTTGGTTATCTTATCAAATGTAAGTCTAGATTTAGACCTGTAATAAACTCAATGTTAACATATTTTAAACTTTGACTTTTAGAAAAAATGTAACCTGATTGTACCGTTTAAACAGACTTGATTTTTTTTCTTGGTGATCAATAAACTTGTTCTTGCATCTGTATATACATTTCTATAATCAATAGATCCAAACCCTCCAGAAGGACAGAGCTTACGTTTTTCAAATTGCAGACTGATTTTATTATTTAGGACTTTTAATGCAAATTTCTTCAAACATTTAGAAGTCTTATTTTTATAAACAAGAATTTGTACATCTTTTGTTTTTACAGACAAGCATTTCACTGTCAGATGTTTAAAACTTAATGAGTCATATTCAGAATTCAATATTTAAAACTTTTTTTATTTATCATTATGATGATGAGAGAATCTTTCTGGAGTCGAACAGCTTGGACAGAAACCGTTTCATCTCTTTGGACTGAACTCCATAAATGATGGGGTTCAGGCTGCCGGGGACGATATGAAACAGAATAACACACACTTTTCTGTACTCTGAGTACTCAGGGAAACGATGCAGCACAATGTTCACTTTCCCAAAAATGAACATAATCATGTAGACAAAGAGGTGGGTGCTGCAGGTCTTCAAGGCTTTACTGTTCAAGGACTTGTTCTTGCTGGTCAGACAGACAACAGTGATCCTAGTGTAGGTGAGAACGATGCTGCCTATAGAGGCTGTCAAGAGGACCACGGTGAAGGTCAGGCCATAGATGTTGTTGACGACCACGCTCTCACAGGACAGCTTAAACAGTGAGGCGTTGTCACAGTACGTGTTGGCTATGAAAGTCCTGCAGCGGTTCAGCCGGACCGTCAGACCCAGCAGGACCCCGACCAGAACAAAGGCCACCCCCCAGGCAGAGACCGTCAGCTTCATCACCATCCTGTTGGTCATTATCGCAGAGTAACGCAGAGGATTACAGATGGCAACATATCTGTCAAAGGCCATGATCATCAGCACCGTGTGGGAAGTGGTGCCGAACATGTGTGAACAGAAAGCCTGAAGGACACACTCATAGTAACTGATGAGGCGCTCAGACGGCGGCTGAAGAATATCCATCAACACACAAGGCAACATGACAGAATTTCCCAGAATATCATTAAAAGGCAAGTTGCAAAACAGCAAATACATGGGCTGATGGAGGCTTCTATCAAGGATAATCAGAAGCACAATCCCAATGTTGGCTATCATAATGAACAGATAAAAGGACAATAGCAGGAAGAATACAGGGTACACAGAAGCTTCATCTACGTTTAACCCTTCAATCTGCAGCATAAAGCTGTTGAAAGTGTAGTTTTCCATCAAAACTACATGCAAAGAAGCTCTTTTCCAAGAAAACACCAGTGAGCAATAATCACTGTTAAAATATATATAATGTGTCAATAAATCTCAAGACAGAAGGCTGTAAGACTGAAAAGAATTGGTTATCAAAGTCCATCAGAAAATCCCAGTAATTAATGTGCAGAGTATACCTTTAGCTTCTCCTGACTGTCTATAATGACGTTTACCTGCATCTTTCCTCAGTTTATAACAACATGGATTCAAGTGAGATGTGGAAATGGGAAGTCCTAACACTGATTTGGTGCCAATGGAGATGGTCAAAAGTTTTCAAGCTGTTTGTGATCAGAATGCACAAACTTAACTAAGCTGACTCAATCAAAATGTTTTAGAGCTATATAGGAAAAATGGAATAGAATAGAAACTTTACTGTCATGTCAAGTTTATTTGTATAGCACATTTCAGCAGCAAGGCATTTCAAAATGCTTTACATTGTAAAAACATCAATCAAGTATACATTAAAATCATCAAAAATGATTTGTCATTGTCACATAGAGAACAAAATTAAAAGTGCCATTCGCCAGTGCAACATGCACACAAAGTAGTTGAAAAATCTCCTAGAAAGACGATAATATGCACATCCACACACATATGTCAGGTGGAGGCATAATTTTTGATTAAGTCTGGATATTGTTTTCAGTCTATTTGTCCTTGTGGTCATAACTCTGTACCGTCTTCCTGACGGCATCTGTTGGGATAAAGAATGACCTGGGTGAGAGATGTGTTTTGAAATCTTTTCTATTCAGTTCAGTTCAATTCAGCTTATTTATATGGCACCAATTCACAACAAATATCGTCTCGAGGCACTTTTAAAAAAATTAAGTAAATAAAACACAAAAAAAACACTGTCTCACTATTTTTAGACAGTGGTCGCTGTGTAGTTGTTCCAGTGAAGGTAGAGGGCAACTGGTGATCTTCTATGCTGTTCTCACAACCCTTTGGAGTGCTTCCCTCTGGGCCACAGTGCTGCTGGTGTACGACACGCAGGACTTTCTGTGGAGCATCATAGAAAGACATCAGTAGTTTCTGCTTGATGTTTTCCTGAGTGCCCTCAAGAAGTATAGCCTTTGCTGGTCCTTTTTTTTTTTTTTTTTTAGCAAGAAAGAAGTGTTTGTGCCCCATTTGAGGCCCTGCTCAATGTGGACACCCAGGTGCGAACTCAACTGGATAAGGCTAGTCTGGACTTTATTTTGCAAGCGAATTCTATGGCCATTGAACAGCAGGATCTTTATCCCACCTCAGTTCAATTAAAAAGAACTCAGTTGATACCTAAGCAATTGGAGAACAGCAGCTGAGTTAAATGTTGTGATGATTCGTGTTCCCAAGTTTCCAGTAAGAAGCCCAGGAGAGTTCCCCTCTAATTCAAGTTCCTGTTCCTTAGTTCTCAGATGACGGTGTCCAGAAACTCTCCATCTTAAGATCCTCTTCTTCAACAAGTGGGAAGTTCTCAGACGAAGGGAGCCAGGAGGGTATGTCTCAAGATACAGATCCTGAGTTCTGTAATGAGATGATCCAGGAAGGTCAACCTCTTTGAGGTTCCTCTTGTCCAGTATGGCTGGAGCTCCACAGTTAAGGTGAAAATAACCACCAAGAGAGGTTGAGAATGGCAGGTCTAATATTCTGTGGGACTCCCAGACCCAGACTTATAAACAGGTTATGGCTAACATTGTGGAAACAGAGATTTCAGGAACAACCTCCAGGAACAACCTCCAGAAGAGTAGAGTCCAAGGAAAACTTATGATAATACGGAGAAGCTTCGAGCTCTCGGGCCTCTGCTTGAGAACCAGAGCTTCTGGTAGAAGTGCTTAAGATGGTAATGTGAGGTTGTTTTTGACACATGCACTGATCAGCCATTTGATTCAGTAAACATTGCTTTTACTGGGTTGGTTATGGTTTGCCATATGAAATCCCTCATAACTTACTTATATATTTTACAAAGTGATTGAAACATTCTTCACAATTTGGAGTCCTTACTGACATAAAATCATTGTTGATTTGCAGTTTTGTCAACTGTGCATTATCATCAAAGTAGTCCGAGATGATTGGAGCTTTGTGAGGTGATGTTTTATCCTGCTGAAAAGAGTTATTAGAAGTTGGGTACAGTGTGGTCATAATGGGGTAGACATGATCAGCAGCAATACTCAGGTGTTGCTTAAACAATGCTCAACTGGTTGTAAGGAGCCCAAAATGTGCCAAGAAATGGGCTGAAGGTGGCGCCCTTAGGACTTCCCTCTTCCCCCCAGATACCGTCACCAGAGAGGAACTATTAGATTTCAGGAAGTCCTCTTCAGGCATTTTTTTTCTCAAGTTTTCACAGCTTTAGAGAACTTAAACGAGACTCTGGTTGGAAGCATGGTGGCATGTGTGCGCCCAGCTCTTATCTATACACCCAGCAAACATCCATTCAGACTATGGTTTGTTGCCCTGTTTCATCAAGAGCAAAAGTCAACTGTTTACTTGGCTCAATGAACAAATTATGGAGTGTGCACTTTGGTTGCTGGGTTTCCAACTGTGGCCTTCAGCACTGAGCTCTTGGGGAGACAGAGAGAGGGTGGAATCTGTTTTCAGATCAATAAAAGTTGGTATGCTGGTGTCACAATCTCAAAGCAGTCATAATGGCCTCATCTAGACTCTATATTCATATATTGTTAACCTTTTTATTCACCAAAGGAGTTTTCCTCACTTGTTCTTGATGGTGATTACATCCCACACCACACCTGTGTAGCAGAAGCTGAAAAGTAGATAACTGACCTTATAAAAACATGGAAGAAAAACTCCCAGACTTTGTTAAACTCCCTGAGAACATTATCATTGTTCTCAGGGAGTTTAACAGTGCAAACCCCACACATGAACATCCTAAACACAGGTGGTATATAAAGTTCCACACCAAAGACACTAACACTTTAGGCAATTGCTACAGTTTTGAAGGATCCCTACCACACTGTCCTCTGAGCAGCTTTTGCACTCTTTAACCACTGTGTGCTTCATCTCATTCCAAATACTTAGTGGCCTGCTTTGACTGCGTAGATGGGAGTATTTCTGAAGCTGCAGCCACTGATCTGATTGAACTCACTAATACTGTGACATCCTAGATCAGCTTTGTGAGGACAGGTGTGTGCAGATCAAGACATTTAGCACATACAACAAAGAGAAGCCATGGTGGACTCCACATCTGAGGATGATGCTTCAAGACAAGGATGTCAAATTCATTTTCATTTTGGGTGACATCTTGATCATAAATGTTCTTAAAGGGCCGGTTGTGCTAGAATGTATTAATAAAACCCATTAACTAACCGTTAATAATAAATATCTGCCTCTGCACTTAATGAGGACTTCTCAAAATTAAGAAATATTCAACAGCTTTTCACACTGATCAGTCCCTCCAGGATTTCGCAATTGTCTTTTTAAAATCACTGCTTTTCTGGAGCTTATTTAGAAATATTTGCAAGGAAATTCTCAATTCTTGCACATATGTATGATGGTAAATGTGACTTTTTGTTACTTGCCATATCAGTCACAAACTATAACTTGACATCAAATATGGCTGAGTTAGCAGAGTAGTAGAAGGAAGAAATACTGCCTCCTGCAGGTGGGAGTTAACATTGTTAAAACCCAACATCTTTGAACATTTTTTTCGGAAACTTTGAATAAACTCACAATTAGCACAATTGAGATAGACGGGAATTCTCCTGGGCCAGTTTTCATAAGCAAGAAAATATGTGGATAGGTTAATTTTCCATGAATTTCGGCAATCATGGAACTGCAAAAAACTGGAGGGGCTGACTGATGTAATTTGGTGTCTGGAGGGCCACATAAAAACCAATAGTGACAGATTTGGCCACCGGACCTTGAGTTCGACATGTGCTTCAGGACAACAGCAGTGGGGACCCTGTATAACCAGACTGGAAACAAACTGACTAAAGTGATCAGATGAGCTAAGAGAAGCTACAGCAAGAGGCTAAAGTTTCTTTAGCAAATGATTCTAAATCAGCTTGGAGACACCTGCAGAACTTTACTAATTACAGAAGCCCATTCCCCCCACAGTATAATGAACCTGCCTCTCAAGATGGATTCAGTCACAACTCCCACCCAGTCATCTTCATCTCACACTTCCACCTAAGGGATTCATGCAGCTCTTACAGCAAAATGCACTATAAATTTGTGAGCAGGATGTTTGTCAGCTCTTTCAGCCTCAGCAGGTCAGGAAAGCTCTAGGTCCTGATCATTTGTCCTTGCCTTAGAGTCTACACTGACCTACTAGACCTCATCTTCAAGTCAAGTACAAGTCTCTGGAGCTTTGTAAGGTTCCTTTTTGCCTCGAACAATCCATCATCCTGGGTCCCAAAAAGCCCACTATCACAACTCAACATGACAGCGTCTACAGTGGATCACTTCAGATTCTTAGAATTCACATTTTCTCTGGATCCAAGGTGGTCTTCACAGCAGAGGTTGTATTTCCTGTGGCAACTTCAGAAGTACAACCTGTCTCTGAGGCAACCCTCATCATCACCTCCATTATTCACTCTGCCCTATGCTCATCACTGTATGGATTGGTTTATCTGCAAACCAGGACATGACAGGACTGCAATGGACAATCAGGTCTACTGAGGCGGTAGTTGGTGATGATCTTGCCTCCATCCAGGACTTGTGTGTGTATGTGCATATCTCTCTCTGTCTGTCTATAAACCTGAGAGACTGTTGTTCCCATGGGACCAGTAGTATCTAAAATAGTCAGCCATCTGGCACCAACAACCATGCCATGTTCCAAGTCCTTTAAATCCCCATTTTTTCCCATTTCTGTTGTTCACATTAAAAATAATCAACTAATTTTCACATCTACAGGGTCAGGAAAAACATTTGGATATTATTGAAAAGTTAATTTATTTCAGTAAATCCACTCAGTGAAGCACATTATATAAATTACTTCCACATAGGCTGATGTTTTCAAGCCTTTATATCTGTTAATTATGAGGATTCTCTCCTTACAGTCTAATCCATTAGTATAAAACATTTCAGCAATACGGCAGTTCAAAATGCTTCAGATGATAAAACATAAACAAGAAAAAAAGAAACATGACAATACAGTGGCAGAATAAAGATATGTAATGGTTGTAATCCAGACCAGAGTTAATCAGTGTTCCAGTTATTATTGTTATTCATGATGGGTGGTAGTTTCTTAACCCACATGCAGAATCACACAGGAGTCAAATGGTAAAGGTAAGAAAGTTTATTTACAATCTGTAAAGGAATTTGCAACTGGAGGACTGAGCCCACAATGATCTGGGCTCCAGGATCGTCTGAGGAGAAGGGAGGTGAGTTAAACGGGGTTCAAAGGTAGAGTGATGTTGTGATGATAGGAAATGGAATGAGGGCTTACTTTGGCTGCAGGTGGTTATGAGCACGGAGGGGGTTGTTAAGTCCTGCGGGGTGTGAAGAGGTTCTTGTCCACAGGAGGAATCCAGGCATTCCAGAGAGTGCGAGTGTCCAGATAGGGATGAAATCCTAACAAGAGCTTGATGTTGGAGAGTGGGCAGGCTGGGGAAGGAGCTGAGATAATCTAACTACGGTTGGTAGCTCAAAGGTAAGTTTTTCTTCAGGTGGATCAGGAGAAACTCGAGAGCTTCAGGTAAACCTGGAACACTGGAACAAAGCAACTGGAGACAAGGAACACAAAGTGCCACAGAAACACAAGAAGTTCACAGGAGGGCTAAAGGCACCATCATACGTAATCATCCAACGAGGAATGAAGGTTCCTTATAAGCACCAGCCTCCCGATGAGATGAACAGATCCAGGTGCACAGCAGCACAGAGCGGGCAGTGCTCTCCAGCAGACATCCTTTCTGGAACAGGAACTCACACTCTCACAGAAAAACTGCAAACAGACCAGAACCCTAACGAGGCGTTTTTCAGCCTTGACTTAAAGGAACTCAGTGTTTTGCCTGTTTTGCAGTTTTCTGGAACTTTGTTCCAGATTAGAGGAGCATAGGAGCTGAAAGCTGCTTCTCCACGTTTGGTTCTGGTTCTGGGGATGCAGAGCAGACCAGAACCAGAAGACCTGAGCGGTCTGGAAGGTTGATACGACAACAGGTCTTTAATGTATCATTCACCGATTCATTCCCACGCTGATGATGGTGAGCTTCTGGCTCACCATCAACCCTGGGGCGGAGATGATCCGCATCCACATCATCAGCTGTGGCTTCCCCGGGGCAGTCTGACAAAACCAAGTTTGCCATGCAGCAGCACCACTGGGCCCTCTGACCACCACCAGAAATGTGGGCTTGATGAAAAGTGTGTTTAATATCTGCTTAAAGATGGCAGTTTTCAAGATGCACTTTTAATCTGACAAACGAGCCTCATTGGGAGCCAGGTTCTGATTTTTGGATTTTATGACTGAATGCTGAATTGTATTTAGCTGTTGTCATGTGACTGAAGAATTCAGTTCATCAGTCGATGTTAAATGTGTCATAGCTACATTTAGAAAAAGGTAGCAGCCACCCTGATGACATAATATTCATCACAGTTGTCACCATTCATTGTTATATTTAAAAATTGTCAGAACTGAGTATTGCTTGGTTAAAGGTTAATTAGAGCAGTATCACTGAGTGTTTGGTGTGGCCTGCTGGTTTAAGTCTCCATGACTACTAGCATGCTGTTACAGCTCTCCCCTCAGATGAATAGATGTATTTCTATAAAAATCAGCCATACAGACCTTTCCTCTCAGAGAGTGAAGGAGGTTGATCTTTTCAAGCCTAAGAAGGTCAGAAATCTCAGGTAGATGTTCAGGTTATTGTCAAATATTTAGAATATTTCACCTAATGAAAAGTTTCAGTCTACATTTGGTGTTTGTGTTTCAAAACAGTTAAACTATCTGATCAACAACTAAATTTGCTCTTTCCGAACAGTCTTTGTTTTTTCTAGATTTTTTTAGCAGCTGCGTTAAACTGGTGCATATTAGCTTATCTCTTCTTTTACATTTTCATTACATTTCATTATCATAACTCAAAACCCACCTGTTTAACTTTGCCTATCCACTATGATCCTCTTCTCAATTTTCAGCTAATTGTTTTATGTAGTTTGTGTTTTCCTTGTAAAGCGTCTTTGAGTGTCCTAAAAAATGCTATATAACTTTGATGTATCATCATCATTATTATTATTATTACATTTTATTATTACTTTGACTGGTTTGAGAAGGAGCTTTATGTCTCTCATTTGATCTTTCTTTCAGGATGATGGAAAATGTCACTTTCAACAGTTTCACCCTCCAGCTGGAGGGGTTAAAGGTCATAGAGACATCAGTGTACCCTGTCTTTTTTTTTTTTCTCTTCTCCTATCTGTTCATTATGATTCTGAATGTTGCGATAATAATCCTGGTTTGCATTGAAAGAAGCCTCCATCAGCCCATGTATTTGCTGTTCTGCAACCTTCCAATTAATGACATCTTTGGGAATTCCATCGTTTTGCCCCGTTTGCTCTCGGACCTCCTGAAGCCCCCCTCCCAGTTAATAATTGGTTACTATGAGTGTGTCCTTCAGGCTTTCTCCACACACATGTTCGGCACCACTTCCCACACGGTGCTGATGATCATGGCCTTTGACAGATATGTTGCCATCTGTAATCCTCTGCGTTACTCTGCGATAATGACCAACAGGATGGTGATGAAGCTGACGGTCTCTGCCTGGGGGGTGGCCTTTGTTCTGGTCGGGGTCCTGCTGGGTCTGACGGTTCGGCTGAACCGCTGCAGGACTCTGATCACTAACCCGTACTGTGACAACGCCTCACTGTTTAAGCTGTCCTGTGAGAGCGTGGTCGTCAACAACATCTACGGCCTGACCTTCACCGTGGTTCTGTTCACAGCCTCTATAGGCAGCATCGTTCTCACCTACACTAGGATCACTCTGGTCTGTCTGACCAGCAAGAACAAGTCCTTGAACAGTAAAGCCTTGAAGACCTGCAGCACCCACCTGGTTGTGTATCTCATCATGCTTTTCTGTGGCATGCTGATCGTCGCATTGCATCGCTTCCCTCAGTACTCGGACCAGAGGAAAATGTCCGCCATCCTGTTTCACATCATCCCCTGCAGCCTGAATCCCATCATCTATGGAGTTCAGTCTAAAGAAATGAAAAGATTCCTCTCTAATGTTTTCAGATCTAGAAAGGTGTTATCTTCATTTTGAAAAAAAATCATTTTATTGTTAACAAAAGTTGTCAGAATCTACATATTTTCTTTAAAGCAATTTGTTTTATTTTTCAGGCCCAGTTTTAATCATCCACAGGACAGTCTCTGAATTTAAATTGTTGGATTGTTTTTGTTTCTTGCACTTTATATATTATAGTTATTCAGACCTTTATTTGGTCATTGTTATGTTTATATTTTATGTTTTATCTATAGAAGATTTTCTGTGGACTCTAAGAATAAAGAATAAAGATTTTAGAGGCCTGCATTTGTCTTTCAGAAGAACTCAGCCCAGTTTAAAAGCAGGGTGGTCACCAGTTTAGAGTAATTTCAGGTATTTTTCCCATATAAATAACAACAATGGTTCATATTTTGGGTCTCATTCAGTTAACACAGCTGACTTGTAAAACATAAAGTTTCTGTGAAAACTTCTTCATGTTGAAGCTTCAGTTGGTCTGCTTGTGTCCAGAGAGTCAAACTTTGTTTCAGGCGCTCTGGGACCACAGCGCCCCCTGGTAAGCAACAGGTTTCATCAGCCTGGGTTCCATCAGTGAACAGAACCAAGAAGGTTGATGTTTCCAGAATGAAGGAGATCATTAATGAATCCCAGTGAGTGCTGCTCCATAAAGACACTTATCAACAGTTTCTGATGATAATTAATCCTGTGGGATCAAACAGTAATAATAGATGTTTATTACAGCTCAGACAATAACCCTGATTACAGCAGGTGTTAATGAAAGATCTCCGCAGGGATCTTCAGACTGTTGAAGACTTGAACTTATTGAGTTAGAATCATCTTGTTCTATGAACCAAACATTTACAAAAAACTCAGTCTGAAAATACAAAACCTTGTAGGTTAGCAACAATCAGTGCTTCAATACATTACAATGGAAAAAATGAAACAATAAAAGATCTCAAATCATTTCTGGGGCTAGAGGCTGAGAGACAACAGGGACAAAGACATGCAATCATGTCCAAAGACAGAGTGACACCAGACCAAAGTGTGTCCAGAGACAAAGTCCCTGTCCCTGAGCAGCTCACACTGTTTGATTTCATTAGTTTTCACTGAGACACCTGAGAGTTTAGAGGCCTTCAGGACCCTAAATTACTTTATGCAACTTACAAATCTAAATCCAAAAGAAGATAAAAAAAAAGTTGCCTAATATTTTATTTTCTTTCTACTAAACCAGTTTTTATATTTATTTTATTTACTGGTTTAAGTTACTCACCTCAGAAAATAAGCACAGCCTAAACATGTCATGATGTTGTGAGGATTTGAGTCAGGAAGGCCAAGTCACAGGAAGATATGAGCAACAAAAAATCCAAAACATACAAATACAAGGAACTGAGGCATAAAGGTGACCTCTGACCCAGACATCCTCTGGGTTTGGAGACAAGGGAAACAGGTGATACAGATGGTGAGGTGGAGAACAGAAGCCAAACTGCATCATGATTCCCTCAGACATTTAATTTCACTCCATGTCAAACTTTAATCATAGATCGACTTTATCATAGGAAATCAAAACAGCAGCTTTATTTATGCTAACATGGCTTTTTTAAATAAAAAAGGACTATAAACCAACTTAAATCTTAAATTAAAGTCCGCACAACATTTGAACTTTCTCACCATCACCTTCCTGGATGATCACTGGGGTGGTGTGGACCATGTGATCAGATGTCAGGATCAGAGTGATTGCTGTAAGGCTGTAAATACAGCGGTGATGCTGCGTAATGCTGCACGATGGATGCATTGGCTCTGCTGGAAGACCTTGCAGGATTGGTGAATCAGAAAGAAAATTCAAACTTTTTGGGCCTGATCTACTGATTCTGCCCTGCAGGGGGCCAGTGACTTCCCCCTTCAGGTGTTCGTTTCTAACCTCCTTTTCAAATCCCCAGAGTGCAAAAGAGGTGTGGTTTACTACAGCTCTCACCCATGAAGAGGCTCAGCTGTGGAGGGTGCCATCGGCCACCTAAAATGCTGGTGGCAGTGAGTAATTGTTATTAGTCTATTATTATTATTATTATTATTATTATTATTATTATTATTATTATTATTATTATTATTTAGTATTACTGTCTTTTCTTTAATTTGTTGGGTTAAGTCGCTCACCCTGAAAAATAGGCACAGACTAAACAGCATTGTAAGGAAGTGCAACAAAATGATAGGGATAAGTCTGGTAGAGCTCCCCCAGCTCTACAGAACTGGAATCACACTGAAGGATAAAGCTATCCTTGCTGACCCAAACCACCCTCCTCTCCACCATTAAAGGTTACTCCCTTCTGCAAGTAGATACATGGCAATAAAATGCAACACAAAAAGGTATAAATGTTCATTTAACGTCACTTAGTGTAAGCCTCATTAATAATTTAAGATAACAAGTCCAGACAAACCGTAGTGGTTTATGACTGTATTGTGTGCAAAATGGATGTTGTGGTTTTTCTTATTACTATTGTAACTCTTTTTTTGTACTTTATCTACAATTGTTCTTTGCTGGCTACAAAGTAAATTCCCCTTCGGGACAATAAAGTTTATCTAATCTAATCAAGTCACACCATAAGGTGGCCACTGGGTTTTTTTTCCACTCTCCACCTCACTCACATCAATTTCTGACTTGGTAAAATTGTGTTTTTTTTCTTCTTTTCTCCATGGTTTCCATTGGCTACAGGGGACAAGATGATTTTAATAAACCCAGAGACTAGTCTACAGACTGATACAAAGGGGGAAATAATTAGTGTTCAACATATTTAAGATCCAGTTCATTTTCACTTTACAGGCCTCCTCTGCACAGGTCTATCAGCCAAGATGTTTGGACTTACAGGCTTCCAAAAAAGATTAAAAACAAAAAACACCTGGACTTCTGTTCTGTTGTTGAAAACATTTCGCTTTTCATCCAAGGAGGTTTCTCAATTCAAACAATAGAGTGTGTGGCGTTTAAGCCTTTAAAGCAGGAATGTTCTGTAAGCTGGATTGAGACCCCCCTCTCAAACCACCTGTCTTCTCAGTCCAAAATATGGACATTTTGGTCCTCAGAGAGTGTCCCTTACCATTTGAGGTGTAGGTGAACAACTGAGTCTTATCCTGAAGAGTTGGCTCTCCTGTGTTGAGCAATGTGTCTGTAGAAAGACTGTTTGGTTTCTCCAATATAGAGTTATTTTTTTCCAAACACAACATCCTGGTACATTTCAAACCCAACAGGACTCTCAGACAGAGGCTGGTCCATCCTAAGGACAAAACCCCCAAACACAAACTGAGTGGTGGGGTGTCAGATGAGTGTGTCGTTACCAGGCCTCTGCAGAGCTTCAGCTATGTGTTTCAAGTGTGTTGGAGCAGGGATGAATCTAAAAGTCGCAGGATAGTAGCTCTGGCCAGCTGGCCAATAACCCGAAATTAAAATCAATTTGAGCACAATACAGAGATTTTTTTCCCCTAGATGTCAGAAAAAATGAGGAGTTCGTATGTCTGGACTCAAAAAAGCAGGTTGGCATGAAGTCAAGCATAAAGTTACTTGTAAGAAGGTTGAACTTTGAACATCTTTGTGTTTAGATAGATTCATCTAGTCTGTTTGTGTCCAGGGAGTCAAACTGTTTCAGGTGTGTAGTTCTCAGGGGTCACACTGGCCCCTGGTGATCAACAGGTTTCATTAGTCTGTGTTCCAACAACAAACAGGAACAGACGTTCATGTTTCCCAGCAACGGAGGGCATCAATGAGCAGCGCCATAAACACCCAGAGGACTAATTATTAACAGTTTATGATGATAACTAGTCCTCTGGGATGGAAATGTGACAGGAGATGTTTCTGCAGGGATTCACATGTTGTCAGACATCTGCTTTTACTAAATATTCAAACTAAGTTGGAGTCATAACAAAAAGTCAGAGAAACAAACCAAAACATAAATCACTCACATAAATCTAAGAACGTTTGTCATGTAAAATTGAGACAAAGTGCTCAGTGCTGAAAAAGAACGGTTTCAGTCTTAAAACAAGTACAAGTTAAATAAAGACAATAATAATTCATTTTCAGGAAAGAAATTAAAAAGAAATTAAAAAAAAAACACACACACACAGTTGCTGCATCTGAATGCTGACACATCATGAATTATTTGAAATACCAGAATATTTACAAGGAAATTTGGGTCAACAGTGAAAAAACACTGAAAATGAGTCATCATTGTATCTTTCAGCAGGATGATAATCCAACACATAAAACCAAACCAACATAGAAACACATTAACTTTCCTTAATCATCCCCGTCCCTGGACCTGACTGATAGCCTGAGCTGAACAGAAGAGACCATCAGATATCAGAGAGGAACCAGAGCTCTGGACCATTTCCAGAGGCCTCCAGCTCAAATGATCACCAATTCATCTGGGAACCTGAAACACACAAACACAAGACCAGGGAGGACACCTGGCTCCATAATGGGATAAAGAGTCCCTGTCCATCGTCCCCTGAACACCTCAATATCTAATTCAATTATCTCACTGGTCACAGTGGGAAGCCAGAAATTTCTGATCCCCTCGTTACTTTAAATAGACCAAATTAAATTTCTTTAATGCAGGATCAGAAAGTCATTGGGCCAGAGGTGGGGGACACCCGGGACAGGTCTCCAGTCCATCCCAGGACAGACAACCATGAACACACTCACACCTAAAGGACATTTTAGAGACACTAATTAACCTAACAGTCATGTTTTAGGACTGTGGGAGGAAGGCTGAGTACTCAGAGAGAACCCACAGGGAGAACATGCAACCTCCACGCAGAAAGACCCCCAGCTGGGATTCAAACCCAGGACTTTCAGGCAACAGTGCTACCAGCTGCCCCACTGCACGAACCACCACTCTGATCATTTACAACAGAAACAATCAAACATGGGATGGTATAAATGAAACAAACATTAACCTAAACAATCAAGTAAGTTCTGCTGTTTTTTACGAGTCTTGTAAAAGTTTTCACACCCCTTGAATATTTTCACATTTTGTCCAATCCAACCATAACGTTAAGTGTTGTGTTGAGATTTTGTGAAAGAGCAATACAAAATCATCCATAATGGTGAGAAAAGTAAAAATGGATGGAGCTAAATCAGGGCAATCCTAAAATAACCTGTTGGAGGCTGCAGTAGACCTGCAACTGGGGTGGAGGTTCACCTTCCAGCAGGACAACCACTCTAAACATGCAGCCAGAGATATTATGGGATGGTTCAGATCATCAAATCTTGTCTGCCAATGTCAAACAACCTTTTCTACTAGTGACTCTTGCTTTGAGCTTCTGGTAGGTACTAACATCAGCTGCAGCCATGAGTTGGATCAGCAGTCAGTTCTTTCTGCTTCAAGCATGCAATCTTTCACTGATCTGCATCCAGGGGACGTCAGACTAGTATTTTCCAAAATCAAGCTGTAGCAATATTTGGAGTGAACCCCTACCATTTCCAAATTGAAGGAGTTTTACATAATATGAAATCCCAGTGTTCCCCTCTCTGAAGATTCTACATAAGCAGTCAAAGAGGAAAATTTGAAGGAGTTGGGCCTGCGTATTGTTATTGGTCTAAATTTACCTGAGAAGAGAAATAACATAAAATGATGTTACGTTTAAAAGAAACTGGTGTCGTATCTATATTCCTTAGAATAAGAAGATAATGCAGTAAAAACTGACTAATTAGCAAACATCAGTGGATGCTGGCCAATCCCAGCTGCTGCTAAGGGGCACATAGGAGCAGAGTATGGAATAAGAATAACATTGTTGAGTTCTCCAGGCAGGTGTTGAGCCAAGATCAAGATGGAGACAGACGAAGAACCCTGCAGCAGGAGAAGAGGACCTGGGGCCACAGCTGGGCTGAAGAGACTCTTCCTTGCGATGTCATGATTCACGTTCTGTCCTGTCCATGCTGTGTCTAGCATTCATTCAACTCACTTGCCTCGCCTGATTGCTGATCTGTGCCACCTGGGTCCTGCTCTACTTAAACTCCTCTCAGCCCCTGCCTCCTTGCCAGATTATCGACAGCCACGAGCCAGTAGAGATCCAGCGTTTCATGCCTTGCCTTCTAGTGTTTCTTCGACCCCTTTCTGTCCACGGATCTTCCCCTCCTGCCAAGCCTGTTACAGATTCCTTTGATTCTGGATTTCTGGACCCTGACTCAAGCTCCGCCTCATGACCACCGAGTATTGCCTGTCCCTCAAGCTAAGTCTGCTCTCTCTGCCTTCCTGTGTATTACCTCTGACTGATTATCGTCTAGCCCCTGGTGCCGCGTTTGGATTCCCTTGTGGAGACCTTCATTGTTTCCTCCGGAGCCTGTTCTATTGGTTTCCTGCACCTCCCTGTTGTGAGACCAGTAGTTCCTCTGCTCCACCCGTCCACTGCTCCACAGTGTCGAGTTCTTGAAGACTTCATCCTGAACAGCAACCAGTTCCCGAAAAACTGAATAAACTTGTTTTTCCTTTACGTACTTCTGTGTGTGGTTGAATTTCCGGGTCTTCCCTGAGTGTCCTTACATGCGAAAGGGATTCAACCCTAGAAATCCTGTAACTGTGGCTCCAGATTAGTCTTTTTCCAGAGGATCCATTTTGACTGGGGTATGAAAGCCTTCTCCATCTTCCAAAGCCTTCACTTAGAATCCTTCAGTTTCAGCATCAGGGAAAGACAGGTTAGGTTAGATTTATTAATTATTATCTTTATTATCTGAATATTCTGTGCTGCTAAATTAAGATGTAGTGACCCTTGCAAAGCATTACTAATTAAGGAACCATATGAAATTTTAGAGAAGTTGTGGATCTTTAATCATTTATGTCACGTTTAATCTTAAGTTTTTCAATGGTGGGAAAATCATCTTGTTGTATGATTCATAAATGTATATGAGGTATTTAAAGGTTGCCTTCAGCCCAAAGTTAGTCAAGCAACACCCCTGGTCCTTCATACAAGTCACTAAATAAAACCTGGTTCAGAGTCAAGAGAAAGTTGTAAAACAGAGGGAGAGTGGCAGTTTATGAGTGTGATCTGTGAAACCTAGTTGACTGCGGGGGCTACTTAGTCTGACTTATTCATAGAAGGAAGAGGGATGGGACACTCAGATGTGGGTCATCAGAAACCAGGCGGATCTTCCCCTGTAAACCAGCTAAACGGACTTGCAACAGATCCTGATCAAGGATAGACTCAGCAGGCTTAGGAATCTCAGTACCTGTTGGATGGAGAGCTGGTTGAGTGTTAACCTCTTAGAGTAAGAAGTTAGTTAGGAGGGACATAGCACATTGGACAACAAATGCAATACTGACTGCTGCAGGTAACAGTGTTTAGTGGCGGCAGTTGATGATGCCTGTTGGTCATAGTTCACATCTTGCAATTGGAAAGTTGTATCCTCAGTTCTAGCTTCTTCCTTACCCTATGTTGTTGTGGTGCTGGGCACGGCCCTTAGCTGGAAAGGCTAGCTTTATAAGATCAGTCCATTTATGGGATAGGGTGGCTTTCTCCTCTCTCGAAGAACAAGGCTTCTTATCATTTGAGGCAACCTGAAGAGAGCTACTGAGAAGCAATTCTGCAACCAGTGGCAGTCACATATCTCCATAGTCTGGGATAAAGGTCTATCCCAAAATGCCTACGCTCACCCCCAACAGAGTGCTGTTTATCAGAGACTAGCTCCAGTATTTGGGAGTGAAGAGGATGGAATTCCCATCAGTTCTGACCTCAACCCCACTGAACACCTATGGGATCAGCTTGGATGTGCTGCTTGTGCCAAAGTAACCAACACAACCACATTATCTGAAAAATGCTGGTTGAGGAATGAGATGGCCTCCCACAGCAGTGTATGATCAACCTAGTGACCTGCATAAGGAGAAGGTGCCAGGCTGTTCTGATTGTGTATGGTTCTCCCACACACTACTGACCTTGCTGTTTACTTAATGAATAAATTGTTAAATTGCCTGTATGTCTTATTTCTTCAATATCCTATCATCTAAACCAATGAACAACACCAAACAAGAGAAAACCAAAGATTAAAGTTGCATTTTTCTTTCTCTTGCTTTGGACAGTGCAACAGGAAATGTGAAGGTTGGATGAAAGGAAAGAGTGGAGTACCAGAATACCAGAATAAGTTGGTTTTCATTTGCTGAGAGGTTTTGGCAAGTTTTTAATGGTTTCTAGCCATTAACTCAAACTTGCTATTGACCCCAAAATATACTTTGCTCACAAATGAGGCACCATTTAAAGGGTAATGAGCAGGCTTTCAAATAGTATTTGATTTATTGCATAAAAACCTTGGTACATTAAAAAAAACAGCACAGAAATCCATGTCCTTACTTTATGAACTAAGTTTCTGTTAAGGTTTGTTGAAGAGTTTACGACATATGACGTCTGTTGCTAGGCACTGTGAGCTGATTGTTGATTTTGGATTGGATGGTTTGTTGACAGTCTCTATACCCACTGGTTTGGTTTTACACTGTGGACTCTCCTCACTGATGAATCCAGTTGTTTATAAAACTCAGATAGAAGCTCTTGTTTCCTCCCAGTCAGTTGGCTGCTGGGTCTCTGAACAGAAGGAAGGGAAATAACAGGTAAAGGATTATAGTTGGCCCTCCTGATATAGATGCTTGTAGTTATCTTTCATCTGTTTGGGAATTATCTCTGCATATAAAAATGTCTTCTCTGATTTTTTTTCTTCATCAGGTTGATGGAAAACTATACCTTAAACAGCTTTACTCTCCAGATGGAGGGGTTAAAGGTCACAGAGATGTCTATGCACCATGTTTTTTTCTTCTTCCTGTTTTCTTACCTGGTAATAATGATACTGAATGTGGGGATTGTGGTCCTGATCATCATTGATAGAAGCCTCCATCAGCCCATGTACCTGCTCTTCTGTAACCTGCCAGTTAATGATGTTCTTGGTAACACGTTAATGTTACCTCGTCTGATGTCGGACATCTTGCGACCGCCTTCTGAGCGCCTCATCAGTTACTATGAGTGTGTCCTTCAGGCTTTCTGTTCACACATGTCCGGCACAGCTTCCCACACGGTGCTGATGATCATGGCCTTTGACAGATATGTTGCCATCTGTAATCCTCTGCGTTACTCTGCGATAATGACCAACAGGATGGTGATGAAGCTGACGGTCTCTGCCTGGGGGGTGGCCTTTGTTCTGGTCGGGGTCCTGCTGGGTCTGACGGTTCGACTGAGTCGATGCAGGGCTTACATCACTAACCCGTACTGTGACAACGCCTCATTGTTTAAGCTGTCCTGTGAGAGCGTGGTCATCAACAACATCTACGGCCTGACCTTCACCGTGGTTCTGTTCACAGCCTCTATAGGCAGCATCGTTCTCACCTACACTAGGATCACTCTGGTCTGTCTGACCAGCAAGAACAAGTCTGTGAACACTAAAGCTTTAAAGACCTGCAGCACCCACCTGGTTGTGTATCTCATCATGCTTTTCTGTGGCATGCTGATCGTCGCATTGCATCGCTTCCCTCAGTACTCGGACCAGAGGAAAATGTCCGCCATCTTGATCCATATCATTCCTAGCAGCCTGAATCCTATCATTTATGGAGTTCAGTCAAAAGAAATTCAAAAATTCCTATCCAAGTTTTTCCAGCCCAAGAAGATTTTCTCATTGTCATAAAAACAAAAATGTCCTCAGGGTGTTTATTGAGAATAACTGCTTACAGTGATATCAGCTGGGCTCAAATCCTGTTTTCCTGAGTAGAATTCCTGATCCATCCCTCATTGTTTTACCTTTTCTACCCTGTGATTCAGATTGTTGCTGTGATCTGTTCAAATGGTTTGGATCAGGCTGTTTGAGGTCTGTTCGAGGTTTTCACCTGAAGGCTCAGTTTCAGTCCAGACTCTGTACCCGACTACGTCCAGCCGAACTCAGCTCTGGTTCTTAGAAGTGGTCCTCTGTGTCAACACATAACAAGCAACCTGGCAAAGAAACTCTGTTAATTCAGATCTCATCAGGCTCTTTGTTCCCAGCAGTCTGTCACAAAATTTAAATTTCTTTCCGTTTCTTTCGTCTAATTTCGTCTAGTATTTTTGTTTAATTTCTGGTGCAAATATTTTAGTACAATTGAATCAAAACAAAACTAACTGAAAAGTAACTTCTCAGCAAGATAGAAAAGCTGGTTTTAAGTCAATGATCCTTGAATATAGATGAAAAAGTACCAGCTCCATTGGCAGATTTTTTTTTCACTTATAACATTTTTTCCTGTTTTAAGTGAAAAAATCTGCCAGTGGAGCTGGTACTTTTTCTTAATCTATATTCAAGAATTATTGACTGAAAACAATTTTTTTTTATCTTGCTGAAAAGTAACTTTTAAGTTATTTTTGTTTTAATTCAAGTGTACTAAAATATTTGCACCAGAAATTAGACAAAAAACCTTGGTAAGACTTTGAGTTTTTGCAGTGTATAACTCACTTTCCTGCCAATTCACTGTCAAATAAAGGCCACTGGAGCCAAAGCCACTGGGGGGTCGGTGGGGGTGCGGAGTTTGCTATTTATTTTCATGATTCACCAAAGTGTAGAAAGGTATTGTTTGACTCTTTGGGATATCTGGCAGTCCAGGGGTAAAGGGGACTGTTATTAGACAACAACCTGAAGCATTCAGCTAAAGATACACAGTGTTGTACCAACCTCACATGGAGCACCAAAAATGTACCAATGTTTGCATCAATATTTGGCTTATGTAATTATTAATAATTATAATTACTAACTTATTATTAATGAAATTATTTTAAAATTTTAAATTTCTTTAGTTGAATGGGCACCAGTTCTAGTATCTTGAACTCATAAGTCAAACTTAGTCACTCATAAAGGAATGAATCCAGAACAGCTAATAAAATTATCTGCAGGTTAAACCAGGGTGTGGCCTGTGTTTTTCACAGTGTACCCTGTTATAAATTGCAGCTTCTGGAAATAGATGTGTAGAAAAAAAATGATAAAAATCACTGTTAAGTTGAATGACATCCCAAACCATAAATTATATACACAGCAGCCATAAAATAACCCAGAAAGTACTTGGAAATATCTATGCATCAGCAGCCAAAAAGATAGTTTGAGAGTGATCAGAAACCTTTTTGCTTAAGGTTTCTGGTAACTCGAGCAATCAAAACTGTCTGAATTATGTGCACAGCATCAGCTGACTCTTGTGGCCCTCACATGGGGAACCAAAAATGTTGTACCAACCTCACACGGTGGTACCAACAATGTACCAACCTCACAGCCATGTTTGACTTATATAAGTATAAATAATTATAATTAGTCATTTATTATTTATAAAATTATTAACAAAATTGAAATGTCTTTCGTTGAATTGGGGCACCAATTTGAGTACCTCTGGAATCATAAGACAAACAGTCAGTCTCTCTTGAAAGAATGAATCCAGAACCACCAGTAGAAGAAACTGTTCACACAAGGAGCAATGATCACTGACTTAGTTCTAATCAATTATGAGAATTTATTAACAAAATAACCCAACCTTACAGTGTAATTATTCTGCAAACAACCTCTTTCTTTAACTACTGGCATGCAATCTAGCCGCTGATGAAAGACAAAAAGCAGTATATGCTGAATAACAAAAATGGGAATCAAATCAGATTAATGAACAAACTATGATAAAATGAAACGGAATACTTAAATATTGACTTCAAACTAATTAACTAAACAAGAAAACACTGGTAAAAATCGGATCTGCCAAACCATATCTCCAATACAGCGTCACAAAACAGAATAGACTCCCTCTGAGATGATAGAGATGAGGTAAAGCAAGCAAAAGAGGAGGGGGTCAGGTCACTGTCCAGATTCAGACCCTCCCTCCACTTTAAAACAAGGATTAACAAAATTCGACCATGTGCTTGAGCTAAATGTAAGATAGACAAAGAAATGTGGCTTGCAGCCCTGTACGACCACAAAATGGATATGTATTGGGAGATCAAGAAAAATAGAGAAGTGGGAAGCAGGAGCGAGAGGCAAAGAGAAAAAGAGATTGGCTGGAGAAGAAACCAATTAGTGTCAGCAGTACCGAATTCCATTATTCTGGATCTTGACTGTCTCTAACATGTGGCACTCTTAGATCAGCACAGCAACAAAATATCATAAAAAATATCACAGCATATAATCAGCAAAGCATTGAGCAAGCATGCAACAGAAAGACAATTTTAAAAACCTTATTTTAAACACCCAATTCAGCCCAGATAACGAACGGTTTACTTGTGAGTTGGTTGGTAACTCGATCAAGATAAAATTTCCAGAGGTCCAAAGAAAAATGATGAAAAGGAAAAAAAAAAAGAATTCTCATCCACTGATGCAGATGAGATTGGCTGGCGTCCCAGCTAAAGATTCTTCACAGAACCGGTGGTACCATTAGTTGAACCCCCCCCCCCCCAAAAAAAAATATATATACCTCTTCGTCAACTGGTGCAGTGGCCTGGCTTCATCAGGGCTCCAGAAATAGATATCAACAACATTTTACACTTCTAAAGAACTTTATCGCTGGATACACGGATAGCTACTGTAAAGATCTGTAGTTAACACTTAAAAGGTTTTAAAAGTCGTTTTTCCTGGCCAGCAGGTTAGCAGGAAACAACCACAGACCTTTTGTGTCTCTGTTGGAGGCTGGCTCCAAAAGACAAAGCTTTGGGATTCAGGCCTTGGTTTTGTGGTCAGTTCTTATCTGATCATCTCAGAGTTTATTGCATGGGGGTTGGCAGTGAGGTCTCCAGCACAAAGAATGTGATGTTCAAGAAAGTGATCCGATCAGATCAGGTCTGGTTCTTCTTTACTTGTGATAGAAATATAGAGGAAATATTTATCCTTCAGATAAGAGCCACGAGACTGATTGGTTAGTGTAATTTAATGAATCTTAAGGTTACTCTTAAATATTTCCCTAAAATTGTGGGACATGTATCTTTATAAAGCCAGTTTACCACCAGCTGTCACTGATTACGGAACTAGATGTGTTTTTGCTGCAGCATACAGCTTTTATTTTGAAATCTTCCTTATGTCTGGATCTACAAACAGAAACAACTTGTTGCTGTTTGCTTTCAGTCACGATGCTTCACCTGAGTATCAGAAGGTGGTCAGTCATGTTATAAAATCTGCAGACTGAGCTGTGGAGTCAGTGGAGGAGGCTCCTGTTACCAGAAGTGAGTATGAGATGCAGACTGAATATCGTTGTTGTTGGTTTTATGATTCTGGCTTTTCTTATCTTAGAGGTAAAGTTTGGACCTTTTCCTGGCAAGGCTCTCTTTACAGCTTATATCTCAGTGAATTTCTGAGATTGTGTGAGTTGGATATTCCTAACATTTTGTGCTGTATGAAGTCTTATCTGTTCTCTTTGAAGCATTATAAGCGTGATTATATCCTTTAAATGCACCAGAAACATCTCCAACTTCGAAAGGGATCCTCTGATTTTTCAGACTTGTCTTTTTTCTGCCCCTTCTCTTTTTCAGCAACTTGCCTGCCTTATCTTTTTCATCATCGTCAATATTTTCAATGAATTAAGAGTAAAAAAAAAAGAGATATCTGGAGTTTTGAGGACAAATAGTTGTATGTTTAACATTCTCTAACTTTTCATATTTTTTACTCTCTAGTAATGATGAAGTTGTTCTGAAGATAAAAATTGTTTTACTTTTCAAGTATTTTGTTTTGCATTTGACAGTTGTTAAAACACAGTTTCATTCCATTTGTTATCAGATCTGTTTGCTCTATGTTACAAACTTACATATTACTGACACTCAACACAAAGCAGAGATTAATGTTTATGTCCTGATTAAATCTGATGTTAGATTCACAGAACTTTGACAGCACCACTTGTGAAATACTGAAGCTGCCATTGCTTTGTCTCCTATCATGCTACAAATGCTGGAGTGTTATACAATGCATGTTATGCAGATCTAAACGTGGGGAAAGGGTGAAGAGGATTTTGTGGAACATCAAGTTCATGTCTCCTTGAATGGGCTCTGAATCTAATGTGTTTAAGATAAAGGGGGTGGAATTAACTGGGTTCTGCAGCTTCAGGATGGGGGTACCTTACTTTTTCTCTGATTAACTGAAAATCTGGAAATAAAATGTAAAAGTTTTATCAGTTCCCTCAAGTTTACAGGGACGAATCAACCAAAGTAATTTGAAAGTAGAGCAAGCGGTTGGTTTCGTTTTCAGGTTCAAGCAGCCTGTGTTGAGAGAATCTTCAATAGTGCCTAAATTTTGCTTGGCGTTGCTTTAGAATGAGTATTGCTATGACTGGGTCACTGCTGGTATATTTATCTGGTGAAACCAACAAACTGTGTTTGATACAATTTTAAATGCAAAGTAATGTGATGCTAGAGTGTTATTTATCTTTCTATGTCATTGAAAAGCAAGGCAGAGATGCAACAGTCAGGAGAAGGTAAAAGGATTTATAATTCTGCTACATGTTTCATGCCGCCTAAATTTCTCCAGGTGAGACTGAGGAGACAATCATGATTTTTATATTAATTGCTGCTTTTTTTCTCCAGACATCATTAAAACGTATCCTTTATGGAAAACAAAACTTTAGGTCCAGACATTCTGCTCCTGGAGGGGTTAAAGGTCACCCCTCAGTCCTCCATCCCAGCTTTCATCCTCTTCCTCCTCATCTACATCTTCGTGATGGTGTCAAACATCGGCCTGATGACCATGATCACCCTGGAGAGGAGCCTCCACCAGCCCATGTTCCTGCTGTTCTGCAACATGGGTGCCAACGACGTGCTTGGAGCGACGACCATCATGCCTCCCGTACTGAGCAGCGTCTTCACTCCGACCTCAGAGAGATACATTCATTACAGCAGCTGTGTCCTGCAGGCTTTCTTTGGTCACCTCCATGCGAGTGTTGTTCACACCGTGCTCATGATCATGGCATTTGACCGCTACGTGGCCATCTGCAACCCGCTGCGGTACCCGACCATAATGACCAACAGGATGGTGGTGAAGCTGTCAGCGTCGGCCTGGGCTGTGGCTTTGGTGATGGTGCTGGTCCTTGTGAGCCTCAGTGTCCGCCTGTCCCGCTGCAGGCGGGTCATATTCAATCCGTTCTGTGACAACGCCTCGCTGTTCAAATTGTCCTGTGAGAGCGTCCTGATCAACAACATCTACGGCCTCGCGTACACGGTGGTTCTGTTGGGCTCCTCTCTCGGCTGCATCACACTCACCTACCTGAGGATCGCCATGGTGTGTCTCATCAATCGGAGCAAGAAGAGCAACTCCCGGGCTCTGCAGACCTGTGGCACTCATCTCGTCCTGTACATCATCATGTTTGTAGCAGGAGGTGTCAACATCATTCTTCATCGATTTCCCGAGTTATCGGACCAGAGGAAGTTGTTCTCCATCATGTTCCACGTAGTTCCTCCGGCTATGAACGCCATCATATATGGACTGCAAATTAAAACTGTCCGCCAGAAGATTTTCATCATGTTTACCAAGAATATGGTGGCTGACATGAAATGATAAAATAAAAAATGATTCAAATGTAAATAAATTCTGAATGTTCCACAAACTGAAATTGATCATCGCTGGTAATATTCCCACTAAATTTACCTTTATTCCTAAATATGTATCTAATGATGTCTTTCAAAATCTGTTCATGAATTGAATTCAAGTTTAACATGCATGTGGAAGCCTTCATGAGGAAAAATACAGGCCTGCAGTTTATTCACACATTTATTCTTATGTGTCTTTCACAGTTCAAACAGAGATTCATCAAGAAGAGAAGCACGTTGAGATTTATAAATGTGTTTTTGCATGCATGGCTGTGAAAATGGAGTCAAAGATAGAGCAAAAACAACATAGTTTTCAAATGTTTGTCATTTTTTAGGGGAACCAAGAGGAGAACACACAGCACTGTAAAGAAATATCATAAGCAACTAACTCAATTATAAATGAGACTGATTAATAAAAAAAATTAACTAATAAAACATCAGTGTAAAAAGTTTGAATTTGAAATGTGTCCAGATCTTCATGGTTTGCTTTTTATTAGCGTTTTGTTTGTTTTTTTTGTTTGTTTGTTTTTTTTTAGTTATGATACTTTTTTAATAAAATTACATGATTTTAATTAAATATAGAAGAGATGTAGTTCAACATAACATTTAACTTTTAAATAAATATAAAGATCAACATTTTTATGTCCATGTGTGAAAATGTCCCTGACAGCAAAAGTTATCTGTGCAGGCTCCGGGCCCGGACCCGTAAAGCGGACCTGGGCCAGAGGTGGGCCACAGGTGCGATAGAAAAACTGCATTTGGCCCAAATGTGGCACAGATATGGAACTTTTACTTTGTTTTTAGGCGCCCAGACCCGGCCTGATACCATAACTAGATTTACAAAATGCAGCCCAGATCTGGTTCAAACTCGTAACCCAGATGTGTACAACAGGTCTAAATCTAGCACACATAAGATATCCACACAACTTTTTATTCTTCAGCAAAACAAATCCTACAATGTTAAAACGTTTAATTTGAAAACAACGATAACATCAGAACGTTAACATCAGAAACCCTAACAGCAGCGGCGTGCGTCATGACCCCCACGTGCTGCTTCTCTGGGACAGTTCCAGTGTCCCTGAGCCGGTTCCACGCCGTCCCAGCCGAGGGAACCACGTCCTCACGGCTCTGGGACGAATGTCCAGATGCGGCGCTCTCTGGAGCAGCAGGTTCACCTCAGCTCTTTGGAGACCTGGGCTTTCTGCAGTTCTAGAAGCACAAGCAATTTAAGGTCAGAATCCTAAGCATAGCAGCCAACAAAAGCATTATAACCTATAGTGCCTATAAAAAGTATTCACACCCTCCGATATTTTATTGCTTTAAAAAAACAGATCATGATCAACAAAATGTTGCTTTTTAGACCTACAAAAACCTTTAACATGAAAATAAAAACTGATTTCTACAAAAACAATCGAGTAAAAATATTTAATACTAAATAAGGGATTGCATAACTATTCACTCCCTTCAAGTGTGTATTTCGTAGCTGCTCCTCTGGCTGCCGTCCCAGCAGGGAGTCTGTGTGGACTGGTCTCATCTGGATGCCACAATTTTCCTCCAGTCTTCCTGCTAAACTGCTCCAGCTCTGCCAGGTTGCTGGGGATCAGCTGTGAACATGTCTGGGCTTTGACTGGGCCACACCAAAACATTCACCTTGTTGTCTTCAGACCATCTCTGTGTAGCTTCAGCTGCATGCTTCGGGTCCTTGTCTTGCGAGATAATAAATGTTCTCTGAAGCTCTTTTGGAGCTCATTGTCAGACTACTAGCTCCAGTAAGTTGGACTGCTGTTGAATTAGATCAATGATTTTAAAGAGGGTGACTATTTATGCAAAAACTTATTTCACATTAAATATTTTTTAACTGTCATTATTTTGTAGAAATCAGTTTTCACTTTTTTTGTAATGTCTGTTTGTTAAAAAGTTCAGTTGTGTTGATAATGACTGATTTTTTTAAAGCAATAAAAAGATAAAACACCCAAGGGGGTGAATATTTTTAACAGGCACTGTAGATTACTAAACCAGGTAATAACAAAAATCAGTAATTAGTAATATCTTGCATTTTTGTCACTTCCTGGAGGCTCTCTCAACACATTTGACAAAGTTGTGAATTTCAGCCAGGCTGAGGTCTGGGCATGTGGAATCAGAGGCTATAAAGGAGAATAAAATCATATTAGTCACAATGAGCATACTGGACAAGGTAAAACAAGATCTAAATTAGTCTGAGCTTACCTTTTCAGTGACACTATACGTGCGACTGGATCCAGCTGCTCTTGGTTGTTTTTGTCTCAAGCTGGTAAATATACAGAAAATTCAAAGGAGGAAAATATTAAAATACTGAAAAATGTGTGCACATACAGTGAGTAAATACAAAAATATTCAGATGTTACCTGACAGTAAGACCACAGAAAAGGTTGTAGCAGGTGCAGGCAGGAGATCTATAAAACAAAAGTACTCTTCTCGACAAAACAGATCTAGTTATATATTTTCCCTTTTAATTACTGCTTCGTTTATTTCAGTTATAAATTCCTGTGTTTCTCAATTTAGTTTCAGTTAATAACCTTGGCTAGCTTCTGTTAATTTTCATTTATCTGTTAAGCAGTTGAGCGCTGACGCTGTCCGGCGACCACCAGCTGAACGAACAGCAGCTCAGCTTAATGCGTTGCACCAGAGCTAAGAGGAGCTAGCCAAGCAGCCAGCTGGGCGGCTAAGCTCACCTCGTCCATCAGAGCTCTACTCAAGTAAGAGGATGTCTTGGAAAGATAAATAGCTTAGGATAATCAGTTCAAGTGTTATTTTTATGGTGCATTTTATGGTATTTTTGTATTAAAAGCTTGGACCTGTTCCAAAAGGACCAGGCTTTAGAGCATTCTGCAGCTCCAGCTAGCACTGATCCAGACTCTTTAAACTTCATTCCAGTGATTGGTTTAATCACCAATTGTTCAGCAAGTTGATGTTCTCTCTTTTGTAGGTATTTTTCCTTCCCTTACTTGCCATTAAGCAACACAAAATAGCCCTAAAAATGTTATGAGGTGTCCCATTTTCTTAAAGCCAGCGGTAGCTAAGCTAAATATGGCTCAGCACTATAGCATTCCAAACCTAGCTTCTTCCTGCTTGTTCAGTCAATTGTAGCAAACTGCTGATGCTGATAAGCAATTAATTATTTATTCTGCTTTGGATTTAAAATAGATCATTTAAAACAGCAAAACAAACTCTTTGTGTTCATTTAAGAAAAACCCTTCAATACTGTTATGGATGTATGATTTTGTGGCTTTTTCTAATCTCTTTGCTGCTCTAACATATCTGCCCTACTTAGTTGCTTATCTGCCGCACCGCTCACTGCTGCAGCTCACACAAACATAACCGCTGGTATCACATAAAGCGCATCACACAGTCCAGGATAAACGGATACCGGAGGATGGCTCCCTTTAGGAGGGCTCAGAGTGAGGCATCGATCAAAGCGGGGCTCACGCTCCATTCTTGGCTCCTCTCGGTTCATCCTTAAGATGGGCTGGGGGGGCCGGCACCGAAGGTGAATGTCACTCTGTATCTGTTCATTTGTATACTGTGTACACTGATCATTTTGGCATTAAATCTTGATTTTATACTTAACCATTTCTCACTATTTCACAAGGTAAACTCTTTACTGGTTTTAGTGGTTGGGTCTTGGAACTGGAGAGAAACGAACTCAGTGGTGCAGGAGGGGGAAGAGGGTGAACCCCCACCAAAACAATACAAATCTCTAAGCTTAGGTTACATATTCATCCTAAACTGTGATATCATTGCATCATTTTATTGGTTCTATTTTTACAGTTTTTACTTTTAATAGTTTATTTGTTTTATTGTTTTATCTTTTTTTCTCAGTGGTTTAGTTCAGTGTTACTAGCTTACTGAATTTGTTGATTAAGGTGTTTAACTGCAAGGTGGATTTTTTGTGACCAAACTCATGTATTGGAGAGAAGTTGTTTGTGTTTATTCAATATATTTGGGGTTCCTTGCTGCTCGAAGAACACCAGTGCTGGACGTATGCCTTCACCTATTATTTTAAACCCCTATTTATAGACAATACTGAGACTAAGCTATTTGGCTATTATTTTCCCAATTATTGGGTGTTGCCCCGACTTGCTAATTTTGATTGAAAACACTAGTTTTATTAAATAATTGCCCTCAGCAATTATTTATAGTTATTAATAGCCAAAGCTAGACCTCTGTCGCACCCACCAGCGCTGCTGGTAGGGGAAACCCCTCTGACCAAGCAGCTCAACTTCCCTTGTGTACTGCAGTTTCCACCTGATTCTAATGCTACATTCAGACCAAACGTGTCTTGAGCAACAAAACGGCATCCAGTGCCTCAAGTTGGACTCTTTTGAATTTTGAAGTCAGACGCTTGATATAAAAATTGCTCTAGACAAAGTTGGGAGGAGCCTCTTGGCTTCTGGTTGTTTTCTTCTGCCGGTCTCTTTGGACAATGGCGCATGAAATTGAGAGAGCGACTTGGCTTTATTTATCGAAAGCAAGAGAACGTGGTGGTCGGGCGCCTCTGCACCATGTCTGGATCCACCAGATAATTTAGTGTCCATAAAATGCTGGTGAAGGAATAAACAGTTTATTTGCACTTGAAATGCTCTGAATGTCATTAGACCAGTGGCAAACATACAATCTTGTACTTTCTTACATTTTTTAGAGTTTGTGTGTAAAATAGAAACACATTGTTGTTGAATTCTATACTTAATGCTAGTTAGTCACTGAGCAAACATTAGCAACACAACCCATCTTTTCCAACTACCAACCAGAATTAAGTCAATATGATTACTGACATAACTGAGTGTTAGTGGAGTTTCTGCTTCTGAGGAGAACTAAACAAAGTTGATTCAGACAACTGATGTGTAAATATTTAAATCTTTATTAAAAACAGAGAATTATTTTGGGTTTGATGTCTAGGCCCTGACCTCATCATTCCAGGTCCATGTTGCTCAGCATGTCATGGAGCATCGAACATCTCCACCCCTCAACATGTCCTCCAGCCTGTGAGGGGATGAGGAGACAGTCTGCAACGTTGGATGGATGCTGAGGTGGTGGAGGTGCTAAAAATCAGCTGCAGTAGTGAAATGTGGAGAATGTTGTAGGAAACATGCAGCCTAAACGGGGATGGGTGTGGAAGGTGCCTTTGTGCATCAGACCTCAAACCAAGACAGGCTTTTACCTCCTCTTCAACCTTCCAGCAGGGAGATGTTAATGGAAGTGAAGAAACCCCATCAGGTCACAGTTCGGATATTCTTTGGTACTGACACGACTGCTGGTCGGAACCTTGTCCCGATCCTCCTGATGGCCTCCTGCAGCTCCTTGTTCCTCAGACTGTAGATGATTGGATTAAGGAACGGCATCAGGGCGGAGTACAACACAGACACAATAATGCGTACCTAGAAAAACAGGATCAATGTTTCAGCCAACAGAGAGGACTGAGTGTCTATCATATAGGCTGCTTTGAACAGACCAGACTTCGTTTCCCCTGTTAGTCCGGATCTTTTCTCCAGGTGTGAATACACTCGTGAACCTTGGTGGGGACACAACTGGTCCCAGACCCACTTTTAGAGGTGGTCTCAATCCGCTTCCATACGAGCTCTGGTACAGTTCACCTCTGATGTGAATACAGACTGGCCTTGATCTGAACCAACTACAGGGAACATACGTCTTTTTGGACTTCACGAGCCACCGTAGCTGGGCATCATGGTAAAAACAACCCCTTCAGTGTTGCTAACACAACTGCTGCATATTCCATCGTGAAACCTGCATTTAATGAGCTGTTCTTGACATTGAAGCTGGTATTACAGTTATATTAACAGCATATTAACAGTTTTTTATGGGTCTGTGATCCTTCCTGCACTGGTCATTTCTGTCCAATGGGAGCAATGATGGTCACCAATGATGGCTTTGTTTACAAATTATAGTCCGGTTGCAAGAAAGCACAATGTGAAAGCAAACTGCACCAAACGGAAAAAATAAAGTCTTCTTTTGGTCCAGACCAAACAAGCGGATCAAAGTACTTTCCTGGTGTGAACACAGTCTTAGTAATGCTGAATGACTTAAACGGATGATGATACATCAGGCTCCGAATCAAAAACTGGTAAAAGGCGCATAAAACGAGTTCTTGTTGGCTTCAGACTTGTTTTGACTTGTTTCTCAGATTTTAAAGGAAAGTTTGCTTTTCCTTTTATGACTTGGAGGTTTTTTTGTTGTTTTTCTTGGATATAACTCAGTTACAATCAGGTAGTATTCTCACAGCCATTTTTGATTATTCTAGTCATTCTAATTATTTTGTTTATTGTAATTTGATCCATTTTGTGATGCTTTAGCTTTACATTAATTAAGTTTTTATTCAGCAATATCTGGTCTCTTAAATCAGTGATGAAGAAAGCAACATCAGGCTGCTGGCTCAGTAAATTCATACTAAACAGTTATTTTATTTCCAATTTTTAAAGGTCAATCGCAAACGGTTTCTCAGGTAGCCTTGTAAACTGTCAGCGCTTCAGCAGACCATTTCACATCCACCAGTAGCAACATTATTTCATCCCAGTCTGGATTTTGTATAGCTTTTCGGTTGTCTGAGAAAACTTGTTGTGACTTTTCAAATGTTACATTTGAAAAGTTATATTTTCTCATTATGCAGTAAAATATGCAAATCATAATAAATGTAGTTTAGACCATCTGATGAACTTGAACCACATCCAGGATACCAGTGTGAACCAGAAACCAGACTCTCATGATGTTAACAGGAGGAAGAACTGGAGTAATCCTGACTGATACTGGTATGAAGTATTCCAGAAAATCATCTCCAGGAAAAGAGATGGACAGGAGTCCAGGGAGACACACAGAACGGACACCAGGCACTCACACCTGATCTGAAGCGTCCTCTCATCCTAACGTGCATGTTTTTGGATGGCAGGGGGAAACCGGTGAACCGGACAGAGCTCCTGCATCAACTCTGGAGACCATGGAAACTCTACAGCCAGGATTCAGAGCTGAGGTCTTTCTTGCTGAGGCCACAGTGGTAACCACTGCTCCACCTAGCAGGATGCCAGTAGCCGTGTAGCCACCCAACTGCGATGTGAATTCTGAGCAAATTTTAATAATGTCGCAAAAAGAAAATGCGAATTAGGCATGTTTCCATCTACTGGTTTGGGCCGAATCAACCAGGCTACGCAGAGCATGATTTCATCAGATGCTGACGCTACGCATGGCTATAAAAAAACAAGATGTTGACATTTGCTTCAGGTCTCTGGTAAGGCATAAACTCACCAGTGGATGAGAGTCTCCCATCCAGAGGTTGACTTTTTCATTGTCAATCATTTTGAAGGACGCAATCAAAAAAAAATCCATCATCTATTTTTACCCGTCAGTTTTTAAAATTAAAATAATGACCTATTCAGTTGCTTTTCATTTGGTTTATTTAATCAAATGTCTCAGGGTTTGATATTGATCTGGAGGCTGAATCCACACTGCAGCGGCACTGGAGACTGGAATTACAAGCGGCAGCTAAAGTTTGGAAATCAGGGAACATCTCTCAAATTGAAGCAATCAAAACTCAGCAAGATGCACTCCTTTTGCACCGGATGGGAAACTTTGCTACATCAGAACTTATTCGCCATATGTGTTTCTCTCCCCTTTTGCGCATTAACTGTTTTTCGGAAAATCCAAAAACCTCAATCAAGTGTAAAAACTGTTTGCGAAACTAAGGAAGTTATTTAGAATTTTGCCGTTTTGATCGACCTTTTCTAATGCGATACTTCAAAATGCACATTAAAAAACCTTGATGGAAACAGCTAGTAACACAGACTAGACGTGGGTGGATTGATCCAAAATACTGATATCTAGTCGGTATCAGTATCGGATTGATAAGATTGATACTTTAGTTTTAGATTTTCTCTTGAAATTTCTATTTCTCAACTCTACTCTATTTTGTTTTGATTTGGTCTCAAATGATAATTTTTTTGTACTTTATTTGGGAAAAATGCACACAAATTTGTTAAGTTTTTTTAGTGTTTCTCTCTATCATGTTAATACGTCATTAAAGTATTTTGTAGACACTTATAAACTTGGTCCAAATTTTAACAAGATAATTAAAAGGAAAAATGATAAAAGTATTGTATCAGTGTTAATATCGGCAATACCAAGTATCGGATCAATACGAAAATATGCAGTATTGCACACCTCTAACATAGACTTTTTGAACTTCATACCTCTGGTGAAACATTTCCCACTCGATAGGAAATGTAGATAAATGAGACTGCGCTGTAGGAGAAGGACACCACGATCAGGTGGGCAGCACACGTCCCCAAAGCCTTCAGCCTCTGAGCAACACCCATCCTGGACATGGCCACGAAGATGATGACATAGGAGGTGAGGATGAGGACTCCTGTGGTCAGCAGGGCCACCAGAGCAAAGGCCAGAGACACGACGTTATCTGTTGATGTGTCACCGCACACCAGGCGCCTTACAGAAGACGGGTCACACCAACCATGTTGGATCACATTCGGGCCGCAATAAGACTGCTGCAGGGCCATGGCAGTGGCCGGCACTGGACAAAAAGCACCAAACCCCCAGGCTCCTACAACAAGCAGCACCTGGACGGGCCGGGTCATGATGGCCGTGTAGCGAAGAGGGTTGCAGATGGCCACGTATCGATCATAGGCCATGACGGTTAGGATGGCACGGCCAGTAACAGAGAGCTGAATGAAGAAGTACATCTGCAGGAAGCAGCCTGGGAAGGAGATGGTTAACTGATCCATCAGAAAGCCGGCCAGCATGTTGGGCATGATGCTGGTGGTGAACAGCATGTCCACAAATGAGAGATTGGACAGGAAGAAATACATGGGAGAGGAAAGCTTCGGATCAGTCTGGGTCTGTAGCAGGAGACACAGAGACACAGATGACGACGGGTCCATCAGACCTGGGGATGGGATGCTGAGAAAAGGTCCATTTTTACCACAAAGATGATCAGGGTGTTTCCTCCCAGGATGGTGACGTAAACCAGCAGCAGGATGGTAAAAAAGACTGTCTGGTTGTCGCTGAGGTTAGCGAGGCCCTTGATGATAAAGAACGGAACATCACCATCCTTTCCGGTGTCGTTAATGGAGCTGGATCGGAGGCTAAGAAAAGGCTGGTGTTCATCTGGAGAAGAAAAATAAACAAGAAAATAAAGAAGAATTAAACTCTAACAAACATAAACCACCTTAAGGGGGTGGTGACATCACTCCATAAACTATTTCATGTGGTTGATATTGTTGCTTATGTCAATTCTCCAAAGAATTTAATTGTAAAAACACCGTCACCTTTCGGTAGGGGGTTGTTTTGGCAGGCCAGATCTCCCTCCTCGGTAAAAAGCTTGGGTACGGCATTGATATGAGGCTCTACCTGGTTGACTTCACTCTGATTGGCTACAACCATATTTGGGAAACTCTTCAGTAAAATGCGCTGAACATCGTCTCAAACTGAGGTTAAGGTTGCGCGGTACTTCCCCATGAATGGACTTCAGCCTCTCCTCTCTGGTTCTCTCATCCTTCGGGAGTAAAGTGGAAACTTCCAGCTGTTTCTGACCCTCGGACAGAACAGCTCCGCTTTTTAGCAGCCATCCTCTTCAAGTGGAGCAGCCAGACGTGCTAGCACGACTTAGCCCTGAAAGTAGCCGGTGTATCAGCTGAGGGGAGGAGAGGAGGGCTGTTTGCTTGATGGTGTGCTCTAACTGGAGAATATGAATTACGTAGAAAGACAAGCTGTTCTCTGATTTGTCCGTTTTTGAGCAAAGAAACAAAGCTGACCGTCTCTGAGCAGAGCTTTTGATACCAACTCTTGACGTTCACACGGCCTCATCAGTGCACAGCAGATCAGATTAAACCCCCAAAATCACAGAAAAATGAAATTTGTTGTCATGACACCTTTAATAAGATGGCTCCTTCTCTTCAGATCAGGGTCTGGTTTGTTCTTGATGTTCTACATCATTTTCTCAATGAAACACCAGAGATGTTCCTTTCAGCTCAGCTCAGAAATTAGAGAGATGCATCAAATTAACTGATTTTTGCTTTACAAATGAGCCATAAGAATACGGTATTATTCTGACAAGCTACACAGAGTAAAACTGGACCAATAAGATCAGCGCTAGAATCACCTGAGCTGAACCACAAGCCTCAAAAACTCACGGTGGTTCTGATCCCAATAAAGCTTTGAAAGAACAAATGTTTAAGGCTCACAAAGCCTTTAAACCTGATGACTGATGTAATCACGCTGTGAAAGTTAAATAAAAGGTTTTCATCTCTTTTTGCAGCCTGGATTCATCTTTGAAGAAAATATGCGAACCAACTCTGTTCTCCAGTCCAATCCTTCCCATCTGTGGTCCACCAGCAGATACAAACATAAATGCTTATAAAACACACGCATGAATCCAAATCCAGAACCAGACAGAACCACAGATTCCAGAACCAAGCAGGACAATTAGCTAAATCCCCCTGTGCTTAAATCATTTAGCAATGCTGTACAGGTGAAACACCTCAGTCAATTCATTACTGTATGCTTGCAACATGAAGATTATGATGACATTAAATATATATATATATATATATATATATATATATATATATATATATAAATATATATATATATATATATATATATATATATATATATAAAAAGCTGTACATTTTGCAGTCATTCAAGCAGAGAAACTGGGTTTGAGTAAACCGGGTCGACTGTGTTCTTCCTCCAGAAGCATCAGCAGGTGGAGGTTGACAGCCGCAGAATCCTCCCTGATGTCCTCAGCGTAGGAGACTCCCAGCTGGATGGTTTTCTCATTTCAACTTTTAAACTTTACAAATTCATTTTTTAAAAAACTGTTTATTTTATGCAACTTCTGGATTATGCATCAAACCAGATATTCATCCAGCGCTGGCTAAGGGTTCACTGGTTACATCAGTGGTTTTGAAAGTCGGTCCTCAAGGGCCGGGGTCCTGCCTGTTTTAGTTCTCGCCCTGGTTCAACACACCCGGATCGAATGATGGCTTGTTAGCAGGCCTCTGCGGAGCGCTGGCGTGCTGAGGAGGTGCTTCCTACCACCAGGGAGAGAACTACAGCATGCAGGATGCCGGCCCTCAAGGACCGACTTTAGACACCACTGGGTTACATGTTTATAAGTACATTTATAGATTTTTGAAATCCTATATTTAATCATTATGCCTTCATATTAAAATCATGCTTTTACTTTGGACTTTATTTTAGTTGTTTAATTAGTCTGTATATGAATGAAGGATTATTTTATAATGGAGATAAACATTTTCAGAAAAAATCAAAAGACTGTCTGGGTTCAAAAGTGAATCATTTTTCTTTCTTTCAGTGACAACAAACAAAAATCAGTAGAGTTATTCTATATTGCAAAGAACCTTCTAGTAAATACAACAAATTGTTTTATTTTCAAAAGAAAACAAATACATTCAGTAGGACATTTACTGATCTGATCTGTTAGAAAACAACATAAAAACACTTGATAAATTACACTAAAGTCTTTACATTTCTATCACAAAGTCTTCTTCAGCATTAATTAAGCCTTATTTCTAATTTTTAAAACAAAGTGTTGGACAAATCTAAATACATTTTTTGTACATATCAGTGATTATATTTATGCATCAGTAACATCATCCTAACTGTTTTATTCCAGGCTGGTAATTTTCTGAAATTATTCTAAACTGTTTGGATTTCTGACATTTAAAATATTTCCATATTTAGCTCAGAACAAATATTTATGGATATCTACTTTCATCAAATCATAACTCAGATTAAAAACTGTGTATGTATATTTCTATATTTTAGTTTTAAAAATCAGCAACTTGGAAAAACATTTTCACAGTTTTTATTTCTAATCAGGATGTTATAAAGATTATTAAAAATCTAAGTTAGATGTAGCTGTGCCTGCATCGGACAGAAGTTTATCTTTTGCTCATATTAACAGTTTAACACAGATGATGAAATTAGGGTACAGACCTCTGGGCTTTTCAGACATCAGCAGCTCCATCTCATGAAACCAGAAAATCTAAAATATCTTCTGTTCATCTAAAGCTCAATGCAACACCAAGAAGTACCGCTCTGCTCTTTCCTAAATATCTAATAAACGACCATTGTCCTTCCAAAACATATAAACTAAATTTACTTACACACCTGAGCTAAGTCTGAATTCAACTGTCTATGTTTTTAGGTGCTGTCAGCTTTTATTTTGGATACAGTAAACTTTAATTAGCCCAAATGACATCAGGTCCTTCATTTAAAAATGTACATTTAGAAAACAAAAACAGAAGAAAACCAACGGGACTCATTTTTGGTTCCTATGTGGATTTAAACAGAGAAAAACAGAAACGTAATTGTCTGTTGCCACGGTAACGAGCATCAGGCTTAACCTCATTAAAGTTTTCTATCCTTAATTGCATCTTCACATGTGTGTGTGTGTGTGTGTTTGTGTGTGTATTTGCTCCTATTTTAAAGTTTTTTACAAAACTAGGTCAGACGATCACTTTCTTTGCCGATAAAAGCTAAACTTTAAGGATTTAAATAATCATGAAATATTTCACAATCATCTTAAAGAGTCAAAGAAACACATTTCAATCTATAAGTTTGAAACACACATGAAGACAATGGTTGTGGATGAAACTTTTTATATTTTCCACTTTTGATATACAAAGAAACGCTGAAGAAACAAAATATATTAAAAACAAAATAAAATTGTTTTGGAAATGAAAATAATAAAATAATAAAAGCAAATAGAAATTTAGATCATCAAATAAGTAAAGGCTGGCCTGTAAAACAAATAATAACATTGTGGACACGGGATAAATTTATGGCTATCCCAAACAATCCAATTCTTTTCACCGGCTCTTTACACTAAACGACAGGACTCGAGTCTCAGTTAGTGGGAGCTGTTCTTTGTTTTTACGAATTTGCTAGCTTATAATGCTTTGCACACACATACACAGCAATTTTTATTTTTATTTAATGTAAAATTATATTTATTTAATCAACAAATAAATGCAATGCAAAAAGGGGTTTATATTTTATGAAAACATATAACCATCTCCTCTGGGGTATCCCAAGGAGTTCCCAAGTCAGCCAAGAAACATAGTCCCTCCAGCATGTATTTTGGTATGGTTTGATTCCACTACAGGTCAGAGTTCACAGATGACTCATGACAAGACTCATAAGACAAAAGCTCATAGCCTTAGTGAAAAAGGGACAAAACTTGAAAACTTCTAAAAACATCTATGTATTTGTTGCTAGATAAGCCAGACAATAGCTGAGAGCTTTTTTCTGCACACCTTCTTAGCATAGCCTACCTGATGACAGTCAATTCTGGGGGTGTGGTTATTGCAAAGCAATGTAAATGTTAACACCCCCAGGTAACTGATCAAGTTTGGGGACAGTTCTTGTGAAGCTTTGAGGGCTAGTTACTCTTACATTGTCTACCCTTCCAACAGGAAGGGTTAAGATTTAAGGACTGTGGAATTTTTACTTTTTTTATTTTTTATTCTGTTATTCTACTTCTAAGCTTAAACAGAGCAAGATGCCTCTTTTCAAAACTGAGGACCTTGACAAACTTCTACAAAGAATGGAAGCAATAGAAATGAAGATTCATTGACTGGAGGTGAATATCGAGGTCAACACAGGTTCTGGACCGATGACTCAAAATGACAGAGTCTCATAGCTTCCAGGCACCTTAGCAAGCGTCACAGCGTGGCCAGCTTTGAGTTGAGATGTCCCTTCTTCAACACCAGTGCCAAAGAAAAATAAACAACAATCAGTTGGAGCCATCATAATTCCACCTTCTTCAACTCCGGTATCAAGGTTAAAACAACCAGCTTGAGCCATAACACATCCCATCATATCTACAACCGAAACTCCACTAAACTCCACTGCAATTCCACTGAAAAACAGGTCTGCAGCACTTTAACAGGAGTCAATGAGGGTACCCTTGCCTCCAAACATTAACAAGAGGTATGAGATAAAAGCAATACAATTACCCCTAAAGTGACTCATAAAACAAAGAAAAATATGCCAAAAGTGCTTATTGTCAGTGATGGAGCAGTAAATGGAATCAGGTGCTTCTGCAATACAAAGAGAACGAAGGTAATATGTCTCCCCCGTGACACGGTTTCTGATGTTACAGCAAAAATACCCTCATTAACCACTGATCAGCCAAATATTGAGAATCTAATTATGCACATTGGAGCTAATGATATTGCTAAACAACAATTAGGAATTCTGAAAAATTACTTTAGTCATCTTCTTAGCACAACAGGAAATCTGAAAATGAAGGTGTTTATCAGTGGACCACAACCTACAGTTGGACATGGAGATGAGAGATAAAGCAGACTGCTTATGATTAATAAATTGCTTAAAAAAGCATGCTCTGCCAGCTCAGTGAACTTTTTTTGACAATCACAGGATCTTCTGGGAGCGATATCACCTCTACAAACAAGGTGGAGTCTGCCAAAATCAAACTGGAACAACACTTACCACCACAAACATATTTAATTCTCTGAACAACAAAAGTCCTCTCTCCAAGTATAGGACAATGTAAACAATAATAATCACTGTCCCAGCCAAGATAACAGAAGAACAGGCTCCTACTGGAAGCCAAGACAGCTCATCAGAAATGTCGTCACCAACACTGATGTTTTTTAGCTTCAGCAACAAAATGAACCACCATCTATTGCTAGGAATTTCTGAATACCCAAAAAACAGGCTGTGCTTCATCAGAACCATTTGGCTCTGGTTCCCCAGACATATCTGAAGTCTGAGATGGGGGTGTAGTTCTACACCTGTCTTCCTCCAGAATGTATCTGGCCCCTTGGCAGTACGATACAACAGAATCCGTGTCTGAATGACCACCATAAAATTAACAAAAAACAGAAAAATTAAATGCAATAGTCTAAAATCAAACCTCAGATTTAACCCCTGTCTGAAGCAACCTCAAACTGAGGTATTATCTTCCACCAAGTCACTTAAACTGACTCTGCTAAATATGAAATCACTATCAGCAAAAACACTTTTAGTTAATGACTTCAGTAATGAGCATATTTATGTTCTGTTTCTAACAGAAACATGGCTGACTGATGATAAGGAAGTCAAGTCAAGACAAGTTCATAGCGAGTTCACAAGTTTATAGCACATTTCAGCGACAGGGCAGTTCAAAGTGCTTCACATCATGAAAACATAAAAACATCATAAACACATCAGTCACCGGTTATGAAACCAGTAAAAACATTACATTTTGTAAACTGTCATCATTAAAAACATCAATACACAGAAGATATGTTGGTCAAGTTCCAGTTATTATGGGTCAAAGGCAGCTCTAAACAGGAAAGCTGCTTCTCCATGTTTGGTTCTGGTTCTGGGGATGCAGAGCAGACCAGAACCAGAAGACCTGAGTGGTCTGGAAGGTTGATACAACGACAACAGGTCTTTAAGCTGTTCAGTAATTTATAAACTAACAGAAGTATTTTAAAGTCTATTCTCTGAGCTCCAGGGAGCCAGCAGAAGGACTGTAGAACTGGGGTGATGTGCTCTATCTTCCTGGTCTTAGTGGGAACGCCAGCAGCAGCGTTCTGGATCAGCTGCAGCTGACTGGTTGACTCTTTAGGCAGACCTGTGAAGACACTGTTGCAGTAATCAATGTGACTAAAGATAAATGCATGGATGAGTTTCTTTAGATCTTGTTGAGACATCAGTCCTTTAATCCTGGAAATGTTCTTCAGGTGATAGAAGCCTGGCTTTGTAATTGTCTTTATGTGTCTCTGAAGGTTCAGATCTGAGTCCATCACTACACGGGGGTTCACGGGGCTGAGATTGGGGCTTGCTGGTGGTGGGGCTGTTATGCCCTGGGACTGCTCTAATCGACTGGCTTTTTGGGACCACGTGGACTCTTCCTGGCCCATCTCTGAATGAAGTAGGGGTCTGCGTCTGGGCCCAAGTTATTCGGGTGGTGCCCGGCTCTCATCCTGGCTGATGAGCTACTCTGCTGCTGCTGCAGAGGGTTGAGCTGTCTGCTCTTCTACACCCCAGAGAGAAGGGGACCATCTCCTGGATCTGGGGGATGTTACCTGCACTTGGGAGGATAGTGTATGGGAAGTGAAAGTGGGTGTAAGACATCTATTTTTTTTATGTTGGGTGAGTGGATGTGAATGTCTGTATGCGAGCATGTGGGTGGGATTGTGTGATTGTGTTTGGGTATGGCGGTTTACCTGTCAGGTTGGGTTCTGGGTTGCCCCCTCTCCTGAATCATCTTGGGCCCCCCACTAAAAATGTGGGGCCTATTTCCCCCTCTGGTAGCAGGTGCCTCTGCCCGCAGGTGCGTTGGTGGCTCTTGGTGTCTGGGGCTGGATGCCGGGGTATGTCTCGGGGCTCATCCTGGTGGCTGCCTGCCGGGACCGGGTGCCCTGGCTCAGCTGGGCCTTTGCTGGGGGGGATTTCGCCCTCGGGGCTCGGGTCTCTTTGTCCATGGCCGGATTTGCTCTGGCGTAGTTGGTTGCTGGTGGGGCCTGTGGGCTCGTCGCTGCGGACCCCTGGGGTTTCTGCATCGTAGCTGCCGGGGTCCACCCGGGGCTTGCCTCTGCTGCTCTCTGGGGACGGGGATCTGGTTGTTCCTGCGGGGGGCTCCTGGGGCTTTGTGCTTGGGGGACAACTGGGTGTCTGTGGTTCCGGTCTTCCTCATGTTGTCCACATGTCCGGGTGGATCTGTGGGCTCCCACATCTACCATCAAATATTCTTAGGGAGAAACCTTATGGACACACACACACACACACACACACACACACACACACACACACACACAGGTGTCTCGATTCAGGTGTTTGTTAGATACACTCTCAGTTGGCCTGCGGTTGCCTCTAAATACATCTTATACTACCTTGTAATATGTACTTTCAAATCTGTTGGGCCTTACCTTGACATTCAGATGACAATTCTGAGTGCCACACTGCCAGACAGGACACGTAAAAAAAAGAAAAAAGAAAAAAAAGAAACTGTTTAACTGTTGAAACGCAGCTTTTTCAATAATTTTGCTGATGAATGGAAGGTCAGCGATCAGCCTGTAACTCTGCAGTAGTGATTTATCCAGATTGTTCTTTTTAACAGAGGTTTGATAACTGCTGTTTTTAGAGCCTGGTGGGGAAACACCTGATGAGAGGGAAGAGTTTACTATTTGAATCAGATCTGATGCAATGACAGGCAGAACTTTCTTGAGGAAGGTTGTAGGTAGGATATCAAGACAGCAGGAGGAGGAGCTTAATTGATTAATATTTTTTCTAAGTTTTCATGGTTGAGTTGTTGAAATTTAACAATTTTCTCTGCATTTGTTATGGATTGGTATAGCATCCTTTCTGTATTTTGTGTTGATGTGCAGATTAATCCTCTAATCTTTTGAATTTTCTCTGCATAGAAGTTGGCAAATTCATTGCCGGCCCTGGTCGAGTGGAGTTCAGGTGGTAAAATCACAGGAGGGTTTGTCAACCTGTCAACTGTGGCAAACAAGGCATGAGTGTTGTTTATGTTTGTGTTTATGATTTCCACAAAGAACGTTTCCCTTGCATCTTTTAGAGCTGATTGATAGCTTCGCAGCCTCATAATGAAACTGAAGTTGAGTCTTACGCTATCTACGTTCAGCCCTTCGACAAAGGTTTCTTTCGTACTTTACTAGTGGAGCAATTCACTACGGCGATTTCTTCCTACCAGACACGATCTTCACTTTAACGGGAGCAAAGGAATCAATGTCTGAAATTTTAAAATGAAGTGGAAGGAACATCATACATAGTTTCCAAGAGTTTTAACAAATAATTTAACCTCATTTACATTAATATTCCCAAATAAAATCCAATCCAGCCATCTGCCTTCAGAAGTTCCCTCATCAGAACAGCTGGGAGCTACATGCTGTTCCTGATTTACTGTAACTCCAATAATTATGTTAATACTTTTATCTGTTGGACCTTAGATCAAACATCTTGACTGTTGACTGTGTTGAAATAAGCAGCAACAAGTAAAGAACATGTAATTTATTGTTTTTTCCTGTACATGGAAAAGCAAAGGGAATTATGTTTCTCTTGGTTGTAAGATGTGAATGGAGTCGAGTCTTTAAGATGAATGAGGTCTGAAAGCTCTGGGGAGGAGAGCAGAACCCATCACACTAGAGTCAATCTCAGCAATCAGTGTAACGTCTTGGTCATCATTGTTGGTTCCCCAGCATCATGTATGTGACCATTTATTTTAGGAGAAGCAATAAACTGAGAGGGATGAACTGAAACAGAGCCATGGAGAACTGCCTCAGAACATTTTCATTGGATCTCCACAAGCATCAGATGCACAGAGAAGACACTGATAATGGAGCAAATGTCTGAATTTCCCTGCAAACCAAATGTTCATGAATCCCTTTATCCCATCTCTTCTGTTGCAATGATTATATATTTTATTTTATTCTTGTTTTTAAAACATTAAAATCATACAATATTACAAAGTTTAAATTTTAGTGATAATTTTAAGTTATTTTCTCTCATTATTACATCTTACTGAGCAGAGTCTCATATTTTTACTATTGTATTTTTCAGATGAAGATGCATAAATGTTATTAGAAACGTTAGTAAATGTCTGCAAAGATACATAAACTCTGCTGATAATTAGCTGAACACTCCATACTGTAAAACTGGCTTTATGAATGTAGTGGGATCTTCTTCAGTTTGGACAAGAGGTTCTTGATTTCTGTGGACTGAACCCCATAGATGATGGGATTCAGGCTACCAGGGATGATGAGGAACAAAATGCTACAGAGTGTTCTGAAGTCTGAGTACTGAGGGAAGCGATGCAGAGTAATGATAGACATCCCGTTGAACACCAAAATGAGATACACAACCAGGTGGGTGCTGCAGGTCTTCAAGGCTTTACTGTTCAAGGACTTGTTCTTGCTGGTCAGACAGACAACAGTGATCCTAGTGTAGGTGAGAACGATGCTGCCTATAGAGGCTGTCAAGAGGACCACGGTGAAGGTCAGGCCATAGATGTTGTTGATGACCACGCTCTCACAGGACAGCTTAAACAGTGAGGCGTTGTCACAGTACGGGTTAGTGATGTAAGTCCTGCAGCGGTTCAGCCGGACCGTCAGACCCAGCAGGACCCCGACCAGAACAAAGGCCACCCCCCAGGCAGAGACCGTCAGCTTCATCACCATCCTGTTGGTCATTATCGCAGAGTAACGCAGAGGATTACAGATGGCAACATATCTGTCAAAGGCCATGATCATCAGCACTGTGTGGGAAGTGGTGCCGAACATGTGTGAACAGAAAGCCTGAAGGACACACTCATAGTAACTGATGAGGCGCTCAGACGGCGGTCGGAAAATGTCTGCAAGAACACGTGGCACTATGATGGAGTTCCCTAGAATGTCGTTAAAGGGCAGGTTACAGAAAAGCAGGTACATGGGCTGATGGAGGCTTCTATCAATGATGATCAGACAAGCAATTCCCACATTTGCACCCATAATAAAAACATAAGAGAACAAGAGAAAGAAAAACAGTAAGTGTGGTGAATCATTAGAGAGGTTCAAACCCTCCAGCTGGAGAGTCAAGCTGTTGTATGTAATGTTTTCCATCAAATAAAGAACAGGTACCACAAGAAAAACCCTTCAAGCTACAAACTGTCCTCTACTCCAAACACCCTTTGCACATGTGTTGTTGATCAGCCATATTGTCAGAAATGATCCAGTCATGAGACAAACTCTTTCAAAATGTCCAAATCCTCCTTTAGTATGTCTTCCTTTTCCCTCCCAGCTCACAGCCGACAGTGTTCACTCACACTGATGCTTCAGTATTTTATAGGCACAACTGCAGCTTGGATCACTTATGATGCAACATTAAGGAAGCACGAAGGAAACAATGTGCAACTTTGTTTTTGTCAAACAAATCAGTTGATTTCATTCCTCCACTGTCTTTCCCATTAATCTTTGCAGGATTGGTGGTGGTCTCGCAGTCTCCAGAGGTCATTGGGTATCCAGCGAGGTACATCTTGGTCATCACACAGTGATTTATGGTCCTATGTTCTTTTACAGTTTCCACTGAAAACACAAACTGATACATAAGAGGGATCCAAAAAAGCTGGAAAATCCTAATTACATGAATTCAATAAGCTTGTTCCAGCATTCAGTCAACTTGGGTTCACACCTACCATCAGTTATAGCTGATGAAAAAGTGACTGGTCACAAGAAAACCAGGAACAAGTCTCCCAGGGTGCGTTTTTTGGTTATGTACAGATTTAGAAAGTGTGGTTTCTAAGCTTTCCAATGATGTCAAACACATAGAAATAAAAGAAAACAAAGAAGATATGGTCATTTGAATGTTGGCACTTTGCAAACAAGATAATTGTGAAAACAGGCCAAAGTTTCAGAAGAATTGCCCCAAAACCTGATAAGCTACCTTAGGCTGTTAACAAAGGCTGTTCATTTACATTACTTTGCAATAACCTCACCCCCCAGCATTGACTGTAAACAGGTATGACTGGGAAGGTGTGCAGACAAAATTGAGTTTTTGTCTGGCTTGTCAAGTTAGAAATATATATTTTAAGAAGTTTTCAGCTTTTGTCCCTTTTTCCAGACTGTGAGCTTCTGTCTTATGAGCCCTGAACTTCACTGGAATTAAATCATCCCTAAATACAACGTTAGACAATTTTTTTCAGCCTGAAGAAAGCCCGATGTAAATAATTATTTTTATTTTAGGTGTTCCAGCTACTGCATGCAGTCAGTCAGTGTGGCGTGCAACACTGCTCACGCAAGACCCGCCTGGTCACCATCATAGTGCACTCAGCACAGCCGCAGCACCATAGCGCAGCGCATGCTGTCGTGCAGCTTTCCAGGACAGGTCGCATGCAGGGTGCAGCAGAGCAGACTAAAAAATGTGCGATGGACAACAAGGTCTATCAATTTCATCATATTAGCTGCAAGTCTTGACTGCATTTCGTGTATTCAAGACCTGGCATGTTTTCCTTTCACCAATATCTTTATAGTGAAAGAAAATAGTTTTTTTTCCTTTGTTTGGGGTGGGGGTGTAAATATTTCTAATAGGGTGTGAATACTTCTTAAAGGTCCAAACAGCAGCCAGCTGCATTATGTGAGACAGTATTTCGATACAGACTGAAAGGCATGATGTTTGCTTTAACACTCACCCTCAAGTCTGTGGTCATTGAGAGCAGAAGCATCAACAGTTAGTCTGATAACACATTTATAGCAGCAGAAAGGATCAAGGTTAAATGAGACAGAGAGAGTTGCAGACTCCATAAGGAGATGAAGCTTGATTTGGCTACAAAGACGCAAAATGTAAAAGCTGGGTTTTTCCTCATTCTTTTTTGCTGCATCAATAAACATTTGTCACATGGGTTTCTGTCCTGCAGGTGTGGAATAATGACGTCACTTCCCACTCTGGTTAGCCACAGACGTTTCTTTTAATAAAAACACAAAACCATCTCTAAAACATGCTTTTATTGTGAAAATTGATGCAACATTAATAGCCTTGATTTAAAAAAGTGAGGATATTATCTCAGTTACCATTGAAAATAAATACTTTGCACACATGAGCTGGCTTAACAGTGGTGTAAATCGGTTTGACTGTAATACACCGGAACACAGTTGGAGAGAAGCAAACAGCTAATTAGCATTATCATCTTATCCTTTTAAGCACGGCAGTGGAGGGCTCATGCTTTGGTCTTGTTGGCAGCTACAGGAACCTTGCAGTTATAGAGTCAATCATGAACTTAACTCAATATAGGTTAGAGAGAATAAAAACAAAGGAATAATACTTTAAGTCAGTCAGTGGACTTCAGAAAAATGTTTCAGTTGCATCAAGGAGTGGTTGGGTCTGCAGGTCATGTTTTTCTCAGCTTCGTGACGACACCTCGTAATTAGATGAAGTTGGACTCAAACACAATTAGAAATAGATCCAAAGTGTTTTCTGAGAAATTGCAGAATAAACCTGCTGTAGTTACCAGATGTAGTTAATAACAGTTTGGCTGCAGTTACCTTATCAACCATCTTATTTGTTAAAATGGGAGGACAACTTTTTTAGGAAATTCTGTTTCATCATCTTCTTTCAAGATAATGGCTGTTTTGTTGTGAATCAGAAAAATTCCACTATGAGCAAAGTGTTAGAATCACATAACGTTAACTGAGCCAAATGTAACATTTTAAGTATTTAAATATTTTTCAGGTCTTAAACTGAATGAGCTAATTAAAAACTCAGTTAAGGAAACTGAACAAACATGCTGTTATCGAACAAAGCATTACTTTGTTCCCCAAAAGATTTGAACTTTTCCCTGGTTTATCTTTGAAACTCCCAAAAATAAAATACAATTTGTTATTTCTTTGAAAAGGAAAATGCTTTCAGACAATTTAAGATGTCTTCAAGAAGACATTAAAACTTTATTAGAGTAAAACATCCTAGAAAAATATTTCCGAACCTCTTTAGACTGCATGCCATAAATGATGGGATTAAGGGCACCAGGAACAATATGATACAAAACAGCTGCAATTTTTTTTTCCTCTGAGTACTGAGGGAAGCGATGCAGAATAATGATGATCATTCCACTAAAAAACATGATCAGATAAACAAGCAGATGAGTGCTGCAGGTTTTTAATGCTTTACTGTTCAAAGTCTTGTTCTTACTGGTCAGACACACCACGGTGATCTTAGTGTAAGTTATAACCATGCTGCCGATCGATGCTGTGAAAAGAACCACGGTGAAAGTGAGGCCATAGACATTATTAATAAAAACATTCTCACATGAGAGGAGAAACAATGCAGCGTTGTTACAGTACAAGCTTTGCATGAAAGTCCTGCAACGGCTCAGCCGTACGGTCAGACCCAGCAGGACCCCGACCAGAACAAAGGCCACCCCCCAGGCAGAGACCGTCAGCTTCATCACCATCCTGTTGGTCATTATCGCAGAGTAACGCAGAGGATTACCGATGGCAACATATCTGTCAAAGGCCATGATCATCAGCACCGTGTGGGAAGCTGTGTTAAACATGTGTGTGATGAAAGCCTGAAGGACACACTCATAGTAACCAATGAGGCGTTCAGAGGGCGGCCTCAGGAGGTCCAGAAGCAAACGGGGCAACACAACAGAGTTCCCTAAAATATCATTAGCTGATAAATTACAAAACAGAAGATACATGGGCTGATGGAGGATCTTATCAAGAAAAACCAAAACAACAATCCCAAAGTTTGCAACAATGATAAACAAATAGGAGAGAAGAATCGAAAGAAACGCTGCATATCTCGACTCATCGGAGACATTTAAACTCTCCAGCTGCAACGTGAAGCTGTTGAAGGTGTAACTTTCCTCTGACCTGAAAGAGAAAGTTCTGGATGATCCAAACTGTTCAACATCAACATCTGCTACAAACATCTGATGATTAGTGAAATTTTGACGTGATTTTTTACATAAATGTTGGAAAATAATTACTTGTTATTCATAATCCTCAAGTCTTTAGGACCAAGTGTGGGTGTGTTGTAGCAGAAGGTTTCCATCGTAGAACTTCTTTAAGCTTTGGCAAATAAAGCAAATTTTACTTTCAGTGCTGTAAATCAAATTAAAATAATGTATGCAAATGAAAAATGCAGTCACCCAACATATTTAATCATCGACTCTCAAAGAAAAATATCCATTAATCTATTCACTTTCTAATGTCTCTGACTTTCCTTCCTGTCAGGAATCCGATACATGAGCTTTAAAAAGACCGCTGACCTCAGAGGGAGGTCCTCTTCACAGCACCAGGGATGCATCAGGAGAAATGAAACCTGACAACCAGTCCCCCCACGTGCAAACTTTTACTTCCTAAAACCCTTGTCTGCGACTTCGCAGCAGTGTTTGCAAAAACATGTTGGAACGACATGCTTCTTCTCTAACCTTGCAAATATATTGCAAATTATAATGTCTTTAAACCCGCAGCCCTTTCCAGTGTGTCAAATATGTCGCATTTGTGATTTTAAAAACTGGGACTTATTGTGCTGGTGTCTCACATGTCCGACAACGTTGTGACCAAAGTCTGCAGTAGTTGTGTCAGTCTTGGAGCGATTTAAATCTGTTTCTATGGTACTGCTTTCCTCAGTAGGTCTCTGTATTTCTATCAGCTTCACATTTCACAAATGAAACGGCTATAAAAACATTCATTTTTACATCCAAGCTGAGCAGACTGTGGCGCAGAGATGGAAACAAAGCAGAATAAGCCACTGCTGCAGCACACATAATGAAATACAAGCAAATATATTTAAGAGCTCTGTGCAGCAGGTTCTGGTGCCACTGAGGGGAAAAGCAAACTGGTCCTGATCACATTAGTACACTCAACGATGTGCGTGCAGAGTAGCAGGTTCGTGGACTTCAGTTAAAGAGAGATTTTACAGCGGCAGAACAAAAGTGAGAAAAACCAGAAAAAAACAGAGTCCTCTGAGAGAGTTTAAATTAATAAAGATATTTATTAATGTGCGTCAGATCCACTGTGTTTAACCCTTAAGTGAGTTTAAATTTAGTGCGTCATTTTCAAAATATTTAAAGGTGTTGGAATTATGTATATACTTGTTATCCCATTTACTTTATATTCATGATATTATAAGTATGTTTGTTCTAATAAAACATGTGACTAGAACAAATTCTGCTAGTAACTAATCGTGTTGTGAAACCGCACCTAGATAAAACAGGAACAGAACATGCGGTAAACAAGTTGAGACATCTTCTTCTCACGAAGATAAACATGTGAATTGCACCTAGCAGAGCATGATATGTAACCAAGTGTGACCTTGTCGTGTAATCAGTGAGTTGCAGCTTAGGAATGTGTTTGTGTTTCCCTGTGTTTCCCACCCCATAGAAGCTGCAACTCCCATGTAACCAGGGCAACCTGAGAAAATAAAAAGTGATGAGAGCCAGGATGTATCTCAGAGTGTGCTGGAGATTGTAACTGAGTACGTCTCTGGGGCACTCTCTTCGCGAGTAAAACTACATTTAACTGTCTGTGTCTTTCTTTCCAGGTAGTGTTATATAAATGTTAGGGGTATAAACCTAACAAAAGGTATTATTGCTATGATATTACTGTATATAATAATATATTTAATATGATATAATTAAATGCCTCATTAAGACTGCAAAGCAGGGGTGTGTCCAGGAAGGTTTTAGAGAGGGCTAAAGTGATGATCTTGGGCAGGAAGCAGGGCTTCAATAAACTTTGTAAAATTGAGAGACTCACAACATGAAGTTTAAAAATGGACATAAACCTAAAAACATAAAACACAAAAATAAATTCTAACTGAAGCTATTTATCTTCTTTCTTTGGTTATTATTCATTAAGAATATTATTCACATAAGGGGGTATTAGTGGGGTGAGCTAATCTGAGGTGGTTTAATATATTTGTCGGAGCAGAAGGACAGGCTAAACCTCATGGTAGAAAATGGTTTGCATCACATTGATGTTCTTTTTTTTTCCAAGTTCCAACAGATCATTGTAGCAATACATGTCAGGCATATCATCGTCCCCTTCAGAAGCTGTAACCATAACAGCCACAGCTGTAATAAAATTCATATCTACCGTGCTTAAAGTACAGTGTAAAATATGCAAATGTTAAGGCCACTACGATACTTTCAGTTAAATAGATCTGAGGCACACGAGTCAATTGTTCTACATGTTTAAAAAATGTCCTGCGTGAGACACTTGTAGCTCAAAAGACACTGAGGCAGCACTATCATTTAAATAAGCACAGAGCTTTTTTATCTCATCTTTCAAGCATTGGTTCTCTATTTAACATCAGTGAGGAAAAATTAACCCAATTTGTAGCTTGAATCTATTTTAAATGTATTTAAAACAGCTGCTCTTCTCTGAGGAATTTTATCTCACACCTTTGACTTTTAGGTCACATTTTGTGAATCAAACATAAATATTTGAATTAGAACAGGATATTTTATAAACTCTACAATCAACATTAGAGAACAAAGAACTGGTAATATTGAAGCAAGATCAACACAGTTAAAAAGAACGGATTTATTTGTGATGTTGCTGTTACCAGGGGTGGGCTGGGGTTCAAATTCAGCCCAGGAGGGAACAGAAACAACCTCCAAAGCTCTACAGACCAATTACATCCTGAAAGAAAATTCATATGTTTTGATTTTGTTTTCAAAGTTCAAAAAGCAGAGGTTTGGACCACAATCATTTGATTTTCAGACGTTAAGATAATACAAAGGAAATACATAATGCCAACCCTGCACCTGTACCTGGCACTTTCTTAGAGGGTCCCTCACTCTCCTGCTTCTCCTCCTCCTGTCCCTCCACATCCATCTCTTCCTCTTCACTCCTACTCTGACTACCCTGTCCCTCTTTTACAACTCCACGACCACAGCTGACAATGTTCTATGACTTAATAGCAACGATCATAAACTTTATGTCACTTTTGCAAAGAACTCATAGCGTTAGAAGACAAATACAATATAAAAATCAACTTAAGAAAAGCACCAAACACACAGGAAGTGAATTACTGATAATTGTATTTTTGTTGAGCTGATAAAAACCCCTATATATTAACGAAAAACAGAACAGGACAACTAGATGTACTGTCTGTATAGTCAGATATTATCTTTTTGATTTGAACACAGACTTTCCTCTAGAATGTTTTCTTTTGCAATCGAAATGTGTCTTTTTCCGATCAGCCAGTACAGATTGATTTTAATTAATCAAGCAGATTAATTATTTATGCATGTGTGGTGTAACATTGCTGAAAGGCTGCTCTATGTGCCCTGAACACATCCAACAACACAAACACAAGTCTGGGATGGGATGATAGAGCCATGTAGGTGGGGCTTGCTAACCTGCTGCAGTCCTGCTGCTTGGTCCCGTCTCATCACCGACCTTGGGCCCCCCAACAACGACAACATCTGTTAATTTGGCAGCATCCTGCACTAACTTTTTTGTTTTTCTCTCCCTAAGTTTTTCAGCCCCACCCATCTTGTTCTCCTTTCTTTCTTCATGTTGGCTAATTTAACCCGCTCCCCTTTCATCCTTTTTATACAAATTGGGAGGGGCTGCTTATATCTCCCCATAATGAGCAACATATCCAACTGGCCAAGTCTGATGTTTCACTGCCTATGAAGCGCCAAATCAGCCATGAAAGCAGTGCTGATGCATTTTATTAATGGGATTTAAAAAAAAAAAAAAAAAAACCCAAACATTTCAACCACAGTCCAGTTTGGCCTGGACCAGTTTGGCCTGGACCAGATCGGCTGTTTGGCAAACCAACCAACAGCCGACCCGCCCCTGACTGTTACTGAATGGTTCGACCTCAGCACGATTTCAGCCACAGGCACTGAAACATCTTGTTTGAGGGGAGGGAGAGGAAATAATCTGCGCTTTATACACAACAGATAAACACACAGAAATTAGTTTAGGTTGAATGCAAAAGCCAAAAAAATGTAGTGAAATGATGTCTGTCAAGAAGAGGCAGGCGATCATCTGGTTGGACTGCAATAAAGGTGTTTGTGGTTGGGAGACAGAAAGATCCGACAATCAGTATCACTGTGAGTTATTGTATTTTCTCTTTTTATTCATTTATTTTAATTTTATTTATTTTAAATATTTTTGGCTTTTTAATAAACTGGTTCAAATAACAAGTAGAAGCCCATATTATTAATCATAAATTTTAAAAAACCCTAAATTTTACAACATTACATTATCATAAGCTACTGTTCCTCCATTTCTGCTCAAATGTAGTGCTTTTGAGATACAGATTCACTGTGAGACAGAGAGTCAGTTCTTATGACAGGTTTTGGTTGAAAAATGCTTAATGATGCTGGCCCGTAGATCCTTACTGACCAGTCCATAGATGATGGGGTTTATGGCTGGGGGGACTATGATGAACAGGATGCTAAGAAACTTCTTCATGTTTTGAGAGGCAGATGGAAATCTGTAACTAACGATTATGATTAATGAAGCTATTTCATAAAATACATATATGACGAGGTGTGATGTACAGGTCTGGAAGGCCTTTGTGCGGATGCTGCCATCTGTTCTGCCTTGTTTAAAAGCAGCTGTCAGGATTCTGATGTAGGAATAAGCGATGATGATGAACATCCCTGTACTCACAGACCAAGTCATGGATAAACCTATAAAACATAGAAAGGCAGGAAATGACAGATAGTAAATAAATGTCTTCTAGGTCACAGTGCAGAGACTGCAGCTGCAGAGAATTAAGTCTTGAAAGATCCTTCCTGAAAAGGCAAACGTGCAAATCTGTCTGCACGAAAGCTGTTGATATGCAAAAAGTTGCATTTCATGTTAAAATGTTCATTTGACAGACAGATTCTTTTTTTAAGACAGCTTTAATTTTGTTTGAATCAAATAGAACCCGGTGTATGGTTTAAATTAAAGGGTTTAAAGAGTTTCTTTCTTAACTCAATGAGAATCAATTAGAAAATCAAATCAATAAGTGAGACTGATAATATAATCGGTGTTGCTAAACTCTTATGAATTCCCATCCCTATACATTAACTAAAAATGCTTTCTTTGCACTGACCATAGATGTTACTTATGGTGGTTGGGGTGCAGGCCAGATTCATTATGATTCGGTTGCTGCAGTAGACATGTTGAAGGATTCGGCCACACAACGGGACATTGATGTGGAAAGAGAAGAGCACAGCGATGAGCAGCAGGGCAACAATCCAGGCCAGAGCGCAGCAGCTGTGCAGCCGAGCTGAAGTCATGATGGAGTGATACCTGAGAGGTTCACACACTGCGATATACCTGCAGAGACACGGCACTGTCAGATAAAAACACTCAAACACAAATCTATTACAAAGCATCAGGGCAGAATTTTGGGTGCTGTAGCTTGAGCTGCTACTCCTTCTAAAAGCAAAGTGTTTTCCTCAGAAGAGAAACATAAGAAGCAAGGAATAACATCCAACAGTGAAATGTTTAGGAATTAGCAACACATATATATTTCATTATAAAAGACTGAAGGAACATTACTCTGCAAAAAAAACACAAAATCTTACCACGTTTTTTTTTTTTTTGTCTAGTTTCTAGTTCAAATATCTCAGTACACTTCAGATAACACAAAACAAACCTACAAGTTTTAAGCAAGATAAATACACTTGTTTTCAGTCAATAATTCTTGAATATAGAAAAAGCTCCACTGGTAGATTTTTTTCATCTATAAGACATTTTTATAAGACAGAAACATTTTTCCTGTTTTAAAGGAAAAAATAAACACTGAAAGAAAGGGAAGTGTCACAGTACTTTGAGGTGAAAATTAATTTATGATCCAACTATTTTATTAAGAACATTTATTTACTTAAATGTAAATCAAAATGCATGAATCCGTTAAATGTTCCTATTCTGCACATTTTATAGAGTAAAAAACCAAAAATACTTGAATCACTACAGATAAAAATGAATGTTTTTATAGCCGTTTCATTTTTCACCTGTCATAGGCCATCACACCAAGAATAGTCTGCATTGCAACACCATATGTGTGCACACAGAAACCCTGAGCAATAGCTGGGAAGTAGTTGATCTTCTTCTGCCCCATCAAGAAGTGCATCATGAGGCGAGGAAGCACTGCTGTGGCCCCCAGCAGATCACAGACCACCAGGTGACAAATCATTACAAACATGGGTCTGTGCAGGTTTCTGTCCATCATGATAACACAGATCACCACACCGTTGCCCAGTAACACCACCATGTAAGCAAACAGGGCCAAGAAGAACAAGAAAGGTCCATATCCTGGTGGAACATCGAAACCCACTAGTTCAAAAACAATCGGCTGTTTGAGAGGAGTGATGATGGTTAGGTTCTCCATCCAAACTAGTATGATCCTGTAAAAATATCAGAAAGATGACAACATCCTGAGCAGGATATTCCTAAAGTATCAAAGAAAACAACAATGTTAGAATGATAACCAAACAATCTGTAATAAGCTAAAATAAAAGTTTGTAAAGAATATAAACAAGTGACATAACTGTCAGTTTAATTAAAAACTGATTGAACATCAGTACCGGCAAAAAACCCAACCCTTAATTTTTAGCGAAGCACATCAACAGAAAGCTGAAGGTAACATCAGCTACTAAGAGGCATACAGAGAATCTCTCCTTGGTTGTTAGAGCACTGATTGTTGAGGAAAGTGTGTCATTCATTTAATGATTTACTTTTTGTTTAACGCCACCCCTATCTGTTGTACCATGGAAACATGTTCAGTCTCACCCTACCTGCAGATTGAACATGCAAGAAACAAGAAAATGAGGGAGTCCATCTTTGATGTCCAGGCCCAAAGCATGCAGGACAACCTCATCTTCTCCAGCATCCCCAAGTGTGAAGATTAAGATGCAGAGGTCACTGTGGAAGATTTGCTCCAGTAGCAGCTGAAACTCTCAAGTGACAGCATAAAGACTACTGCCTTAGGCATTGTCTTACGTCAGTAAAACAATGGCAACCTCCCGAAGCTTAGTTTAGGGGATCCCAAGGCTTTTCCTGGGGGGGAGACATGTAGTCCCTCCAGTGAATTCTGGGTTTTCTCCTGAGGGAGAGGTGCTGATCCTACCATTACTTTTGAACTAGACGCCAAGATATTTAAACTCCTCCTCTTGAGCCAAAGGCAGACCCCAAACCCAGAGAGGGCAGTGCACCTTTTTCCTGTTGAGAATTTAGACTTATGGGCCCACCGTGCTTGAGTTGGCGCCAAACAGTGGACACGGGTCACGTGGTTGTGGGATGTTCATTTTCGCAGACGCCCCTCAAGGTCCACAAGACACTCAGCGCTGAACTCCTGTGATCGTTTGGCTTATAGAGGTGTGGTTTACAACAGTGTGGTAAACACAACTATCATGGTAGAGAGGAACAACTATTACAAGTTCACAAGTTCAGACAAGGAAGAAATAATGATTGACGAGCTGGAATATCTTATTTTCCATGTTAATGGAAGCAAAAAAAAAAAAAAAAAAAAAAAAAAAAAACAATAACTGAGGGCGTTGTTCACTCCCTGCATCAGACCAAAGCTGACCAGGAGGAGTTCAGAGTTTTGGTTCAACAGATGCGGCAGATAGATAGTTTGATGCACTTGACGATCTCGTTTGGCCATGAAATTCTGACCTATTACACAACAGTTTTGCATGCAGAGAGGGCCGAAAAGCACAAATCCAGGGGTGTTGTGACAAGAAGGGATGGACAACAAGAGGCTGAGAACAAAATGATATGATTTTTATCAGCTGCAACAATAAGAGCTGATTTCAGAATGTTGGCCCGACATTGCCGGGCCCCTTAGAGGAGCTGACTCTCATTACCTCATTACCTGGTTTGCACTCGGCAGTGCAAAACTCAAAGCACCCTCCTCTCCACGACTACACCAATAACATCCTATCCATGAACACCACAAACAGGATCAGTGACAGGGGGCAGCCTTGGCGGAGTCCAATGTGCACTAGGAACAGTGTCGATTTTATGCCGAGAATGTGACAAGTCATGCTTTGGCCATGCAAGGGTGTCCTGGGTGTGATTCTTGGGTACTGTGGTAGACTGGTAATTATTAAAAATTAATTGTGAAGTTCCTCACGGGTCCATTCTCAGGCCATTTTTATTTAACATCCCCTAGCCCAGATAATAGAGGACTACAGCAACTCATACTCACCAAGATTTACACACAACTGTATATCTTCATGTCACCACATGAAAGATGATTTCATTCACCTGCTGATCAAGGTGTTTATCAGTGGACCACCACCAACAGTTTGACATGGAGATGAGCAACACAACAGATGGCTTTTAAAAACCATGTACTTTATCGACAATCACAGAAAACTCTGGAAGCGTAAACATCTCTTCATACCAGATGGGTGCTGTCTTTATAAATGTGGATCAAAATTGTTTTCATCAAACATTTTCTGTGCTGTGAAAGACAGACAAGGAAAACATTCCAAAAACAGTATACAGGACAACATGAATAACCAGAAAACCCTGAGTGGTGATTCTCAGTTTCTCTTTGCTGAGAAAACAAGAACTTTAACAACACCAAACACCAAGTTCTACATCATTGCAACAGCTAATAAGGATGGGACCAACTATACCACAACAAATGGAAAATCAGCAGTCTCCTGAGACACCCACATGGAGCTGATGTGCCAATAGAGTTCCCTTCATAGCCCAGAATAAGGATTCAAATGAACAGTAGGAAAATGATGACAGTTCCACAATAATATAGCATTCTTATAGCTCTCATATAAACATGGACAGCTTTCATTTACTCCATACTAACAGAACAAAGGAGAGCGGTAAGATGAGAGGAGGGAGTCTGGCTGTGTTTGTGAACAATAGATGGTGTAACTTTGGACATATAACCATCAAAGAGACATTCTGCAGTAAGGACACTGAACTGCTAGCTGTTAGCATGAGGCTGCACCATCTTCCTCAGGAGTTTTGACATGTTATTGTGATAACTGTGAATCCCGCCCTCTGCTAACGCTGCTGCAGCCTGCAATCTCCTTCATACTACCACCAGCAAACTTCAAACACAGCAGCCACAGGCCCACTGTCTGATCTCCGGGGCTTTAATTATGTCTCCCTGTCTTCCCCTCGACCAACCTTCACCCAATATGTCACCTTTGACACCAGAGATGACAAAATCCTGGATCTACTTTATGCCAACACCAAGGAGGCATACAGTTCATCACCTGTCCCTCCCCTGGGGAGCTCAAATCACAACCTGGTTAATTTCCAGGTGTATAAACCCCAGCTGTGAAACACACAGTGATGAAATGGTCTGAGGAAACTGAAGAAGCTCTGAGGGACTATTTCAACTCCACTGTGTGGGAAGAGCTCTGTGCTCCCCATGGGGAGGACATCGAAAACACCACAGACTGCATCATGGACTATATCAACTTCTGCGTCGACAACACTGTGCCCACCATGACGGTACAGTGTTTCTCCAATAACAAGCCTTGGATCAACCCTAAAATAAAGGCTCTCCTTTAGGAGAAGAAGAGAGCATTTGAATCAGGAAACAAGGAGGAGCTGAGAGCTGTGCAGAATGAGCTGAGAAGGAAAATAAGGGATGGAAAAAAACATCTACAGGAAGAAGATGGAAGACCAGCGACAGCAGAGCAACATCAGTGGGGTTTGCAGAAGTTTGAAGTCAATTTCAGGCCACAAACCAAACCCTCAGGTTGTAGGAGACTTAGGGTGCCTGAACGACTTGAACCAGTTCTTTAACAGGTTTGACCAGTCAACAATATTTTCACTTTATGGAGATTTTTTGCCTGTAAAACTGCCACGACAGATTTCCTCCAGCAGCTCATTACAGTCTGGTTCCAGTGATTAAAGGTTTTCACTTTCTGCAGATGATAGACCCACAATAGACCTGCTTTTACAAAATTGCATTATCACAAGCTACCTTCCCTCCACCATGTTAAGAATATAATGATAATGATATGACAAAATAAATCACTCAGTTCTTGTGACAGGTTCTGGTAGAAAAACACTTAATGATGCTGGCACGTAAGTCCTTACTCACCAGTCCATAGATGATAGGATTGATAGCTGGGGGGACTATGATGAACAGGATGCCAAAAAATTTATTTATATTTTGGGAGGTAGATGGAAATCTGTAGTTAACAATTATAATCAGTGTAGCTAATTCATAAAAGACATACACAACAACGTGTGATGCACAGGTCTGGAAGGCCTTTGTACGGATGCTGCCATCTGTTCTGCATTGTTTAAAAGCAGCTCTCAGGATTCTGAGGTAGGAATAAGCGATGATGATGAACATTCCTGTACTCACAAACCAGGTGATGAATAAACCTAGAAAACACAAATAATTACATGACTAGTTAAACATCATGGACAGTCAGTGATCAGAAGTGGCAGTGCAATTAATAAAGCAATAGAAATACTGTTTCAGGAAAAAGGAGCTTTTTATGGTGCTGTGACGTGTTCCTGATGGTGGTCTATGTTTTAATTGCTTGTTTCCACTGACCGTAAATGTTGCTGATAGGGGGGGGAATGCAGGCCAGATTCATTATCGACTTATTGCTGCAGTAGACATGCTGAATAATTCTGCTGCAGTAAGGTAGATTTACGTGGAAGGAGAAGAGCACAGCGACGAGCACCAGGGCAACAATCCAGGCCAGAGTGCAGCAGCTGTGCAGCCGAGCTGAAGTCATGATTGAATTATACCTGAGAGGTTCACACACTGCGATATACCTGCAGAGACCAAGCAAAATGCAGTTTTCTGTTTTGAATAAATGACTGTAGGATGACAACACAGTTTTAGATTGTTTCCCTCTTAGAGAATAGATGCAGAAATCAATAACAATAGCTGATGAGGTTAGCATGTATTAAGTTATTACAAACATAGATACCAGCAACAATCTGAATATGACTCAATTATTTTTCACCTGTCATAGGCCATCACTCCCAGAATAGTGTGCATTGCAACACCATATGTGTGCACACAGAAACCCTGAGCGATGGCAGAGAAGTAGTTGATCTTCTTCTGCCCCGTCAAGAAGTGTACTGTGAGGCTAGGAAGCACTGCTGTGGCCCCCAGCAGATCACAGACCACCAGGTGACAAATCATTACAAACATGGGTCTGTGCAGGTTTCTGTCCATCATGATAACACAGATCACCACACCGTTGCCCAGTAACACCACCATGTAAGCAAACAGGGCCAAGAAAAAGAAAAGAGGACCATGTCCTGGTGGAACATCAAAACCCTCAAGTTCAAACACAATCAGCTGTTTGATGATTGTTAGGTTCTCCATCCAAAGCAGGACAGCTCTGTAAAAGATAAATAGATTAACCCTCCTGTATATTACACATACAGAACTAAACAAGAAATTTAAGAAAACTACTGTAAAAAGGGAAGGAGAGTTCATCTTTGAAAAACATAAATACATAGATTCCAATTCTCCTTGGTACAGATTGCAAAACAATACCTGCAAATTAAACACCACTTAATGGACAACCTTAGAGAAGACAAAATCTTCATGAAAAACATCAACAGAAAACAATAAAAGTGACATTAAATGATGAAAAGAAGATGTTCAGACCTAATCTTGTCAAAGAATCAGTGTCCAGGGACCAGCACCAGGAGCCGCTGTGACCGGAGCAGCTGCACCAGGAGCCGCTGTGACCGGAGCAGCTACGCCAGGAGCCGCTGTGACCGGAGCAGCTGCACCAGGAGCTGCTGCACCAGGAGCCGCTGCACCAGGAGCAGCTGCACCAGGAGCTGCTGCACCAGGAGCGTCTGTGACCGGAGCAGCTGCACCAGGAGCCACTGTGACCGGAGCAACTGCACCAGGAGCCGCTGTGACCGGAGCAGCTGCACCAGGACCTGCTGCACCAGGAGCCGCTGTGACCAGAGCAGCTGCACCAGAAGCAGCTGCACCAGGACCTGCTGCACCACATTAAGGTTTCTAAGGTAATCTGTTTAAGATGGTGACGAGGAAAATACGTCTAGCCTCTCACTACCTCCAGATGCCACACCCCTTTTCAGTTCACAAAGCGACCCACCGAGTAGCCTAACGGCAGCCCAACTTCATGAACCACACCTGTTAACGGTAGCTTTTCCTCTAATAACAACATGCACTTGTCACAGACTAGATAATTTTTAGTAACTCGGTCTGAGTTCCAGGGGTATTGTTATTATTCCACTAAGGTAACCATTAAAAACCTCCCAACATTACTAGAACCATGTACCATAGTATATTTTACACTCATCACAGAACTTCAATGACTGAATCAATTTGAATGTCCACAACTTTTCTAGAATTTTCTATGCTTCTTTATTTCAGTATGCTTTGGCAGGGTTAGGCATCAGCAGGAAATCAAACAGAATCATCACAATCACTCATGTGTAAATCAAATCAACTATCCCTAAGTCTGACACCTTACAGCTAAAAGGGAGAGGCTTTTGGGGGGGAGCAACCCAGGTTCATACTCCGGATGGAACAGTCCTCATGACGGCTGACTCCTTGAAGAAGTCCTTGGGCAGAGGGTGCCTTGGTTAGACGATGTCCTCCTCTCGATGGGTGCATGAAAATCCGATGTTGTAGATCAGCAGCGGGCAGTCCTCCATCACATGCCACACACAGTCCATCGCCCAAGTCTGTCAGAGGTTGTTGGGGTGTCTTTTAGCAGAAGTCCAGGAACAGCAGCCCAATCTGGAACTGCAGCTGAGGGCGTTGGCTTTCCCCTGGTCCAGCGGTGCAGAATCCTCCGTCGCTCCGTGGCTCCTGGGTGCGGTCCCCTTGGTTCCTCTTTCTGCGCTCCAAGTTGACTCGACTCTGTCCGCGGAGAATAAGCGAGCTCTTCCTCTTTTTCATGGGCTTTTATACTTTACCACCCCATTGTTGTGTATGGCAAGGTGCTACATGACTTGCCGCATGATTTCTTGGGTGCCTTACTGCATGATCTTTTGCACAACTTTAGGCGTTCACCCTCAACGGTCGGCCAGAGTTACTTCCCCAATTTGATCCTAAAGCTCTCTCCTGTTCCTCTTTTCTCATGCCGTTGACCTGAACTGTGATTAACCTCATTTTTAACTGATCATATTCATTGTTATACTCATAATATTTCCAATATGATTTACAATCATTTAATATATCAATAAATGCTTAAAATCAACATCAAATCATTATTCAATCATCACAATACTGGTTACATACACTGTATTTCAATAGTTGTTATTTTTAATCACTCATGGAAAAAAAAAAAAAAAAAAAGGGGGAAACACACTTCCAATGTGCAGATTCTGTGTTCATTTATTTATTCAGTCCCTTATACTTCTGTGGAAAAGAACTATTAGTTATTCATTTAAGATTGCATGAAACTGGAATGATCTCACCATAATTCTCCAGTTCATTCAACAACATCCATTCATAATTGATTACATTCACATATCTGTTCAATGACCAGAGAATCTTTAAGATCTGTTCTGGTCTATGCATCTGAGATCAGAACACATACCTTTTGTACAGCCTACCTTATTTTTCCTGCAATGAGCAATGTACTTGTTTCTGTTACCAATTTCCTTGAACTCCGGTGTTGAAGCCTTGAATGGCTTGAGGACCAGCTACAGAAAGTAGCAAACCACATTTCCTGCCGTTGGGTTTAGAGTCCAATCTTTTGGCCTTGGCGACCATGTTGCCGTCCACATTCCCCACCAGTTTCAGTCCATCTGGTGCCTTCAAAGTCTCCATCTCTTCAAAAACTGATTGGCATCTTCATTTCTTCTTAGTCCATACACCATGTGGTGTTCCTGTTGAAAATGACATGGCATCAAATTTTCATCCAGGATATCAAAACGTTATTATCCATCAATATAGACAAATCTTCTTTCACGTGATATCCTGTCCCATAGTTTGTAGGGCAACGTTTAATGACCACCATCATCATATTGGCTGGGATGTCCGACTCATCCAGGTACCGTACTTCCTCCATTGCCTTAGAACATCCTCCAAGGGAAAGGCTGTAATCCTGAAACTTTTTTACATCAGTGTTTAACCGAAGGCCATGAGAGAACATCTTCCAGGTAAGCATGTGGAACCTGTTCGTTCCCAAATCTCTCTCCATGTCTTTTCCTTCATGTATCCTCTGATGGGATTGAGATGTAGCATGTTTGAACAAACTTTTTCTTGGTCATAATGAAGCAACGGCCCATGATGTTTATTAGATGCAGAGGTTCTTGGGGCCTTGACGCTGGATCAGAATATTCCTTTTCTCTTTTCCATATCTTTCAGTTTATTGTCATGTGTTCCTGTTCTTTCTTATTGATATTTTTCCTTCTTTCTGAAGCTGATTTATATGATGCACTTTCTCTGCTTTCCACATTTGATAAACAATTCTGATTATTCATACAGCACCAATTCAAAACCCATGATACTTTCCAATTATTATTTAAATTGGTTAAAAATTCTCTAAGTAAGCCAGCAGATTTCATCAAGTCATTGACTTTAAAGCAATGCCTCATACTAAAGGATGCATCTAGTGACAGTGGAGAGGAAATCTTCACTTTAACAGGAAGAAACCTCCAGCAGAACCCGTACCAGGCTCAGTGCAAGCAGCCTTCTGCCATGACCACCTGAGTGGATTAAGAGGACAGAAACACAAAAAGAAACAGAACTGATGCAGAAGCACTTTCTATGTTAGAGAAAAAAAAAACAGTTAATTGCAGTCATAGCTCTTTTGGTGGCTTTATCTAGGAGAGAAACAGCTAAACAGAATAAATCTGAGATGGTTTTAAAGACTGAAGTGGGAGAAAAAAAAAAGTTATTTGCAACAAAAGATCAGCCAGTAGCTCAGTCTAGGAGAAAAACAGGGTTAAACACTGAAAGACAGGGCCCAGTGGATCATCTGTAGAAGGAGAACATTTAGTTATTTGCAGCAGCAGCTCAGCCAATGACCCCCTGCAGGAAGGAAGATGCTACAGCTAAACGGAACAAAGTGTGATCCTCCTGAAGTACTTTAATTAACCTCAAATACTCCGATAGGTAGTAGGGACTAGACCTTACTTTAGTAAAGTGCCTTTTTAATTTATTTACAGATGGGCAAAAGCTCTATTGTCTGAAATGTACAGGTTAAGTTGATACACCGTAAGTTTTAGCTGAGAAATAAATAAATAAATAAATAGAATAAAGCACCAGATTGCAAGACAAAACTGGGAGTATGTCAGGTTTCCTTTAACAGTTTCTAATTTTCTATCAATGAGTCAGACAGGTTCATGGGAAACGATGTGGAGAATCCAAACTGATTAACTTCAAAATAAAAGTTTGGGTGCTTCGGTTTGAGGTGGTTATATTCTGAAAATCAGATAGTGGATAAAACAGTGAACATTACCTCTGACCTGCAGCTTCAGCAGATCTCTCCGTCATCCGTAGTCGCGCAGGAAAATATGAAATCACAAGAAGCCGAAAAGTTTTCCGACGCAGAAAGTACTGGTTCTCACTTTTAACTTTAAACTGAATAATCGGTTCTCACGTTTAACTTGACATTGTTGTTGCACGCCAATAATATTGGTTTGAATTATTGATAACTGTAGTACATGATACTGGTAAGTATGGATACCTGCTTCTTTAATATTTACATTCAGTTTCAAACTAAATACTTAGTAGATGCAAAAGAAAGAAAAGGGTATTCTGTGATTTAAATACTGACTTTTGTCTTAGAAATACAAGTAAAAGACCTTGTTTTAAGCCCAAAACATCAGTTCAGTCCTATTTATGTCAATATAGCCACTTTCAGTGATCTCTCTAATAATATTTAGATATTTTATCAAGGTTTATTAAACTGATACTTACTGAGCTTAAGCTGAATGACTTCCTGCAACATCTCAACTGTATTCGCCAAAGCCTTGGCAGCCATCTTTGTTTCCAGTCACAACTCATGTTCAACCTTGAACTTCAGACTCCAACATGCTAGCTGCCTCAAACCTCCGCAGGTCACAGGACCACAGCCGCTGCGTCACAAACGGCGCAGAAAACCTCACTAAAGAGGAAGGATTTTCAACCAGCAGAATCCTCCTCAACTCGTTTAGCTCATTGACTCTGAGCAGAGAATCAAACCAGCAGCGGCCAGAGGCTTTGGCCTCCATCAACAGCTTTAGCATTAGCATAAAAACCCGCAGCAGCTCCTACCTTGAGTCGTCTTCTAGGTCCACCGTCCCCGGTAATGCTTGACCTACCTTTAGATGAGTAGAGGATCCTCATCTTGATTGTAGTAATCCAATAATGTCCGTCATCGAGCTGCTGCTAAATCCGGACGCCATATTTGTTTCTCGGCTGTTTCAGCGACACCAGCAGCCCAACAAGATGCCGCCGAGAGGCCGAGTTCGGGCCGTTTATTTCCGCTGCTCTGCTTTGACACAAAAAAAAATGGCTTTCATAACTTCATCAGGAAAAACATAAACAACTTCGAACAGGGTGTCAGAAAAATGACTTACCAGAAAACAAACGCAGCGATTTCAAAACATGGCGCTCCAGCGGCCTACTCGCCCACACCACGCCATGATACTCCAGCAGGTGGGTTACAGCGCCAATTAAGGCCCAGTCCTCACGGAGACGATTTTAGGTGTAACAGCAAAAGTTTTTAGTCATTTAGGCTGTGCGTTCAAGCGGATTGGCGTCTTGGGAGACCAAAAATTATCATATTTTAAGACGGGTTACAGAGTAGATGAACTTCAGAAGGCCGATTTCACGTCTCCGTGCTGCAATGCGATTCGCGCCTTTTTTTAAACGATGACGTCGAAGCTCCATGGCGCATGCGCGTCACTCTCACAAATAAACATGGCGCCATTCGGCAGAGTTGCCAGATCTTATAGCAGGCCGTTTTGACTTAAAATCGGCTTCACCACACTTACATTCCAGATATCTTAAACTGGGTTCTGACTAGACGTATTAGCAAATTAAAATATCTCAAATTATATTCTGACAAGTATAAATGTAATCAGATTTACCATTAAGCTGTATGGAGGATTCAGTTCAAGATATCGACAATGAATTTCAGACTATCTGAAACACTTATTTCACATATGTACAATTAAATTGTGACTAGTCATAAAGTAAATTCGAGATATCTCATTTTTAGTTCTGGTTAGTCATGATTCTAATTAAAGATATCTTGAATGACACCATAATTCAAGATATCTTGAATATATTTTTGGAGAGGAGATATATATAGATTTGACAAGTGCAAATTCAATTCTAGATATCTTGAAAGCAAATAATAACTTGGCAAAACTAAATCAGAGATGTCTAGAACTGTAATTTTGACTAGTCAAAATTTCTTTTTCAGAGATCTCTAAATGAATTAGAGATATTTTGAATTAGACAGATTTTCTGTTTGAGATGTCTTTAACTAACATTCTGACTAGTCAGAATGACATTACAGGTATCTTGAATTAGTATTCGGCCTAGTCAAAACATCACAGATATACATAGTATTTTTAAATTTCAATTAAACAATTAAAATAAAATAAAATGAAAAAAGATTTTTGAAAATGCACCATTTCCAGCTTGGGAACTGGTTAACGTTGCACTTTTAGATTTCAAAGCAATTTTTAAGTGCATTGTGTTTGTCAGAAGAGAATAAATAGGAAATTCTTTGTCGAAATTGATTTTATGTTAAAAAGGCCTGCCATACAGATCAAACAGACTGATTCCAACAGACAGATTTCATGCCAAACACAATGTAAGCCCCACCCAGCTCCAAAAAACACACCCCATACACACACACACACACACACACACACACACACACACACATATATATATATATATATATATATATATATGACACAATGAACATATTGAAAACTCATTTTATTTATTGCCCCTTTTAACTGTGTTCTTTCTGAATCATGATGTAGTGCATTTCATAAACACATGCTTTACAGTTTCAAGCAGACTGCAACTATCATATAGGCCTGTTGCATGTTTATCAATTACTTTAAGTGATTTATGAAGACCTGTGTGACCTATTCTGAATCCTGTTTCTTCCTGTTTTCCTTGTGTCTCCTACATTTTTCTGAATGTATTATTAATGTCTTCTGGTATCACTTATGTACCAGTTTTCCTGCCAGATTTTCTTAACATCTGATTAATAATATCTTTCCTTTTTGAGTCACTTGATTTAATGCTTAATAACACTATGGAGAGTGCCAAATTACAAGAAATAAATACATAAGTAACTTATGAAATAATATTTTAAATGTGGCGGTTATAGCGATTATTAACACAGCATTGCTCTGAGGTATTCCAGCTTCCTAAGCTGCAGTTTCTTTAGAATATTTTAGATCTGCTCTGTGCAAAAATCCACAAATAGGCAGGGGTCCACTGTAGGTCCTAATACAGAACCCTGGGGAACCCCACACACCAGCCCTTCAGAATCAGGGTTGTCACACTCTGGATTAGTTACATTCAGATTAAGCCTCATGTTGTGTCAACAGACCAAACAACAAGAAATTAATTAACAGACGTAAAGATCTTGGTGGCTGTAGGAATCATCTCTGTACTTCATGGAGCAACAGTTGCTTTGTTAGCAGCTCATGAATCTTAGTGGATGACTTGTTTCATTTAATAGAGTTTACCTCTGTAGCAACCACAGAATCAGAACCAGATCAGGCCAGGTCAAGCTTTCCTCAGCCTTACACTGAAGAAGAGGAGCTTATAGACGTCTCGTCCAACACAGAGGGTTAAGGATGAGTTCTGCTTAACTCTGACCCGTCTCAGGGTGACCCCCGAGCATGTTTTGTCTCATGCTGTATGTTATTGTCTACTTGATGATGGGAGTCCAGGGGCTGCTTTGTAGAAAATAATTTCCCCTTTAGGGACAATAAAGTCTAAAGTCTGACTGGGTTCTGAGTCCAGGATAGAAATATGCAGTGGTGGACACTGCTAACTAAAAATTGAGCAAGGCTCACCCTAATGCTAATAGTGCTACAACAATACAGTATTTAGATAAAACTCACCATGTGTCTACAACATAGTATAACCCCCTCAACAGGGTCTTTTCTGTCATCACACACATATCTATACAGGACCTCATTCTTTGGAACACACCTTCCACTCATGGTTTCAGTTATACAGTTGAGTTTTGCTAACTCTGTTGCTGATTTAGCCTAACTGATGACTGGAGTGTTTATGTCAGAAAGCACGCAGGACATGGGTAGATTTTAAACTTTACTTTTCCACAGCGATGCATTCTGGGTACAGAATAAATATCATTTGCTGGACCACATCACATGGTGGAAAATGTGAGGGCAGTAAACAGAACTGCTGCACAGTCTTCACCCACTTCAAAATAAGAGCATGAGTATAAACAGCTAACAACTTTGATGGATAACCAAAACTTCAACACAGACGTTGAACTTTATTCAACTGAAAGTTTATTAAACAGCCAAGTAAATTAGTGCTTTAGAGTTTATTTGAACATTGATTTTAGTGGAAGCTATAAACTGCTGGATAAACAGCTGACTCACTAAAGTGTTTTAAAGTTGGCAAAAACGCAAAATGAAAAATTAGCTCCGCTATTAGCGGAAGTGTGCCTACCACTGGTAATCTGTTTGTTTTTCAACAGGAAAGTACTACATAGCCACCATGACAATGGTCACTGCCTCCACAGCCCTCACCATCTTCATCATGAACATCCACCACTGCGGTCCCGAGACCCGCCCGGTCCCGAAATGGGCCGAGCGCTTTGTCCTGAACTACCTGGCTAGGATCTGCTTCGTCAATGAGGTCAGAGAGAACTGCCTGGGAGGGAGCTCATCCAAGAAACAACCGCTGTCCCAGGACCAGTCCAACAACCAGTCCCCAGGGGGAGGAAGAGGAGTAAACTGGGACGTTAATGGACAAGCATGGGGAGGGAATGGGGAGCAAGAGAAGGGTGCGGGGGAATCTGTGAGGGTGGAGCAGGATGTGACCGAGCAGACGGTCTGGAAGGAGGATCTGTTCGTCACCATCGACCACTCTGAGGAGAGCGGTGCCGCTGGGCGTAGAGCGGAGGCAGAGGAGGAGTCACACAGTGACAGTGAGGGAGGAAGAGGGGGGTATGTGGAGGAGAAGAAGGGTGTTGGAGGTGCAGCTGGGGAGAACCGAAGGGAGGTCCTGGTCAGAACCAAATGTGTGTGCCAGCACCAGCGGCTGCTGCAGAGCGTGGAGTACATCGCCAGCTCATATCAGGACCAGCGCACGGCCCAGGTCCGCATCGCAGAGTGGAGGAAGGTTGCCAAGGTGATGGATCGTTTCTTCATGTGGCTCTTCTTCATCATGTTCTTCTTCATGAGCATCCTGATCCTGGGCAAGGCCATCTGACGAATCTGTGTGGAACATCTGAACGTCGGCACCATGACTTCACCAAGAATCGGCAAAGAGACACAAAAAATGTCACTTTTTCTTCAGCTTCTTTAAGTTCATGTTTCTCACTTTTACATTTGATAAAGTTTGATGTTTTTCATAGTTTTTTTATTGCTTCCTGCTTCAATCAAACCTTGTTGATGACCCTTGAACGCTAAAAGAGACAAACTTTAATAAATCTGAATCCAGAACCTTGCTGAGATGATCAGAAATCCTTTAAGTTGATTTTTTCTTGTTGTCCATCTCGGCTGGAGGAGAAATCAGTTTTTCTGGATGTGAATAATTAGATCAGATTAACAGAAACATTTACAGCAATAATCTGTAAATGTTTCACTCTTTTGAACCTAAAATAATCTTCAGGAATAAGAACCAGGAGAACTTTGGGCAGGTTTCCTGTAGGTCCGAACAGACAGATGATTTGGTTTGGTTCTGGTTGGATAAACTGCCAACTCGCTGAAGACGAGCCGCTGACTCATTAATGAATCTGGGTTGAGAGAACATCCAGAAACTCCTCATATTTGTCTGATGTTCTGACCTTCAGGCTCAGGTCCAGCTGTCAGAGGCAGAAGAAAATCTTTCCTCCAGGATTTATTTATCTTTAAATGACAACAAATCATCAGTTAATCTGATCATTTAGTTCTTTCTTAAGGAGGTAAAATCATCTAAAGTCCAAAAATCTGACAGCTTTATTTTGGACCAGGGTCGGTTCAGATTCTTTAATATTTTATCCACTTTATAAACCAACACTCTGCATGAGTCAGTCGCTGTTCAGTAATTATAATAAATCAGCTGAATCTGTGATTGCATTGATTGACTACAATAAATGATCTTTATAATTATTCTCTGCTTGTTGTGTTTTAATCTGTGACCCAAACAAATGAACTCTGGGACCGTACCTGTTCGGTTCAGAACAGGGTTGGTTCTGTTCTTCTGCAGCGGAGCAGAACCGAGCTCCAGAACCTCTGGAGGACAGTGTGGAGAAGACGCGGTGCTGCAGCTCCCCCTGGTGGATGATAGAGAACACACATGCTGAAAGCATCAAAAACCAGAGAACCAAACTGGAAATCAAGAGTTGTTCTGGAAGCTGATTTGGTTTATTGGATGCCACAATTAAATATTACAGGTTTTTAATATCAAAAATAATCTGTCTAAATATAAGAAAACCTATCTCCAAACCATGATTTCATTTATTAAGGGAAGGAAAATCTATCCACACCAGCCTGGCTCTGAGAAGAGAAACAGCAGATTGTGGCGATATCTGGGACTCCTCTCTGCTCTTAAAGAGCTCTGCCTTCTGCTCTTTTCTTCCACACAGAAATGTTCTGCTTGTTTCCAGGTTTATTCATTTGGTACCAAATATCTTCAGCATGACTACATGAACTATTGACCACAACTTTGGAAAACTGCATGCAATTTTGCTTCATCCAGGCCTGATCACTGCCAGAACTTTAGAATCAAGACACCACTTATACAGACTAAAAGAGCTCAAGCTGCGGCACATCCTGAAGAACCTCAAGAACAGAAACAAAGTCTCTGACATCTATCAGTCTGGAAAGGGTGACAAAACCATTTCTATGGATCTGGGTCTCCAGAGAAGCTGAACAAGAACCATGATCCATACATGGAGAACCTTCCCAGGAGAAGCTGACCCAGCAAAGTTACTCCAAGAGTTCATCAACTCTATGGGAGCATTCCAAGGTGAGAACCACTGCTGACCCAGAAGAACACAAAGACCCATCTCAAGAAACATCCAGGCTGTGGGCCTGTTTCTCTTTTATGCAGCTGCAATAAAGAATTTATTTAAATTTCTTGCACAACTTTATTACAACAGACTGTGGCAGAACCACAGTGTTGGTTCTATTGGACCTCAGCGCAGCATTTGACTCTGTTGACCAGGAGATATTATTGAAGCGACTGGAGAGCTGGGCTGGACTCTCTGGTACGGTACTGGACCGATCTAGAGTCAGCGCGCAGCTTCAGTTATTAAAAATTAAAAAATTATAAAAAAAAAAAAAAAAAAAAAAAAAAAAAAAAAAAAAAAAAAAAGAAAAAACTGTCAATACAAGTTTTATTTACTGTTGACAAAATTATTTATTTTACTTCTTGATTTACTTTAGTGGTCAGCTTTAACATTTTAAATTAATATGCATGAAAATTTAGTGAAAAAAAAGTTTAATATTGTGATGTTTTTAAAATCTTCCTATTTTATGCAAACAGTTTTCACTAGTTTAAGTTATTTTGTGCCTCTGACAGCTTCTCGCTCCTCTATGATCTGTGGGAGGTTGAGTTTAGTTTGGTTATTTCAGTTCCTTTGTAGCGTCATAGGTTTCGACAGGAAGCCTCAAATAGGAAACAAACGCCATTCCCTCACTTCCTCTGCCTCCCAGTTCCTCACAGCTGTTCCTCATCTGTTCATTTTATCAGCTCTGTGGCATTCAGTAATCAGTCTCCTCAGAACTAAAACCCCATGGTTCAGTTGCTCCTTTATCAGCTCTTCTGCTGTCTGCTGAGTAACAATCATTAAAATAATTTTTCCATCATGTTCCTGCTGGCCTCGTCTCTGTATTTGGGTCCCTGACAACATCCCGGCCCGCATCAGATCAGATTAAAGTTGTTACACTGTAATTCTTATATTTTTTGCAACAGATATGGATTAATCTCAGGAAGATTTAATTTTTTATTATAGCCTAACCTGCCAAGGTTTGATGAGCAGAAAACTAAAACCTTCATTCTCCTGATATGATTATCAGAACATAAATGGAGAGAAACACACTGATATCAACTCCACACTGTAGCAATACCTGACAGCCAGCAGATGGCGCCAGAGTCCTGCAGATGATGAGGAAACATCCTGAACATGAACAAAATCATTAATCTCAAGGTCCTCCAGCTGTTTCCAGTCATTTTATTTATTTAGATATCATCAGTTCAGAACACATCACACTTTACAGGACAAACAGGGTGCATTTAATTTAGTCCCTCAACATTTAATCCAATACTGTAAAATTTAGTCTGAAGTCCAGATCAAACGGTTCAGTAGCATCCAGGTCCGTTAAAGTCCCATTCAGTCAATGTCAACTGATAAAAACCTCGTCTGACTACCCACAGAAACCAGAAAGCTGCTTCCTGAGCAACCAGTAGAGAAACCAGTAGAGAGGAGCAAGGCCAGTGTAAGGGAATAAAACCTCCACCAGAACCAGAACCAGGCTCAGTGTGAGGGATTATCGGCTATGACCGGCTGGAGGTTAAAAGGTCCTGAAGAGATAATAGAAAAAAACATAGAAGTACTGACCCAAAAGTACTGGTTAGTAAGTGCTTTTCGTGGGAAACGATTGTGGTTAAGTGGAAAGAACAGTTGTCTTACAATCCAAAAATTATGAGTTTGAATCCAACTTTCTCCTGCAACATGTTGATGTGCCCCTGGGCAAGCCCCCAAACATTATAATCTGTGAATTAAGGGTAATACTGGGTTAATGTGGCTCTGGTGTAAAGTGCTTTGAGTGATCAGTATGACTAGAAAAGCTCGAAATTCAGCTCATTTACCACAATTGGAAATAATTCATGAATGGAGAAATTAATCAACAAAAAAGTTGAAGGAGGAAAAGTAGTGAGCAGGTCAAAACAACCTCAGCGAGCCTATCATCTTTCTCAGAAACAAAAGTTTCAAGCCTAGTCTAGAAAGTAGACGGGGTGTCTGCCTCACGGACTAAAACTGGGAGCTGGTTCCACAGGAGAGGAGCCTGATAACTAAAGGATCTGCCTCCCATTCTACATCTAGAGCCTCCAGGAACCAGCAGGAAACCTGCAGTCTGAGAGCGAAGGGCTCTGGTAGGAACATCTGGAACAATCAGATCTCTGATGGATGATGGATCTGATTATTAAGAAAGTAAGAAGGAGAATCTGAGATTATAATCTAGATTCAACAGGGAGCCATTGAAGAGAAGCTAAAAAAGAAGAAATTTGATTTCTCTTTTTAATTTTCATCAGAACTCTTGCTGCAGGGTTCTGGATCCAGCTGAAAGCTTTTAACTCCATTCTGTGGACTTCCTGATAGTAGAGCATTACAGTAGTCTTACCACCTCCCAGCTCTCAGCCATCATCCACCACCTTCACTTCAGAGGACTCCGTCCCACTGCCACCCTCCCCCATCTCCATCTTGTCCCTTTCATCACTTCAGGTGAGGAAGGAGCTGAGAAAGATCAACGTGCGAAAGGCTGCAGGTCCAGATGGCATCAGCTCCAGGCTCCTGAGGTGCTGAGTAGATCAACTGTGTGGCATCATGGGATACATGTTCAACCTGAGCCTGAGGCTGAGGAAAGTACCACAACTGTGGAAGACCTCCTGTGTGGTACCGGTACTAAAGACCAAACATCCAAAGGACCTCAGCAGCTACAGGCTGGTAGCCCTGACGTCGCATCTGATTAAGACCCTTGAGAGGCTGGTCCTCAACCATCTACGCACCCTGATGATGTCTTCAGTGGATCCGCTGCAGTTCACCTCCCAGTGGCATCAGGGTGGATGACGCCATCATCTGCCTCCTGCACCGAGCTCTGAAGTTCTCTGATGACTCTGCCATAGTGGGCCTCATCACAAGTGAGGACAACTCAGAGGACAGACAGTGGACTCAGGACCTTGTGGACTGGTGCCAGAAGAACCACCTCCTGATCAAACCCACCTCACTGGCACCGGTGGACATCCAGGGAGTGGACACTGAGATCATGGACTCTTATAAATACCTAGGCGTTCACCTGAACAATAAACTGGACTCGTAACACTGATGCTCTTTCCAGGAAGGGTCAGAGCAGACTCTACCTACCGAAGAGACAGAGGTCTTCTGGACTGCAGGGGGCGCTCCTGAGGACCTTCTCTGACTCTGTGGTGGCATCAGCCATCTTCTATTGGACGGTATGTTGGAGCAGCAGCTTCTCTCCAGCTGAGAGGAAGCGGTTAGATCAGCTCATCAGGAAGGCCAGCTCTGCTAGGATGCCCCCTCGACCCAGTGCAGGTGGTGGGGGACAGAAGGACTCTGGCTAAAATAGCATCACTGATGGACAACGTCCACCTCCATGCATGAAGCTGTTGCTGATCTGGAGAGCTCCTTCAGGGACAGACTGCTGCATCCTAGGTGCACGAAGGAGCGTTATAGGAGATCCTTCCTCCCAGCAGCTGTTAGACTCTAGAACCATCACTGCTCCCAACAGAATCAATAAGTGTTTATATCCATGCTGGTATCTGTACAACTTTACTGGTTTTCTATTGTCACTAATGGTAAATTGTTCGTATTTTTAATGCTCAGAGACATTTTGCACATCTGGTACATTTTTAATAAACCAACTCAGTTGCACATTCCTCTGGACTGGGGTATTTCTTTTACAACTACACAGTATTTATGTTCAAATTTTGCCCTTACTGTACAGTATTTTTCTTATTCTTAATTCTTTTTTTGTATATATATATATATATATATATATATATATATATATATATATATATATATATATATATATATATATATATATATATATATATATATATATTATATTCTTTGTGTGAGTCTGTTTTCTGTTATTGCCTGTCGCTGCCACTTTGCTGCTGTTGCACATAAATTTCCCCATTGTGGGACAAAAAAGGATCTTTCTATTCTATTCTATTCTAGTCCAGCATTGAAAGAACAGATGCAGGAACTAGTTTTTCAGCATCACTCCTGGACAGAATATTTCTAATTTTGGCAATATTCTGGAGATGAAAGAAGGAAATTCTAGGAAATCTGTTTAATATGGGACTTAAATGACATTCTGGTCAAAAATAATACCAAAGTTCGATACTTTATTATCTGAGGCCAATTTAATGCCGTCCAGATCAAATGATTGACTAAGCAGTGTCTCTTTCAGAGGTTCTGGTCCAAAAACAATAACTTCTGTCTTGTCAGAATTTAAAAGAAGAAAATTTAGTGTCATCCAGGTTTGAATGTCCTCAAGACATGCCTGTAATCTACCTAATGGAGTGGATTCATCAGGAATTATGGATAGATATAGCTGAGTATCATCAGCATAGTGGAAATTTATCCCATGCTGTCTGATGACTTTTACAACTGGAAGCATATACATAGTAAAGAGAACTGGTCCCAGCACAGAGCCCTGTGGTACTCCATAAGAAACCCGAGAGTGAGGAGAAGATTTATCGTTCACATGAACAAACTGGAATCTTTCTGACAGATGAGATTTAAACCAACCTAGTGCTGTTCCTTTGATACCTGCATGTTCAAGCCTTTCTAATAGAACATCGTGGTCCACTGTATCAGAACCAGAACTGAGCTCTAACAGAACCAGAACCAGTTCATTATCTGAGGCCAAGAGAAGATCATTAGTAACTTTCAGCAGAGCTGTTTCAGTGCTGTGATGAGCTCTGAAACCTGACTGAACCTCTTCCAACAGGTCATTACTTTTTAGATGCTCACACACTGGATCAGCAACTATTTTCTCCAGGATTTTAGATCAGAAAGGAGGATTAGATATGGGTCTGTGATTTATTAAGTCATTTTGATTGAGAGAAGGTTTCTGAAGTAAAGTTTTAATTCCAGCTACCTTAAAAGCCTGTGGAACATGTCCACTTATGACGGACATCTTAATCATATCTAAAATGGAGGCAGTAATCAAAAGGAACACCTCTTCAAATAATTTGGTTGGGACGGAGTCCAACATGCAAGTCGACGGTTTGGAAGAAGCTAATATTTCTGATAACTCAGAAAACTCAACTGATTCAAAACAGTCCAAACACATATCAGGTTCTAGAGTTACATTCAGTGCTGCCTCACTTACTGAGGATGATGTAATCATGCCTGGGAGGATGCCAACAATTTTATTCCTAATAAAATCAGTTTTATTTAAGAAGAATCCCATGAAGTCATTACTGCTGGGAGGTGGGGGATTGATGGCTCAGCAGAGCTATGACTCTGTGTAAGTTTGGCAACTGGACTAAAAAGAAACCTCGGATTATTCCTATTCTCTATTAAAGATGAAAAATACAATGTTCTAGCTTGGAAAAGGGTCTTTTTCTACCGCAGTAGACTATTTTTCCAAGTTAAGTGGGGCTCCTCTAGATGTGTGGAGTGCCATTTTCTCTAAAATTTCCTATTGTTCTGCTTCAGAGTACACAGCTCTGAATTAAACCAAGGAGCCAACCTCCTATGGATAATTACCTTTTTTTAAGGGGGCGACATTGTCTAACGCCTTACGCAATGAGGAAGTAACTCTTTGAACAAGAACATCAATTTGGGAAGGGCTGGAGATTAAACTGCTGCCTTTTACTGTGTTTATCTGAGATTCTGAGGAAATTAAACATGGAACAGATTCTTTAAAAGTTTTTACAGCATTGTCTGATAAAGCTCTTCCACAATGAAATTATCTCTCAGGTTTTGAATTACCAGTTAAAATAAACTCAAAGATTATAAAAATTGTCAGACCGCACAGGGTTTATAGGGAAGTACTGTTATTTATTCACACTCCATGCCATATGTCAGCACAAGGTCTAAAGTATGATAACAACAGTGAGTAGGGCTGTACATTGTTTGAGTAAAGACACTTTAGTCTAGCATAGCATTAAAGGCTACATTTAAGCGATCACCCTCAGTGTCAACATGAATGTTAAAATCTCCCACTATAATGATCTTATCAGTATTTGACACTAAATCAGATTAAAAAAAATCTGAGAAATTATCTAAAAATTGAGAGTAAGGGCCTGCTGGACGATACAAAACAACAAACAAAAGTGGTTTTACTGCTTTGCAACGAGGATGAGGAAAATGAAGGGTTAGATGTTCAAAAGAACTGTAGCTATTAATAGACGTAGGATTAATTAATAAATCTCAATGAAAAATAGTTGCAACTCCTTTGCTCATCCTTTGCTTATAACTAAATAAAAACTTAAATAAAAACAAAACCCATTGATAAAATGGACATTATCAGCAACAAAACATCGGCTTTTACACTCAAAATGCTGCATTTTAAAATGTATTGAAATCAATGAAAATTTGTACACTGTAGAACACTGTATACATGATAAAAAAAAATATTTTCTCATGATTCCTTTGATATATGGAAATTCTGAACCAACAAATCATTTTCTGTTTAGGAAAGGTAAAACCTTTTTGGATTTAAATGGTTGAAATACAAACTGTCGTACCACTTTGGACTGGACACCATAAATAATAGTATTGAGGCTTCCAGGTACAATAATGGACAGAATGACGAGGATTTTTCTGTAATCTGAGTACTGAGGGAACCGATGCAGAGCAATAACACTAAATCCACTGAATGACAAAACCAGAAAGACAACCAAGTGAGTGCTGCAAGTTTTTAAGGCTTTTTGTTCAATGACTTGTTCTTCCTGAAACTCTGACAAGCCCTGACTTGTGTCGCCTGCATATCATCAGGAATCAGAAGATCCTTAGTCATTACACTTATCACTTCTCGACTGGTTTTCTACATGACTTTTCAATCAGGTTGCCCAATGAAATTCATTAAAGATTTTAAAGGGTTCCTAAAAACTTGATCTGGTCAATTTTTCATACCACTATTGGCTTAAGCCAGTGGGCGGGCCTTCTCCTTTCCCTAACGTAGCTGGGTTTACTCTATTTTCTCTTGACCTTCAACTAAAAAATAAAGACAGTCACGAAAAAAAAAACATTTTAATTAAAAACAAAACCTGTTCACAAAATGGACATTTTCAGCAAAACAAAAAAATGGTATCAGACTTGAAGCTCTGCAATTTAATATAGATTAAAATCAATTAAAATGTATACATTCTACAAAGTAGCATACTGAAAATTTGAACTTGCAAACCATGTTCTATTTTTGGAAAGGCAAAACCTTTTTGGATTTAAAGATTTTAAATACAAACTGTCGTACCTCTTTAGACTGAACACCATAAATAATTGTATTGAAGCTTCCAGGTACAATAAAGAGCAGAATGATGAGGATTTTTCTGTAATCTGAGTATTGAGGGAACCGATGCAGAGCAATACCACTAAATCCACAGAAAGACAAAACCAGATAGACAACCAAGTGAGTGCTGCAGGTTTTTAAGGCTTTTTTGTTCAATGATTTGTTCTTACTGGTCAGACATACCACTGCAATCTTACCATAGGTTAGAACAATGCAGCCAACAGATGCTACCAACAACAGCACAGTGTAAAAGAGACCATAAATGTTATTGATAACGATACTTTCACAGGAGAGCTTAAATAATGAGGCGTTGTCACAGAAAGGGTTTGAGATGAACGTCCTGCATCTGTTCAGTCTCACAGAGAGTCCAATCAGAACCGTGACAAAAATGAAGGGCACCCCCCAGGCAGAAATTGTCAGCTTCAGGATCATTTTGTTAGTCATTATTGCAGAGTAATGTAGAGGGTTACAGATGGCAACATATCTGTCAAAGGCCATGATCATCAGCAATGTATGGGAAGTACTGCTAATCCACTGTGTTAGAAAAGCCTGAACCACACACTCATAATAACTGATGAGGCGCTCAGACGGAGGCTTTAGTATATCCATCAGCAGCCGAGGAAAGATTTCTGTAACTCCAATGATATCACTGACTGTCAGGTTGCAAAAAAGAATGTACATGGGCTGATGAAGATTCTTTTCAATAAAGATTAGAATCAAAAATCCCAAGTTAAGAGTCATAGTAAAAATGTAGAAAGCTAAGAACAAGAAAAGGACAGTGTACACAAAATCCTTTGTGAAATTTAAGCCCTCCAGCTGGAGTGTGAAACTATTGTAGGTGTAGTTTTCCATCACTGAAAAAAGAAAAGATGAAAGCACTGTTATAATAAATCACAATATAGCAACAAGACTCTTATAAATGTAATATATAGTACCAAATTAACAGATGAAAAGTCTAAATTGTTGTTTTGGATTGAGAACTAAAGTAATTCTCAACACTGAAAACTGACTATTATAGAAATACCTGCTGGATTGAAGAGGATTTTACAAAGTACCATCCATATGTAAAAATGCACTTTGTTTATCTGTAGAGGTAAATGAAGTCTTTTGTTTGGTTGGGCATACATATTCTTCCATAGTGAGTGATGCAATGGTAAGAAATCACGTGGTCATCCTTACAGCTCCTCAACAAAGATGGTTTACTGTTATTGTTGCCCCTAACCCTCAATTTTGAATAAAAAAAGATCAAAAACTGTTTCTCATTTCTGAAGTTCCATGTTTTTATACAAAATTGTGATTCTGTTGAAACTGTTGAAACGTTTGACTTCTTTAAACATGAAAACCTTTTATGATCCATGAAACTGTCTCTATTCCTAAAAGTATACAGCATTTCGAAATTATTACAAATATAATGTGTAGCCAGGAACTTGTGTTTTTTTGTAAAAGAAACAAAAGTTTACATTTAAGACAATTTTCTTGTGGCAGTAGCTCATAAGGAATAAAATGCAGCACAAAAATTAAGCCAGACCCAAGTGTTTCTGATTTAAGAACCCTTCTTGTGCTTTTTTATTTGACAGCCTCCAAAAGTAAACAGTATCAACATTTATAAAACATTTACCATTTAACAATGGACTGTTGATGTGGAATGTACCTTGCCAAACGCCTAATGACCCCCACGGACAGGCACCAGCCATTTCGTGACCCTGCAAGGGCCTCAAAGGCCCATACGCTGATATTTTAGATGTGTACCTGACCCAAACACTCCTACTTACGCTTACTTTGAGTGTGAACAAATAACTGTACCTCACAATACTGTTTTTGCCATTTTTCATGACTTTTGAGTTGGGGAGCCTTTTCAGTTGGGGATCCTGGCACGCGCACCCTCATAACATTTGCAACACCATACCACATGTACTACAACACAACAGTAGGGTCTGGGTTGTGGGATCATAGACCCTCCGGCCATGGAGGGTCATGCCAGAGTCTTTGCTTGAGTCCCTCCGGCACCTCAATTTTCACACACTGTAGGCACCCAGTGGTGCTGGTGCCCCCCATATTTCTCCTCTTTGTCTGCTTTATTAGACCTAACATCTCCTGGACTGCTGTTTCCTAACTTCACTGAAAAAAATGAATGAATGCATAAAGGTTGGGAATTCATTACTGAGTACTCGAACAATGTCCAGTCCTTTCATGGAAAGGGGCTGGACATTAGTTCTACACCTATGTAACCTGGCTAATTCTGGACTCTCACATAAACATGGACGGCTTTAATTTCCTCCGTACTGACAGAACAAAGGAGAGCGGTAAGAGGAGAGGAGGGGGTCTGGCTGCGTTTGTGAATGATAGATGGTATAACTCTGGACATTTAACCATCAAAGAGATGTTCTGCAGTAAGGACATTGAACTGCTAGCTGTTAACATAAGGCCGCACTATCTTCTTCAGGAGTTTTCACATGTTTTTGTTATAACTGTGTGTGTCCCACCCTCTGCTAACGCTGCAGCAGCCTGCGATGTTCTACATACTACCACCAGCAAACTTCAAAGACAGCAACAACAGGCACACTTTTTGATCTCTGGGGCTTTAATCATGTCTCCCTGTTCTCCACTCTATCATCCTTCATCCAATATGAAGGATGATACCATCAGATGCCACACCAGAGATGACAAAATCCTGGATCTACTTTATGCCAACACCAAGGAGGTATACAGTTCATCACCTCTCCCTCCCCTGGGGGGCTCTGATCACAACGTGGTTAATTTCCAGGTGTATAAACCCCAGCTGTGACACACACAGTGATGAAATGGTCTGAGGAAACTGAAGAAGCTCTGAGGGACTATTTCAACTCCACTGTGTGGGAAGAGCTCTGTGCTCCCCATGGGGAGGACATCGAAAGCATCACAGACTGCATCATGGACTATATCAACTTCTGCGTCGACAACACTGTGCCCACCATGACGGTACAGTGTTTCTCCAATAACAAGCCTTGGATCAACCCTAAAATAAAGGCTCTCCTGAAGGAGAAGAAGAGAGCATTTGAATCAGGAAATAAGGAGGAGCTTAGAGCTGTGCAGAAGGAACTGAGAAGGAAAATTAAGGATGGAAAAAACATCTACAGGAAGAAGAGGAAGGATCAGCGACAGCAGAGCAACACCAGTGGAGTTTGAAGAAGTTTGAAGTCAATTTCAGGCCACAAACCAAACCCTCAGGTTGTAGGAGACTTAGGGTGGGTGAACGACTTGAACCAGTTCTTTAACAGGTTTGACCAGACACCCAGTGGATACCAGACTACTGCCCACAGTATGTGAGGACACAGGGCTATGTCTCCGCCAGGCTGGTCTGCAGTACGGGGGTCCCTCAGGGAGCTGCGCTGGCACCGTTCCTCTTCATCCTCTGCACTGCAGACTTCTCCATCAACTTCCCACGCTGCCATCTGCAAAAGTTCTCTGATGACTCTGCCATAGTTGGCCTCATCACAAGTGAGGACGACTCAGAGGACAGACAGTGGACTCAGGACTTTGTGGACTGGTGCCAGCAGAACCACCTCCTGATCAATGCTGCTAAAACCAAGGAGCTGGTGGTGGATTTCTGCAGGCGCAGACACTGAGAAAGATCAACGTGTGAAAGGCTGCAGGTCCAGATGGCATCAGCTCCAGGCTCCTGAGGTGCTGAGTAGATCAACTGTGTGGCATCATGGGATACATGTTCAACCTGAGCCTGAGGCTGAGGAAAGTACCACAACTGTGGAAGACCTCCTGTGTGGTACCGGTACTAAAGACCAAACATCCAAAGGACCTCAGCAGCTACAGGCTGGTAGCCCTGACGTCGCATCTGATTAAGACCCTTGAGAGGCTGGTCCTCAACCATCTACGCACCCTGATGATGTCTTCAGTGGATCCGCTGCAGTTCACCTCCCAGTGGCATCAGGGTGGATGACGCCATCATCTGCCTCCTGCACCGAGCTCTGAAGTTCTCTGATGACTCTGCCATAGTGGGCCTCATCACAAGTGAGGACAACTCAGAGGACAGACAGTGGACTCAGGACCTTGTGGACTGGTGCCAGAAGAACCACCTCCTGATCAAACCCACCTCACTGGCACCGGTGGACATCCAGGGAGTGGACACTGAGATCATGGACTCTTATAAATACCTAGGCGTTCACCTGAACAATAAACTGGACTCGTAACACTGATGCTCTTTCCAGGAAGGGTCAGAGCAGACTCTACCTACCAAAGAGACAGAGGTCTTCTGGACTGCAGGGGGCGCTCCTGAGGACCTTCTCTGACTCTGTGGTGGCATCAGCCATCTTCTATGGGACGGTATGTTGGAGCAGCAGCTTCTCTCCAGCTGAGAGGAAGCGGTTAGATCAGCTCATCAGGAAGGCCAGCTCTGCTAGGATGCCCCCTCGACCCAGTGCAGGTGGTGGGGGACAGAAGGACTCTGGCTAAAATAGCATCACTGATGGACAAAGTCAACCCCCCCCCCCCCATGCATGAAGCTGTTGCTGATCTGGAGAGCTCCTTCAGGGACAGACTGCTGCATCCTAGGTGCACTAAGGAGCGTTATAGGAGATCCTTCCTCCCAGCAGCTGTTAGACTCTAGAACCATCACTGCTCCCAACAGAATCAATAAGTGTTTATATCCATGCTGGCATTTGCAAAATCATCTCCTCTTTTCTCACTCTTTTTAAAATAACATTTCCACTGTTATTGTGCATCTTTTTTCTACATTGATATACAGTATTGTAAATAGTCTGTATCTTTTTCAATGTTCAATACGCATGCGCATTATGTACATTCTTGGAACAAGTGATCTGATTCAGCTGCACAGCCCTATGTTCATGAGTCTATGCCTATTTCTAATAACTCTACAGTATAGTCTGCTACTCTTTACAGTATATTATTATTATTATTATGATTATTATGATGATTATTATTGTTGTTGTTGTTGTTAATCTTGATTTTTAAAAAAAGTTTTTTCCAATTTAAGAACTTTTTGTGTGAAACTTTATATCTGTTGCTGCTGTTACAACTGAAACTTTATTTTGTAAAATTTACATTGCCTGTGGTATAAAATTATGTAAAGCAAGAAAAAGTACTGCTGCTATACCAAGGATACAAAGCACTGTTTTCCTCACCAGTACAATACAATTCACTTTACTTGCTGAGCACTTTAAAGTGAGAACTAAGTTGTTAAAATTTGCTTGCTTTACATGGCTGGATGAGGTGCAAATTTCTCTTTTCCTGTCTCTTTTCCTGTTTCAAAGGTACAGCCAGAACCAACTTTTGTCAAAAGCAAATCAGTGCAAGCAGAGAAGTCTCTGACAAACGTGGTCGGAGAAACTAAAGAATAAAGTGGGAAATCTAAAGACCCAAACAACCAAAGGTGTTGCTGTTCTCTCTGTTCTGCATTCTAAATGTTGTTTTTCAACTCATTGGATTTCTTGATTGTTCTGTTTGAACTCTATTCCTTTTAGATATGATTAGAAGATTCTTCAGCGTACTGTCTAAAGGTCTCTTGTGTTTTGCATTTATCTCCTTCTCTGCAAACCTTAATGCTGATACCCATGCCAAGTACTTTTAGTGGAGTTGGTGTTTCCATGGTACCTCCAAGTTTAAAAAGATGTTGTCATCAAGTAGAAGTCCTTTAAAGGAACACACATTTTCATCAACAATTCAGAGTGATGTCAGTGCTCTCATCAGAGAGGAGACTGACTTCATGTTCTCCTCAACACACAGAATAATGATTATTGGGTGTTGTTAGACAATCTTTTGTGGTGGCACTTTTGATTGCATATTTTTTATGCTGTCTCCATTTAAGTTTCATTTGCATGATTTGGAGGTAATAAACTGTCTAATCTATCTATCTATTTTATGTGAAACAATGTTACATGTTTCTGTTTTCACTCATATTTTCTGAGTGCATAAATTAAACTTTGACAGCATTTCTAGCAACTGAGGGTTTATCTGTTCTGCATCTTCACAGAGCTGTACTGCTTTGGATGGAGAACCAAACCATGGTGATTCCTCTCAAACAGCCGATTGTTTTTCAACTCGAGGGCTTTGATGTGCAACCAGGCAACGGACCTTTCTTGTTTCTGTTGGCTTTGCTCGCCTACATAGTGGCATTACTGGGGAACGGCGTGGTGATCTGTGTTATTATGACAGACAAGAACCTGTACAGACCCATGTTTGTAATGATCTGTCACCTGATGGTCTGTGATCTGCTGGGGGCCACAATGGTGCTTCCTCGTCTCATGATGGATCTGTTGATGGGGCTGAAGAAGATCGCCTACATCCCAGCCATTGCTCAGGCCTTCTGTGCTCACACATATGGTGCAGCAATGTTAACTATTTTAAGTGTGATGGCCTATGACAGGTAATGAAGTATGTGAGAGTAGAACAGAGTTTAGCCAAACATTTTAGTTCTTTCATATCAGAAAATATTACACTTTGGAAAGGAATTTGTGCAAAGAAACTGGTGATTTATCAGGGAAGTGAGACAGTTTTGTTGAGAGTTTAAATAACAGCTTTAAGGGTTTTGTTCTCTGACAGTGCTGTGTCTCTGCAGGTATATCGCAGTGTGTGAACCTCTCAGGTATCACTCCATCATGACTTCAGCTCGGCTGCACAGCTGCTGTGCTCTGGCCTGGATTGTTGCCCTGCTGCTCATTGCTGTGCTCTTCTCCTTCCACATGAATGTCCCGTTGTGTGGCCGCATGATCCCTCAAACATACTGCAGCAACCGGGGCATCCTAAACCTGGCCTGCATTCCTACTCCCGTCAGCAACATCTATGGTCAGTGCATTCTTTTAAACAAAAGGAGAGAAGCATCATATCCACTTCTGTCATTATTCATAACCCCTGATTGTCTGTGTCCTTCAGGTCTAGCGATGACCTGGAGTTTAAGTACGGTGACCTTCATTTTCATCGCTTTTTCCTACATCAGAATCCTGAGTGTTTCCTTAAAACAAGGCAGAACAAACAGCAGCCTGTGTAGCAAGGCTTTTCAGACCTGTGCACCACACATTGTTGTGTATGTGCTCTTTCAAATTGCTTCATTGATTGTTATTGTGAGTTACAGGTTCCCATCTCTTTCCCAAAATATAAAGAAGTTCTTCAGCATCCTCATCTTTATCATTCCTCCTATCATTAACCCCATAATCTATGGACTGGTCAGTAAAGACCTGAGGGTCAGCTTTATCAAACATTTCTCCATCCGAGTGAGAAACAAAACTTAGCACTAACACTGTATATGTTATTCTTTGATAATCTAACACCTGTGGTGGAACTGATGCTTCTTTTAGATGGTGTGAAAAATGTACGTGCCTAATGTTTCGTCTTGACCTCAGGGTCTCAGACTCAGAATGCAGCAACTCCTGACAGCATTTGTGTTTAAATATGCAGCCAGAAAATTTTAACAAGCTTGTCCAGTGAACCACAATCACTAAAATCCAGCACAAGACCACTAGCAAAAAATTACAAAGAACATAAGAAATCTTAAATAATTTAAGCCTGAAACTTAGATTGAAAGACTAGAGCACATGTAATGATCTGCCATGTTTTTCAATAACCAAAAACCCCCATAACCATGATTAAAACATTGACGTGCAGCTTTAAACCAGCTGTGCCTTTTACACTGAGACTCAGCTGCTGCTCTAAGTTTGTCTGTCCTAATTAAACAATGCAAAGGCTTTTTTTGTTGTTTGCTTTTCTCAGATCATTATATGATGTATATTTGAACTTGAACTGAAGAATAAGACTCAGTAAAGTTCCGTAAAAAGTTGTACTGGAATTATTTTGGTCTGATATTTGATGAAAATAAAGCCATTTTTTAGCCACAGTATTTGTCTCAACCATAAGCGTCTCATTGGGTTTTGTGTAGATACTCAGAGTTTCTTTTTGTGAAATCCACAGAGTTCCATGGAGAAAGACGCTATGGAAAGAGTGATCTCGCAACTGAGGGTTCAAACGTCTCTGCCTCTCGACAGTATGGCTTTCATTCCTTCAGTTGGCCAGATTTTTGGAGGGTTTCATTTTTTTCTGTCCACTTTCTCTTTATGGATCAAAGAGCTTACATATGTCGCCCACCAGGTATTTTGTATGATGTGCTACATGGGTGGTGGGATGAATTTAATTGCTTTCCAATCCTTGAGTCACCAAAGAAAAAGTAAAATGCAGAGACAAAACTGCAGAACAGTGAAAAGGATGATTTAATAAACAGGAAGGAATTTAGCGTGAAGACAAGTTTATGATATTGAGTGACTGAACCAAGTATTATACTGGGGACTTGATTGATGCAACACAGGTGAGTAAATGAGGATATGGTAAACAAGTGTACAGGGTAGAAAACTGAGGCACGGAAGTAAAATTAAAATTATTGAACAAGAACACAAATATAAGAAAAACACAAGATCAAATAACACTACTAAAATTTTCAAATTAAACTCAAAGTCCAACAGATCATGACACTACCATGGTGGTCCCTTGTAACCTATCCCATTTGTTGTGTTCATGGGAAAGATCTTCAGGTGTATTCACTGAGAAAAGGCTGCCTTATTAGTTTACCTTATTGACTCATCTGTTGTGCCTCCTGCCATGAAGGACTGAAGTACAGGAGACTGGTATAAGAACTATTACTCCCACAATACACTGCATTAATCTTCTTTCCGTTCAGCTGGAAGAGAAGTTTCACTGTGTAAAAAGCCAACATCAGGTTTACAAGAGCCCATTTGGTGGAATGGCATGAAATATATGAAATATGTCCAAACCAAAATCTGCAATAAGGCATTTGTCTTACATTTTCTGTATTTAAATTAAATGACAAATGTCCAAAAAGTAGGGGGCTTTGGGAAACTTGCATCACATCATATTGGTGTTAATAGTATGATAAATGTCCCAAAAGTAGTGCACTTTAGGACACCTGTCATCCATTCAACTGGTAAAAATGTATGATCAGTGTCTCATTGAGGTCTTTGACCTCACACACCTGTGGGAGGTGAGTGCTTTTTTAAAATATAAACACTTTATTTTGTATTAGCCTGGTAAAACCAGTCCCTTGTATTACACTTTGCTTCATACAGAGGGTTTTAAATTTTAGCCAATCGCTAACATTTGTCTGTGATGTATGTAATGCGCTAGTTCAACCCTATGAAGCTTACTGGAAATTGCCTGCGCTTTAAACAACCATCCTCCACTGCGAAATGCTGGGCTAAACGAAGTGGCTGTTGAAGTTATTTCAGTAATTGGCCAACATGGATTGAATGCTTTCGATTACTTCCTCCGCTGCCATTGCTAAAAACTACAGGCTGACTACGATTATAAAAGAGCACAGAAAATCGACATCATCATTCACAACTCCTTCTTCTGTTCACTGATTGGCCTGGTTGAAATTCTACCAGAGGAATCCAAGCCAATGGGAGAAAGCCTAGACGAAGCTGCAAGCAAGACTTGAATCTTGCTTGCAGCTAGCACAGGAATAGCACAGGAAGGCAATGGCCAGGCTATTTTGGCATATGCTTATGATTTTTTGATATGCTACTTAGGTAAACAATGCTCCTGCTTGAAGGTTGGATTAGCAGAGGCTTTGAAAGATGTATGTTGGTCCAGTGAGAAAGTGGAAGTTGTCAACATCATCAATGCAGTGTTGTTACAGTAGGACCCACAATTGTGAAAATACAACCCAAAGAAAGTGGGAAAAATGAATGGGTATAACTTCCCATTCATTTTCAGAAGGTGAATTTCTCATTCAAATGTACGGCATGTGCATGGCCCTTTTCCCAGCTTGTATAGACACTAGAAAGCCTGGACTAAGTCAGAACTATGCCACACATTCCCCACAATAATGCATTAAAAATCTGGGCTGTAACTCCAGCAGAAAAAGAATCTTCTCCTTGGTTAATTTTTGCTCGATAGGCTCTCACCTAAACTTGCAGCTACACCAACCAAATTCACATGGCAGACTCCTTTTGGACCCAATAATTGGCTGCAATTATGTTAATCTGGAAACTTTGATAAAATTAGGAATAAAAAGGAATCTGGGATGCATGAGCCCTTCCATCCTAATGGTTTACTAGGGCCTCCATCTGAACAAGCTGAGTTTTTAATCCGGTATTTGGGAACATAAAATATCAGAGCCATCCCTGGAAAAGGAATCTAATTTGGGAGTAAGGAACCTGGGTGTGCACTGGTTCCTGTCTCCTGGAGCTCCTCCAGGACCTCCATCCCAACCCATCCACCTACTCTTAAACTGGGCATAGGCTTTAGAGGCATGAAACTCTGGAGATTGCTAAGTCCTAGGCTCGAGTTTCAGTGTGGGTGACTAGGTTCGACTTGAGGTCTTGGTAAGTCTCCAGGAAAGAGGGGATTTAAAGTCTGGGTCTCAAGATAGGCCCATAACAAATTTCTTACCCAGGGATGGATCACCTTGGCCTGGGGAAGCATGGAACATTTGCCCTCAGCTGGATGTTCCCAAATGTCCAGGGAGGGGGCACAGTGTACCCAGACTCCAAGCACGTCTTCTGGGTAAGCATTACCCAGAAGAGGTCCCTTTAGGTTCTCTGGAGAAGGGAAGATTGCATTCGCAATTGTATTATTTTGAAGTTGGATGAAATTAACAAAAAGGCCACCACAAAAAATACGGTAATGTCGCCAAACATCCTGCTTGACATTTCTTATTATACCCATAGCAATGTGCAGTCTGTGTAAACTTGACATTTTATTGGATGTGTTGAACTGTCTAGGTGCAGCTGAAGCTAAGATATTTGCTTAACAAACTTTAACGAGGCTGAATGTGTGGCAAGTGTTCATAAAGTAGGGTGTTTTGGGACACTTGTCAAACATTGGAAACAGAGAAATTATGAGGCAAATGTCCCACTCTGGCCTTTTGACTGAGACACCTCTCATACATTACACACCATTTCAGTGTATGAGAAATCTCTTAAAACAATCGGTCCAAACATTTGGCCCACTAAAATGGCCGACACGCCTCATTCACGCGTCCCAAGCATTACTCTCTGAACAGCCAACACTGCCTCTCCTATGTGTCCCAAACGCTACCCCATGGTCAGTCCAAACCAGCCAAAACAAGTGCCCAGATTGTACCAAATGTGCCCAAATGGTCCGCCCAGACTGTCCAACACAAATATCCCAATTGTCCCAAAATATGTCTGCAATATAACTGTTGGATGTTCTATGTAGGTACTCCTTTGGTGCAGTTCATTATCAATTTGAATTGTCTGGGCATTGTTTTAAACAATATTCACTGAGAGAACCATCTTCCCAGTGTACCTGTTTGTGGATGAGGGTAGAAACAGATAAGCCAGGCAGTTATCTTCTGAAGTCCTGTCTGGTCTGACTCCGGTAATTGTATTTATCTAAGTCACAGCTGATTTTCTGTCCTCTTTAACTGGCACTTAGAAAAGTATTCACACCCCTCTACAGACATCCAGATCCCCCTTCTGAATGATAAGTTTCCTTTCTCAACAAGAGATACTTCCTGTTGTCATCTTCTTTGTGGTTTGCGTCAATGGCAACATCTGGTTGTTGATCATGTGACTCGAGTGATGTGAAAAAAGTGTTTCCATTGCAGTTTTGCGAAATAAACCAATTTCGATACAGATAAAAAACCACCTTATCCTAGCAACAAAACTTTTTCTCAAAAAAGGAGAATGTTTTTTTGAAAATGGCGTGTTTCTTTTAAGTGAATTTTGTTCATTATATCAATTTCTGCAATTTTAAGGTTAATGGAAACACAGCTACTGTCTCCCCTAAATTTGAGGTTAAACAGTCTGTCTGAGCCTCCTTCCCATCACCCTAGAATACACTTTCCCAGGGAGACAGAGATGTTAGAACCCTCAATAGCTAGATCACTCTTTCCATGGCAGCTACCTTCATGAAATACGGTGGCTTAGTTTCTTTCCCCCCCAAAAAATAGACAAAGAAGAACAATGTAACATCAGGGCCACTTTTAATGGGACTTCAATGACTCATAATCTACAGATCAAATTCAAAACTACAGAATATATAGATTGAGAAGAATGAAAAATAAAATGCAATGTTTAATTAGGATGGACAAACAAAAGTGAGAAATAATTCCTATTTTGGAGTAGCAGCTGACTCTCAGTCTGAAAGCAACAGCTGGTTTAAAGCTGCAGGACAATATTTTAATCATGCTCATGGAGGTGCTTTGATAATGAAAAACACAGCAGACAATTAAAAAGTGGTTTAGCACTTCAATCAGAGTTTCAGGTTTAAATTAATGGAGAATTCTCATGTTCTTTGTAGATTGGTGGTTATGGTGGCGGTTTGTGGTTTTGTTGAATGAGATGTTCAAATGTTCCTGATGCAAATTTCAAAGATGAGTGCTGTCACTATCAGTAGCATTTGACCCTTAGGTATACTCTGTGATGTTTTAATGATAAAAAAAGGTTGGGATTCTCCAAGCACATGTTGGGGTTTCAGCAAACAAGAATCTATAGCGGATGTCTATGGGAAGTGAGTGTGGAGGGCTAGGCACACACATTAACACATACACCACAAAGAGACAGTGGCCGCTTTTGTTTAGGTGTCTTACGTTTGTAACAGGACTAGATTTAGCTGTACAGTTCTGAGCCATCCTTATCACAGTTTATGTGGATTCACATAGTCACAGGTACCTATTGAACTGTGTGCTGTCCAAATATTAGCTATATAAACCATTTACAACATCTGCAAAGAGCATCGGTTCCACCAGAAGAGTCAAATGATCGAAGAACACTCGCTACAGTGTTAATACTAAGCCTTGTTTCTCACTCGGTTGGAGAAATGTTTCATAAAGCTGACCCTCAGGTCTTTACTGACCAGTCCGTAGATGATGGGGTTAATGATGGGGGGAATGATATAGACAAGGATGCTTAAAAACTTCTTTATATTTTGAGAAAGAGAGGGGAACCTGTAACTCAATATTAAAATCAATGCAGCAATTTGAAAGAGCACATACACAACAATGTGTGGTGCACAGGTCTGAAAAGCCTTGCTACGCAGGCTGCTGTTTGTTCTGCCTTGTTTTAAGGAAACACTCAGGATTCTGATGTAGGAAAAAGCGATGAAAATGAAGGTCACCGTACTTACAGTCCAGGTAATTGTTAGACCTGAAAAAAATAAACAAAACAAATGGTTATTTTTCCTGCATATTTAAACTGCCAATTTTCTGTTGAGTAGCATATGTGTCCAACGTTGTGTTTTGCTTCCCAAAAGGAAAAAAAAAAAAAAAGATCCGTGTAAAGTAATTAAGTGAAAAAAAAAAAATAGGCATGCAGTGTTAAGAATAAATTATCACAACATTGCATCTCCACTAAATTTTAAGGTGCTGTGCACCTATAAGCAGAAAAAACAATGTTATTCTACCTACTCCTGTTAAGCAGATCACTGTCTTCATAAGAAGCAGCAAGCAGTGCCCAATTTGTTGCTTTTGCTTTGCATTTATAAATTCTGTATTTCATCACAAACCATAGATGTTGTTGGCAGGAGTGGGGGTGCAGGCCAGGTTCAGGATGCCCCGGTTGCTGCAGTAGACATGTTGGATTACTCGGCCACACAACGGGACATTCATGTGGAAGGAGAAGAGCACAACGATGAGCAGCAGGGCAACAATCCAGGCCAGAGCGCAGCAGCTGTGCAGCCGAGCTGAAGTCATGATGGAGTGATACCTGAGAGGTTCACACACTGCGATATACCTGCAGAGACACGGCACTGTCAGAGAACAAAATCCCTAAACTTCATTTAAACACATACTCTCTGTTTTTAGAAAGAGTGACAAGAAAGATACCTTTTTTTAGATAAATTGCCAGTTTCAAAGTTAAAAATGACTTATTAATGTAGAATTTCCTCACAAAAGGTTAGATTTCGTATGTCTAACTGTACAACTTTCTTAGCACTAAACTGGCCAATTAAAAGTGAGTATAGATGGCAGAATAAATTCTCTGATTTATGTTTAGAGTCTCAGAGATAAAAATAATAATTCAGTTCATGCAGAATTGTTCTTTAACCCTGCCCTCAACCCAAAAAGTAATAATGAATGCATTGGATACCTTTACATTATGACCATTTTAAGCATTTGCATTAAATTTCATACACATTTGAAATGTTGCTATTGCAATATGTTTAGATTTTGTTTTCACTTTTTTTTCCCTAAGACTTAATTGTTGATACTGTAGAACAAAAGATGAAAAAAACAAGAGTCCACACTCAAAGACTACACTTCCTGAAAAAAAGATAGTTTAATAAAGTCAGTTTATTTCTTTTCAGTTTATTTATATAGTGCTAATTCACATGTCATCACAAGGCACTTATTAAAAGGTCATATCAATCTTATCATCCTTACATTCAAATTCAGATCCTAGTTATAAAACAATGAATCAAGTCCAGTTCATTATTTAGACTGGTTTAGAATGTTTTCTATCTCAGGAAACCCAGCAAATTGGATCAAGTCATTGACTCATTTAAACTGTTCTACTCTCACATACTTCATTACCTGTCATAGGCCATCACAGTTAAAAGGGTAACCATTGTTGTACCATATGTGTGAGCACAGAAGGCCTGGGCAATGGCTGGGATGTAGGCGATCTTCTTCAGCCCCATCAACAGATCCATCATGAGACGAGGAAGCACCATTGTGGCCCCCAGCAGATCACAGACCATCAGGTGACAGATCATTACAAACATGGGTCTGTACAGGTTCTTGTCTGTCATAATAACACAGATCACCACGCCGTTCCCCAGTAATGCCACTATGTAGGCGAGCAAAGCCAACAGAAACAAGAAAGGTCCGTTGGCTGGTTGCACATCAAAGCCCTCGAGTTGAAAAACAATCGGCTGTTTGAGAGGAATCACCATGGTTTGGTTCTCCATCCAAAGCAGTACAGCTCTGTGAAGATGCAGAACAGATAAACCCTCAGTTGCTAGAAATGCTGTCAAAGTTTAATTTATACTCTCGGAGTTAAATCCTGAAAAAGATGACTTAACATGCAACAGTTTTTTCACATAAAACAGATAGTAATTTATTACCTCCAAATCATGTAAATGACACTTAAATGGAGACAGCACCAAAGAATAAAATATGTGATTAAAAGAGTCACCAGCAAAGATTGTATGATAGCATCTAGTAACCACTACTCTGTGTGTATTTGGGAGAGCATGAAGTCAGTCTCCTCTCTCGTGAGAGCACTGACATTGCTCTGAGTTGCTGATGAAAACTTGTGTCCCTTTAAAGATTTCCTTGTTTTTCTGGACACCTTCTCAAACTTACGTGTGCACAATTTTTTTTTACCCAGCTTGTTTAACCTGAGTAACTTTAGTCTGAGTTACTCAGTCTAATCAAGATCAATTTGGTCCAGAATCCCCTGATTACCTATTTCTGGACTAAAAGGACTGTTGAACAAAATTTCCTGAATAGGCTTCATGGGCCATTGTTTAATTGTGGGTACTGAAATATGGATGATGGTACTACTTAAGAACAGGGAGGCCTGTCCAGTTAGGGTTCCCTGCTTTGGGACTGCAGTCTGGAACAGTAGATCCATGTTTCTCTGGTACAGTGGTTGTTGAGTTATGCCTTAGTGGTGGATTTCTACCCAGTAATGCCTTACTGGTACCTGAGCAACCATTGCACAATTCGCCCTCCCCCAGGCCACAAAAATCATCAGCCTGTCCACGTGGTTATCCAGTTACACCAATCATAGATCACTAAAACTTGTGCCATTTCATTAAGTTTGCCAAAATCACATTGGACTCTAATGGACTTTAATTTTCTCCAGTCCTCTCCTTGATTTGACTAGCAACTTGTTTAGCAACATGCTGTCACTCGACCATTAGTTGGCTACGTGGTGTCCTGAAAATGATGGAGGCTACATTGATAATTGAGAGGGAGATGAAGATAAGCATCCATGTCACTTTGGACAGAACAACTCTTCTTTTCGGAATCTGGCCAAACTTATTAGTTTGCCAAAACGCTGACAACCCAAGCTCCAGACCAGGAAGCAGAGTCTCTACAGCTTATGTTACCCACCCACTACCCTAGTGCCTCAGTGTCTTGCTCATGGACAAAAATCGAACAGAGTTTAAACAAATCTGAAAAGAGCTAATTGTGAGAGTCGCATAAAAATAAATACAACTCCAACTGAATAGAAAAAATAAAACAAACATGCTTTATTGGAAATATGATTTAATTTTGCATACTTTGTTAGTTTTAGTTAATGACTTGATTTGATGTTCCTCAAAATGGTTTGTGAGAAGGAGGGATAGCAATCATCTCTGTCAGATTTACTGATAAAACCCAGGCCAATTAATATCTACAATTCTTTTGAATATCAAATCCTTTTTATCCAAACTGGAAAGCACTAAAACCACTTCTCTTTTGCATCATCCACCAGGCCCTTAATCCTAATTTTTATATCATATCTCAGACTTATCAGATTTACTGTTAAATACTAATAAGGTCATTATAGTAAGCAATTTCAAAATTCAAGATGACAGTGAAAATGATAGCCTAAATGTAGCACCATCTTAGACTTAACTAGCTTCACTGAAAATACACACAGACCTACTCACATTTGTCTTCATACTCTGGACCTTGTGGTAAGAAATGGTGCTGATAGTGAACGTAACAAGGTAAAGTAGGGTGGAAGCAGCAAAGGTTTATTGGTCCACAGTTTAGGACAATGCATGACAAGCCTTCTAACAGCACCATAAAAAAAAAAAAAAATCTCCCTCCAGTGACACAATTGTAGCCTTAAATAGTCTCAGCTGTTAAGGAATAAACTATTCTTAATTCACAGGGGAGTTTACAACTTACAACTAAATAAACAGAATACATTTTACACAATAAAAATATATACACATTTTCCCCATTTACTTTTTATAAATATTTTATATTTTAACCTTACACCCATGCCCATCATGAAAACACCTACAAAAACCTATGTACAAAAATTCCCAGACTCTTGTTCCATGGCCTCTCCTGGAGCCTATAAATGGTGTCAGGACCCTGGGGAAGTATTTGTCCAAACACCCTGGGAAGGACACAGAAAAGACAGGTGAGTCATTAAACCTACTTCTTTGCACTCAGTTTTACCAAAAGACTCTACACAAACATTTGCTTCAGTTTCACTAAACAGTAGACCTTATTTCCTCCGAGTAACAGTTATTTTCCCCTCACAGGCAACCACCTCACTTTTAACGAGAAGCAACTGTGCAGAGGCTGGAACAAAAGGCTACATGACAATTATTGAAATACTCAATAAATATTCAATAAATAGTTAAACTTTGATGTGCACATTGATGTGCAATGTGTAAAGTGTAGTGTTAAAGTGCTTTTAATAAAGTGCAAAGAAGCTCTTAAAGTGCTCACACGTTACTTAAGTAAAAATGGTCCCAGTAATGAAGATGTCTTCATTACAGTGAACAAATACCAGTATTTCCCTATAATCCTATAACCCTGTCCTGTCTGAACATTTATTAGAACCTTTGAGTTTATTTTTAACTGAGTACTCCAAACCTGAGAAATAAATTCATTATTGTAGATTTTTAATCAGACAATGCTTGAATAGCTTTTCTGTTCAATCTGTTCCTTTTTTTTATTTTTATTTCTTGATTATCAGAAAAACACAGGAGCTGTTAGGTTCCCAGAACTCCTACCTTCTCCTACTTCATGGTGTGACTAGCAGGTTGGTTTCAGTTGGCGCTCATCAGGCAGCAGTTTGGAGCAGAACTTAAAGGAGCAACTTCCCTGAGTCAGAGGATTCCATCACTGCTAGAGGTAATTGGGCCTTCGAATGACGCTGATTGAGTTGATCAAAATATTCTTTTAGAGAGACCTGGACATCTTGTAGGTGTCAAAGGAACACCATGAGGCTAGGGTGGTTCAGCCCCATCATTGCACAGAAATTTCCTCATCGTTGGACAATAAAGGATATTTCTATTCTATTTCTATTCATTTTCCAGTTTGTTCATGTAAAAGATAACTCATCTTCACACTTCAGGATTACTGATGGAGAACTTTAGGGTTATAGCCATCGGAATGAAGCCAATCAGTTAGGTAGACTACAGGCATGTCTTGAAGACATAAAAACCTGTATGACTCTAAATTATTTGCTTTTAAATCCTGACAAGACAGAATTGTTCTTCACAGACCCTGGTCCAAAGAGAAGAAACTGCTTAGTCAACCACTTGATGTAGATGACATTAAATTGGGCTCTGATTTTAAAGTAAGAACCTCGATGTTATTTTGATGAATATGTCATTTGAATTCTATATTTAACCGGTTTGGAGAATTTCCTTTCACCTCTGGAATATTGCAAAAATTAGAAATATTCTGCCTATAAGTGAAGCTGAAAAAGTAGTCCATGCATTTGTTATTTCAACCTGTACAACTATAATTCTTTAATATCAGAAATATCACAAAATACAGCTAAAAGCCTTCATCTGATCCAAAATGCAGCAGCCGAAGTTCTGATTAAAATTAAAAAGATCATATTTCTTCATTTTCATCCTCTTCTACAAACCTCAATGCTAACAGCCTGCCAGGTACTTAAGTGAAGTTAGTGTCGCCATGGTACCTCTAAGGTTGGGAAGGAAGAAGTCCTTTAAAGGGACACAAGTTTTCATCAGTAACTCAGAGCAATGTCAGGGCTCTCAGCAGAGGTGAGACGGACTCCATGCTCTCCCCAACACATAGAATCGTGATTACTAGAGGTTATCACACTATTTCTGCTGGTGATGCTTTTGATCACATATTGTATTTTTTGTCATTTGCATGATTTGGAGGTAATTCATTACCCATTTTATGTGAAACATAAGTTATATGTTTTTGTTTTTACTCATATTTCATTCTCCGAGAGTATAAATTAAACTTTGACAGCATTTCTAGCAACTGAGGGTTTATCTGTTCTGCATCTTCACAGAGCTGTACTGCTTTGGATGGAGAACCAAACCATGGTGATTCCTCTCAAACAGCCGATTGTTTTTCAACTCGAGGGCTTTGATGTGCAACCAGGCAACGGACCTTTCTTGTTTCTGTTGGCTTTGCTCGCCTACATAGTGGCATTACTGGGGAACGGCGTGGTGATCTGTGTTATTATGACAGACAAGAACCTGTACAGACCCATGTTTGTAATGATCTGTCACCTGATGGTCTGTGATCTGCTGGGGGCCACAATGTTTGTTTCCTCGTCTCATGATGGATCTGTTGATGGGGCTGAAGAAGATCGCCTACATCCCAGCCATTGCCCAGGCCTTCTGTGCTCACACATATGGTGCAGCAATGTTAACTATTTTAAGTGTGATGGCCTATGACAGGTAATGAAGTATGTGAGAGTAGAACAGTTTATGAAACTATCCTTTTTGTTTCAGGAGGTGTTGTCTTTTGGTTCTGAACGTGGACTTTCAGTGTATAGTGATTGTTTTTTTTAATATCTTTTGTTCTACAGTGTCAACTATTAAATCTTAACTCAGTCAAAAAAAATTAATCTGCTGTGAGAAAATTTTACACATTAGAATGTAATTTTTTAGCTTAAAAATGGGTTATTAGTTAAAAGGGTAATAGCATAACAGTTTTAAAGAGTATGTGTTTAAATGAAGTTTAGGGATTTTGTTCTCTGACAGTGCCGTGTCTCTGCAGGTATATCGCAGTGTGTGAACCTCTCAGGTATCACTCCATCATGACTTCAGCTCGGCTGCACAGCTGCTGCGCTCTGGCCTGGATTGTTGCCCTGCTGCTCATCGTTGTGCTCTTCTCCTTCCACATGAATGTCCCGTTGTGTGGCCGAGTAATCCAACATGTCTACTGCAGCAACCGGGGCATCCTGAACCTGGCCTGCATTCCCACTCCTGCCAGCAACATCTATGGTTTGTGCATTCCTTTTTTTTACACAGGGAAAGAAACACAAACATTATCAATGCAAAGCAAAAGCAATGGTTTTGGGAGTACTTATCTCTTTTTTCACCTTACTTCTTTAAATGAATCCGTTTGTTTTCACAAAGCTGACCACTATAACACTCAACAGAAAATTAGAATGTTTCAACATGTAGGATCTATAACTGCTTGTTTTTTTTGTTTTTTTTCCAGGTCTAGTGATGACCTGGACTTTAAGTACAGTGACCTTCATTCCTGTCGCTTTTTCCTACATCAGAATCCTGAGTGTTTCCTTGAAACAAGGCAGAACAAACAGCAGCCTGCGTAGCAAGGCTGTTCAGACCTGTGCACCACACATTGTTGTGTATGTGCTCTTTCAAATTGCTGCATTGATTTTAATATTGAGTTACAGGTTCCCCTCTGTTTCTCAAAATATAAAGAAGTTTTTAAGCATCCTTGTCTATATCATTCCCCCCATCATTAACCCCATCATCTACGGACTGGTCAGTAAAGACCTGAGGGTCAGCTTTATGAAACATTTCTCCATCCGAGTGAGAAACAAAGCTTAGTATTAACACTGTAGCGAGTGTTCTTCGATCATTTGACTCCTCTGGTGGGACCAGTTGTTTTTGTAAATCGTAAATAGTTTATATCGTTCATGACACAGGTCATCTGATGTCTGTGAGCCCTAGATTCCAGAGAAACTGTGATGAAGATCACTCAGACCTGTACAAACAAATCCAGTCCTGTTACCAGGGTGAGACACAGAAACAGAACTCACCATTGTCTCTTTGTGGGGTGGGTGTCAAAGTGTGGGTGCCGAGACCTCCACACTTCCCACAGACATCCCAGTAGATCAGTGGTCTCAAACTCCAGCCCTAAAGGGCTGGTGTCCTGCAACTTTTAAATCTCTCTCTGCTTCAGCCCAGATGGCTCCAATATTAACTAATTAGCAGAGCTCTGCTAGCGAGGGAGTTTAGCCATTTAATTCCTGTGTGTAGGACAAGGGACACATGTAAAAGTTGCAGGACACTGGCCCTCACGGACTGGAGTTTAAGACCACTTCCACAGATTCTTGTTTGACTTCCTTGAACCCCTACATGTACTCAGTGAATCCCAACTCTTTTTATCATTGAAACATCACAGGGCATACCTAACGATCAACACTCGGAATGCTGTTAATACTGACAGCATTCGTCTTTCAAATCTGCCCTCAGAAAATTCAACATCTGTTTCAGTGAAGTACTACACCTAACACTATCATCAATGCATTTACAAAGAACATGAGAAATCTCCATTTAATTAACCCTTAAACTCAAACTGAAATAATAAAGCAGTTTTATTGAACTTTGCATGTTCATTTATTGCAAGCAAGCAGGGCAGGCCCAAGCCACTTTGACACTAAGGCGAGATTTCATTTGGTGCCCCCCACCAATTTACATATGCCTACTCTCGATATTGCCTTTGATTTTTTTATTTTTTTATTTTTTTTTATTTAGAAATAAAATGTTACCCAAAAAACAAACCATTAGTAAACAGAAGATATTGAAAATACTCTGATCTGATCAGTTAAAGGATATGGGCAGTCAGCAGCCTGAAGAAGCACAAAGTACTGACAAATTGTACTTAACTGCAGTGACGGTAGTAAATGTAGGCAGTTACTTTACACCCTTGGTAACGACAAACAACTGGGCTAATAACATGAAATTGTTAGGGCAGACATAAACTAACCAACTAATGTTTTTTCTCCTTTTTTTGTCTTTGGGAACCAGACAATTACAAAACTCACCCCAGTCATCACCAAAGAACACAAGAGCGACTGTCAGCAGTACATAGCAGTGGGGGTAGGGAGTCCTCAGGGTGCATGAATAAACCAACTAGTGGGGGCAGCTAAGCAAAGTATCATTATTATTATTATTGAAAGCATTTAATCTTCTTTGTATGCAGCTAAATTAGTGCAGAGTCTTTCATATTAGGAAATTATGTTACTACCTTTAAGCTTTAAAAAGAATAGTGAAATTTATTTATTTTTTATTCCTTTTAATGGCGCCCCCTAGACTGATGGCACCCTTAGCATTTGCCTTTACTGCCTGTGCCATGGGCAGGCCCTGAAAGGAAGAGGACAACAAAACTTCATTGAATTTGTCCTCTGCCGAGGAGTCAGTTTAATCATCTTAATTTGGTTGTGATCATGAAGGACAACATCTAAAATTTGTGGGGTGGAGGGCCAGTGCTGAAAGCATTTTTTCCAAACCATTCATGGTTTGCTCCTGGTATCAGACTCAGAAATAGAATGAAAGGCGGGGAATAGGTTCCTATGGTTTAGTTGACAGTGGCAACAAATCATGCACAAAGTGACATCATTTAATGGACAACTCAGTTTGTTCAAAGGTGAGTACAGCACCAATGCTATGACAAGAGGAAAGGAGGGTTCACTTTATGCTCCTTCATCTTAGACTGTTCTCTGCTGTTGATGTGATTTGTGGTATATATCATTTCTGTGCATGAGATATTTTTTTGTTTAGTCTGTAAGATAACCAGATGTAATTTTTAAGTTTCATAACTCTCACTGATCATGAATATAACATTTTTGTTTGTAAATATATCATAGGTTATCCATCTATCCATGTTTTACAGACCTGTCTTGTTTTGGATGGAGAACCTAACCATCATCACTCCTCTCAAACAGCCGATTGTTTTTGAACTAGTGGGTTTCGATGTTCCACCAGGATATGAACCTTTCTTGTTCTTCTTGGCCCTGTTTGCTTACATGGTGGTGTTACTGGGCAACGGTGTGGTGATCTGTGTTATCATGATGGACAGAAACCTGCACAGACCCATGTTTGTAATGATTTGTCACCTGGTGGTCTGTGATCTGCTGGGGGCCACAGCAGTGCTTCCTAGCCTCATGATGCACTTCTTGACGGGACAGAAGAAGATCAACTACTTCCCAGCTATTGCTCAGGGTTTCTGTGTGCACACATATGGTGTTGCAATGCAGACTATTCTTGGTGTGATGGCCTATGACAGGTGAAAAATGAAACGGCTATAAAAACATTCATTTTTATCTGTAGTGATTCAAGTATTTTTGGTTTTTTACTCTATAAAATGTGCAGAATAGGAACATTTAATGGATTCATGCATTTTGATTTACATTTAAGTAAATAAATGTTCTTAATAAAATAGTTGGATCATAAATTAATTTTCACCTCAAAGTACTGTGACACTTCCCTTTCTTTCAGTGTTTATTTTAACAGAAATAAATTTCCCGTTTAAATATCAAAAGGTGTAAATGTCAAATACATATGAGAAGTGGTTAAATATAACAATGACATCCAATGGATCTATGTGGAAACAGATTCTAGAAATACATAATCATATTTGGTTAAAAACCTTTTATCTGACAGTGCCGTGTCTCTGCAGGTATATCGCAGTGTGTGAACCTCTCAGGTATCACTCCATCATGACTTCAGCTCGGCTGCACAGCTGCTGCGCTCTGGCCTGGATTGTTGCCCTGCTGCTCATCGCTGTGCTCTTCTCCTTCCACATGAATGTCCCGTTGTGTGGCCGAGTAATCCAACATGTCTACTGCAGCAACCGGGGCATCCTGAACCTGGCCTGCACCCCCACCCCCATCAGCAACATCTATGGTTTGTGCATTTACTGAGAAGGAAGCTATGTGTTTTATCTATAATTGTATGTCAAACATATACTATGTGTTTGTTTTACAGGTCTGTCCATGACCTGGTCTGTGAGTACGGGGGTGTTTGTCATCATTGCTTTTTCCTACATCAGAATCTTGAGTGCTTCTTTTAAACAACGTAGAGCTGACAGCAGTGTTCATAAGAAGGCTCTTCAGACATGTGTGCCTCATCTTGTTGTCTATGTGCTCTATCAGATAGCTTCAGTTATCATCATTGTGAGTCTCAGGTTTCCCTCTGTCTCCCAAAACATCAGGAAGTTCTTTAGTATACTATTCATCATAATTCCACCAGCTCTCAACCCCATCATCTATGGACTGGTCAGTAAAGACTTACGAGGTGGCATTATGAAGCTTTTACCTATACAAGTCCTGAGAGTATGTCCAAAAGAGTGACTAAGTCCCACACAGATGTCTCCCAGCAGAAATAACACAATAAACCCTGCAGAACATGTTGGATGTTGTCTATTCCTTGGGGAGCCTCTGGGTGTGCTCTTCGTTCTCTTAGTTGGGATCAAGGCTGGGAACTCTTTATAGAGTCAAGACTTCAAGGAGCTCTTTCAGTCAGAACCTTTTCAGCTGAAAGCCATCAATCCAGAACTAATAACTGTCATTACTATGAGGGTTGTTCTGGAAACTGAAAATTTACAGTATGACATTAAATCTGTTAAACTGTGTGATGAGATTTGATATATCAACGAGACATCTTTGTATCTCTGCATTAGAGTTAGAGGTGCTCAGTACACTCCACTTCCATGTCATACGTTTGCAGTTTCTATTGCTGTGTACCTAAGTTTTTCAGGCACTGTGGAACATTAGGGTTAGCAATAATCAGTGTCTCAGTGGATATTTTGGATCTGCTTTAACTGTGTGTATGTGTGTGCATTTGAACCAAACAGTCCCACTAATAATTTTGATGTATTGTTAAAATACTATGCAAAGACAATAAATCTAATATCTAATTTACTAAGGCTAGATTATCTCCAAAAAGAAGTGGAGTATTCAAAAGGAGCAGCTATTTAAATAATTTGGTTGGGATGGGGTCCAACATGCAAACTGAAGGTTTGGAAGAAGCTAATATTTTTGACAGCTGAGAGCAGAACTGACTGACTGATCAGGCTCTGGAGTTATATTCAGTGCTGCCTCACTTACTGAGGATAAAGTAATCACGCCTGGGAGGATGCCAGCTATTTTATTCCTGATAGAATCAATTTTATTTTAGAAAAATCCCATAAAGTCATTACTGCTGAGAGCTGGGGGAATTGATGGCTCAACAGAGATGTGACTCTGTGTAAGTTTGGCAACTGGACTAAAAAGAATCCAAGGATTATTCCTGTTTTCCTCTATTAATGATGAAAAGCATGCTGTTCTAGCTTGGTGAAGGGCCTTGTTTTTACAGCAGTAGACAATTTTTTTCAGGATAAGTAGGACTCCTCTAGATGTGTAGAGCACCATTTTCACTCTGCTTTAAAATGTGCAGCTCTGAATTAAACCAGGGAGCCGACCGCCTATGGATAATTACATTCACTGGGGGCTACATTGTCTAATGCCACATGCAATGAGGAAGTAACTCTGAACAAGAACATCAATTTGTGAAGGACTAAAGATTGCTACCCTGTACTGTGTTTCTCTGAGATACTATGGAAATAAAACTCTAACAGATTCTTTAGAAATTGTTGCAGCGTTGTCTGATAAAGAATTACTTATGACAAAATTTTCTCTCAGATTTTGAGTACTCAGTTGAAATAAACTCAAAGCTTATTAAAAATTGTTAAACAGCACAGGGTTGTTGGAAGTAGTGTTATTTCTTCACACTCAATCCCAAATGTCAGCACAAGGTCTAAAGTATGATGACAAGAGTGGGTAGGACTGTGGATTCTTTGAGTAAAGCCAATTGAGTGAATGTCATTTAGACTCTTTCCATGTCAACATGACTGTTAAAATCTAAAAAAATATAATGACCTTATCAGTATTTAACACTAAATCAGATTTTAAAAAAATCTGAGATCTGATCTAAAAATTGAAAGTAAGGGCCTGGTGGACGATACAAAACAACAAACTAAAATGTTTTTTTTTACTTTGCGACTAGGATGAGAAAAACTGAGGCTTAGATATTAAAAAGAGTTGTTTATTTATGTATAGGTCTATTTATAGGTCTGGAATGAATTAATCCATCTGAATAAACACTAGTTGCTACTCCTCCACCTTGCCCTGTACTTCAAGGAATGTGAAAATTTAAATAATCACAAGGGGTTGACTCATTTATGCTAACATAATCCTCTTGCTGCAGCCAGGTTTCTGTGAGACAGAACAAATCAATCTGATTATCACAAATAAAGTCATTAACTAGCAAAGTCTTTGAAGAGAGAGATCTTATATTTTATTTTTCTGTTCATTTTGAGTCATATTTATCTTATGAGATTGTCATGATTTGCTCTTTTTAGGTTAAACTTTCATCCATTTGATGTGGGTCAGATACTGTTTTAATGGGATAATGGGTGGATAATAGTACAGAAGTTGCAGAGAGGTGTGTTAATTATTGTTAATGAAATAACCAGATAAATTAAAGGGCTATTGTTGTTGGCTGACAGATGGAGAGGGGTGGTGCCATGGGATACCAGTAGATATGAAATAAACTCTTTAAATTGAAAACAGAGCTTCCTGAAAGACAGTGTGACACTGATTCTTTGACAAGATTAGGTCTGAACATCTTCTTTTCATCATTTAATGTCACTTTTATTGTTTTCTGTTGATGTTTTTCATGAAGATTTTGTCTTCTCTAAGGTTGTCCATTAAGTGGTGTTTAATTTGCAGGTATTGTTTTGCAATCTGTACCAAGGAGAATTGGAATCTATGTATTTATGTTTTTCAAAGATGAACTCTCCTTCCCTTTTTACAGTAGTTTTCTTAAATTTCTTGTTTAGTTCTGTATGTGTAATATACAGGAGGGTTAATCTATTTATCTTTTACAGAGCTGTCCTGCTTTGGATGGAGAACCTAACAATCATCAAACAGCCGATTGTGTTTGAACTTGAGGGTTTTGATGTTCCACCAGGACATGGTCCTCTTTTCTTTTTCTTGGCCCTGTTTGCTTACATGGTGGTGTTACTGGGCAACGGTGTGGTGATCTGTGTTATCATGACGGACAGAAACCTGCACAGACCCATGTTTGTAATGATTTGTCACCTGGTGGTCTGTGATCTGCTGGGGGCCACAGCAGTGCTTCCTAGCCTCACAGTACACTTCTTGACGGGGCAGAAGAAGATCAACTACTTCTCTGCCATCGCTCAGGGTTTCTGTGTGCACACATATGGTGTTGCAATGCACACTATTCTGGGAGTGATGGCCTATGACAGGTGAAAAATAATTGAGTCATATTCAGATTGTTGCTGGTATCTATGTTTGTAATAACTTAATACATGCTAACCTCATCAGCTATTGTTATTGATTTCTGCATCTATTCTCTAAGAGGGAAACAATCTAAAACTGTGTTGTCATCCTACAGTCATTTATTCAAAACAGAAAACTGCATTTTGCTTGGTCTCTGCAGGTATATCGCAGTGTGTGAACCTCTCAGGTATAATTCAATCATGACTTCAGCTCGGCTGCACAGCTGCTGCACTCTGGCCTGGATTGTTGCCCTGGTGCTCGTCGCTGTGCTCTTCTCCTTCCACGTAAATCTACCTTACTGCAGCAGAATTATTCAGCATGTCTACTGCAGCAATAAGTCGATAATGAATCTGGCCTGCATTCCCCCCCCTATCAGCAACATTTACGGTCAGTGGAAACAAGCAATTAAAACATAGACCACCATCAGGAACACGTCACAGCACCATAAAAAGCTCCTTTTTCCTGAAACAGTATTTCTATTGCTTTATTAATTGCACTGCCACTTCTGATCACTGACTGTCCATGATGTTTAACTAGTCATGTAATTATTTGTGTTTTCTAGGTTTATTCATCACCTGGTTTGTGAGTACAGGAATGTTCATCATCATCGCTTATTCCTACCTCAGAATCCTGAGAGCTGCTTTTAAACAATGCAGAACAGATGGCAGCATCCGTACAAAGGCCTTCCAGACCTGTGCATCACACGTTGTTGTGTATGTCTTTTATGAATTAGCTACACTGATTATAATTGTTAACTACAGATTTCCATCTACCTCCCAAAATATAAATAAATTTCTTGGCATCCTGTTCATCATAGTCCCCCCAGCTATCAATCCTATCATCTATGGACTGGTGAGTAAGGACTTACGTGCCAGCATCATTAAGTGTTTTTCTACCAGAACCTGTCACAAGAACTGAGTGATTTATTTTGTCATATCATTATCATTATATTCTTAACATGGTGGAGGGAAGGTAGCTTGTGATAATGCAATTTTGTAAAAGCAGGTCTATTGTGGGTCTATCATCTGCAGAAAGTGAAAACCTTTAATCACTGGAACCAGACTGTAATGAGCTGCTGGAGGAAATCTGTCATGGCAGTTTTACAGGCAAAAAATCTCCATGAAGTGAAAATATAAAGTCTCACTTACCTGTGACTGGTTAGATGTAGTGTGAACAGCAGGACCTTCCCCAAGCACATGCACATTGATCTCAGTCCTTAGATGTATGGATGGACATTTAGGCAGAAAATTCACTCTCAGTTCTTTATACATCAAGAGAATTTTTAAATTAAATTAATCAATTGTCCTCATTTTTTTTCAAAGTAACATATTTTAAATTAGAGCATCTTTTTCGCTGTTGTTTGAAGTTTCAGGTAAGGGTCATAGTCCCACGAAACAGATATACAATTAGATTAAAAGTCCAGGGCTTTAATGTTCAATTTATCATTTATAAACTGTTATAAAACATGTTTAATGCATGATTTGGTTGGACTTGTACAATGAAAATGTAAAGGGAAATCTAGAAACGTCGAGAAACCTGTATTAATTACATTGATAGATTATTTTTAATATGGAGATCTTAAACTTCTAAGTTTACAAAAAGAAGTAAAAATCATGAATAAAATGAAAGATTTTACAGCCACTTCCAGCTGATGATGCTTCCTTTGTGTGTCATCATAAAATTTGCTTTGAAGGAAGGTACAATTTACAAAATTAACATGATGTAGACCTGACGCTGAAACCACAAACTCAGTACTATTTCAAAAATGGCCACTTTTAAAGTCTGAAGACTCAAACTCTAATCATCCTAGAATCTGCAGATTTGAGATTAGATTGTATTCACTTCGTTTTTCTTTTAATAAATGTGTTAGTTATTTACAACCAAAACAGTTTATTTGCTGTTCATCTTGAACAATTTATTTTAAAAAAAAAATTGTGTGCATTTCTCTGGGCTCTGAAATTGTTTTTGTTCCCTTATCTAGCCATCTTTAAGCCTTTTTAGGCCAATATATTGATGTTGGTCCCTACCCTGATATCCTATTGACTTCACTGGATCTGAGGACATTGATCATCTCGATAACTGGATAATGTACTAGGCTCTGAACATATACAGAGTCGTCAAGGCCTCCATCTTTGTGACTTGAGAACGTGACTATATTGTTAAAGTTTCATGTTCAAAATTGTTAGACCCTACACTCACTTAGCCTATATGTAGCACATGTTTAGTGCTAATAACTTGCTTTAATAACGTGGAACCTTCCCTGAGAGGAAAGTATTCACAGTTGTTCATATATGACAATAAAATATAGTCCTACACCAGTTATTCAGTTTCTTGTCTTGACAGGAAACGCTTTTCCTGCCAATGTTATTCAGATGGTAGTAAGGTGGTTTTAACAGAATTTATGTGGTTTTCAAGTCAAGTTTATTTGTACAACACATTTCAGCAACTGGGCAGTTTAAAATGCTTTAAATTATAAAATAAAGCCCAAAAAAGAAACAAAAAAGAAACATTACGTTGTAAAAAATAAGACAAAATAAAGACAAGTAGTGAAAGGTTTTAATCCAGACTAGAATTAATCAAAGGCAGCTCTAAACAAATTGTTTCAGCAGTTTTCCAGTTTTCTGGAAGTTTGTTCCAGATTAGAGGAGCATAGAAGCTGAATGCTGCTTCTCCATGTTTGGTTCTGGTACCGCGGATGTAGAGCAGACCAGAACCAGAAGACCTGAGTGGTCTGGAAGGTTGATACAATGACAACAGGTCTTTAAGCCGTTCAGTGATTTATAAACGAGCAGAAGGAGTTTAAAGTCTATTCTCTGAGCTCCACATCTGAGTCAAATAATGATGCAGCAGGACTCTAGAGAACTTGACTGCACTGAGAAGGTGATTCAGTATCCACTGGGACATGTGGTGGTCCACTCCTGACAGCTCCAGTTTGTCCCTCAGAAGTTCTGGCTGGATGGTGTTGAAAGCACTGGAGAAATCAAACATCATGATCCTCACAGAGATTCCAGGCTTCTCCAGGTGGGTCAGAGCTCGGTGCAGGAGGCAGATGATGGCGTCTTCCACCCTGATGCCAAGTTGGTAGGCGAACTGCAGCGGATCCAATGAAGATGTCACCTGGGGGCATAGATGTTTGAGAAAGTACCATACAGTTGTGGTACTTTCTCCAGCTTCAGATTCAGGTTGAGCATCTATTCCATGATGCCACACAGTTGATCTGTGCAGGACCTCAGGAGCCTGGACCTGAAGCCTTTCACAGCTTGTTCCTCACCTGAAGGGACAAGATGGAGGTGGGGGAGGAAGGCTTTGGGATGGAGTCCTCTGAAGTGAAGGTGGTGGATGATGGCTGAGAGGTGTGAAGTTCTGAGAAGAAAAGCTGGCAGTCATTACAGATGAGGGGGTAACAGCATGGGGGACTGGGGTGGGGGAAGGGCGGTTGACTGGTCAAACCTGTTAAAGAACTGGTTCAAGTCGTTCAGGCACCCTAAGTCTCCTACAACCTGAGGGTTTGGTTTGTGGCCTGAAATTGACTTCAAACTTCTGCAAACCCCACTGATGTTGCTCTGCTGTCGCTGGTCTTCCATCTTCTTCCTGTAGATGTTTTTTTCCATCCCTTATTTTCCTTCTCAGCTCATTCTGCACAGCTCTCAGCTCCTCCTTGTTTCCTGATTCAAATGCTCTCTTCTTCTCCTAAAGGAGAGCCTTTATTTTAGGGTTGATCCAAGGCTTGTTATTGGAGAAACACTGTACCGTCATGGTGGGCACAGTGTTGTCAACACAGAAGTTGATATAGTTGACCTCACTCTCCTGCTTCTCCTCCTCCTGTCCCTCCACATCCATCTCTTCCTCTTCACTCCTACTCTGACTACCCTGTCCCTCTTTTACAACTCCACGACCACAGCTGACAATGTTCTATGACTTAATAGCAACGATCATAAACTTTATGTCACTTTTGCAAAGAACTCATAGCGTTAGAAGACAAATACAATATAAAAATCAACTTAAGAAAAGCACCAAACACACAGGAAGTGAATTACTGATAATTGTATTTTTGTTGAGCTGATAAAAACCCCTATATATTAACGAAAAACAGAACAGGACAACTAGATGTACTGTCTGTATAGTCAGATATTATCTTTTTGATTTGAACACAGACTTTCCTCTAGAATGTTTTCTTTTGCAATCGAAATGTGTCTTTTTCCGATCAGCCAGTACAGATTGATTTTAATTAATCAAGCAGATTAATTATTTATGCATGTGTGGTGTAACATTGCTGAAAGGCTGCTCTATGTGCCCTGAACACATCCAACAACACAAACACAAGTCTGGGATGGGATGATAGAGCCATGTAGGTGGGGCTTGCTAACCTGCTGCAGTCCTGCTGCTTGGTCCCGTCTCATCACCGACCTTGGGCCCCCCAACAACGACAACATCTGTTAATTTGGCAGCATCCTGCACTAACTTTTTTGTTTTTCTCTCCCTAAGTTTTTCAGCCCCACCCATCTTGTTCTCCTTTCTTTCTTCATGTTGGCTAATTTAACCCGCTCCCCTTTCATCCTTTTTATACAAATTGGGAGGGGCTGCTTATATCTCCCCATAATGAGCAACATATCCAACTGGCCAAGTCTGATGTTTCACTGCCTATGAAGCGCCAAATCAGCCATGAAAGCAGTGCTGATGCATTTTATTAATGGGATTTAAAAAAAAAAAAAAAAAAAACCCAAACATTTCAACCACAGTCCAGTTTGGCCTGGACCAGTTTGGCCTGGACCAGATCGGCTGTTTGGCAAACCAACCAACGGCCGACCCGCCCCTGACTGTTACTGAATGGTTCGACCTCAGCACGATTTCAGCCACAGGCACTGAAACATCTTGTTTGAGGGGAGGGAGAGGAAATAATCTGCGCTTTATACACAACAGATAAACACACAGAAATTAGTTTAGGTTGAATGCAAAAGCCAAAAAAATGTAGTGAAATGATGTCTGTCAAGAAGAGGCAGGCGATCATCTGGTTGGACTGCAATAAAGGTGTTTGTGGTTGGGAGACAGAAAGATCCGACAATCAGTATCACTGTGAGTTATTGTATTTTCTCTTTTTATTCATTTATTTTAATTTTATTTATTTTAAATATTTTTGGCTTTTTAATAAACTGGTTCAAATAACAAGTAGAAGCCCATATTATTAATCATAAATTTAAAAAAACCCTAAATTTTACAACATTACATTATCATAAGCTACTGTTCCTCCATTTCTGCTCAAATGTAGTGCTTTTGAGATACAGATTCACTGTGAGACAGAGAGTCAGTTCTTATGACAGGTTTTGGTTGAAAAATGCTTAATGATGCTGGCCCGTAGATCCTTACTGACCAGTCCATAGATGATGGGGTTTATGGCTGGGGGGACTATGATGAACAGGATGCTAAGAAACTTCTTCATGTTTTGAGAGGCAGATGGAAATCTGTAACTAACGATTATGATTAATGAAGCTATTTCATAAAATACATATATGACGAGGTGTGATGTACAGGTCTGGAAGGCCTTTGTGCGGATGCTGCCATCTGTTCTGCCTTGTTTAAAAGCAGCTGTCAGGATTCTGATGTAGGAATAAGCGATGATGATGAACATCCCTGTACTCACAGACCAAGTCATGGATAAACCTATAAAACATAGAAAGGCAGGAAATGACAGATAGTAAATAAATGTCTTCTAGGTCACAGTGCAGAGACTGCAGCTGCAGAGAATTAAGTCTTGAAAGATCCTTCCTGAAAAGGCAAACGTGCAAATCTGTCTGCACGAAAGCTGTTGATATGCAAAAAGTTGCATTTCATGTTAAAATGTTCATTTGACAGACAGATTCTTTTTTTAAGACAGCTTTAATTTTGTTTGAATCAAATAGAACCCGGTGTATGGTTTAAATTAAAGGGTTTAAAGAGTTTCTTTCTTAACTCAATGAGAATCAATTAGAAAATCAAATCAATAAGTGAGACTGATAATATAATCGGTGTTGCTAAACTCTTATGAATTCCCATCCCTATACATTAACTAAAAATGCTTTCTTTGCACTGACCATAGATGTTACTTATGGTGGTTGGGGTGCAGGCCAGATTCATTATGATTCGGTTGCTGCAGTAGACATGTTGAAGGATTCGGCCACACAACGGGACATTGATGTGGAAAGAGAAGAGCACAGCGATGAGCAGCAGGGCAACAATCCAGGCCAGAGCGCAGCAGCTGTGCAGCCGAGCTGAAGTCATGATGGAGTGATACCTGAGAGGTTCACACACTGCGATATACCTGCAGAGACACGGCACTGTCAGATAAAAACACTCAAACACAAATCTATTACAAAGCATCAGGGCAGAATTTTGGGTGCTGTAGCTTGAGCTGCTACTCCTTCTAAAAGCAAAGTGTTTTCCTCAGAAGAGAAACATAAGAAGCAAGGAATAACATCCAACAGTGAAATGTTTAGGAATTAGCAACACATATATATTTCATTATAAAAGACTGAAGGAACATTACTCTGCAAAAAAAACACAAAATCTTACCACGTTTTTTTTTTTTTTTGTCTAGTTTCTAGTTCAAATATCTCAGTACACTTCAGATAACACAAAACAAACCTACAAGTTTTAAGCAAGATAAATACACTTGTTTTCAGTCAATAATTCTTGAATATAGAAAAAGCTCCACTGGTAGATTTTTTTCATCTATAAGACATTTTTATAAGACAGAAACATTTTTCCTGTTTTAAAGGAAAAAAATAAACACTGAAAGAAAGGGAAGTGTCACAGTACTTTGAGGTGAAAATTAATTTATGATCCAACTATTTTATTAAGAACATTTATTTACTTAAATGTAAATCAAAATGCATGAATCCATTAAATGTTCCTATTCTGCACATTTTATAGAGTAAAAAACCAAAAATACTTGAATCACTACAGATAAAAATGAATGTTTTTATAGCCGTTTCATTTTTCACCTGTCATAGGCCATCACACCAAGAATAGTCTGCATTGCAACACCATATGTGTGCACACAGAAACCCTGAGCAATAGCTGGGAAGTAGTTGATCTTCTTCTGCCCCATCAAGAAGTGCATCATGAGGCGAGGAAGCACTGCTGTGGCCCCCAGCAGATCACAGACCACCAGGTGACAAATCATTACAAACATGGGTCTGTGCAGGTTTCTGTCCATCATGATAACACAGATCACCACACCGTTGCCCAGTAACACCACCATGTAAGCAAACAGGGCCAAGAAGAACAAGAAAGGTCCATATCCTGGTGGAACATCGAAACCCACTAGTTCAAAAACAATCGGCTGTTTGAGAGGAGTGATGATGGTTAGGTTCTCCATCCAAACTAGTATGATCCTGTAAAAAAATCAGAAAGATGACAACATCCTGAGCAGGATATTCCTAAAGTATCAAAGAAAACAACAATGTTAGAATGATAACCAAACAATCTGTAATAAGCTAAAATAAAAGTTTGTAAAGAATATAAACAAGTGACATAACTGTCAGTTTAATTAAAAACTGATTGAACATCAGTACCGGCAAAAAACCCAACCCTTAATTTTTAGCGAAGCACATCAACAGAAAGCTGAAGGTAACATCAGCTACTAAGAGGCATACAGAGAATCTCTCCTTGGTTGTTAGAGCACTGATTGTTGAGGAAAGTGTGTCATTCATTTAATGATTTACTTTTTGTTTAACGCCACCCCTATCTGTTGTACCATGGAAACATGTTCAGTCTCACCCTACCTGCAGATTGAACATGCAAGAAACAAGAAAATGAGGGAGTCCATCTTTGATGTCCAGGCCCAAAGCATGCAGGACAACCTCATCTTCTCCAGCATCCCCGAGTGTGAAGATTAAGATGCAGAGGTCACTGTGGAAGATTTGCTCCAGTAGCAGCTGAAACTCTCAAGTGACAGCATAAAGACTACTGCCTTAGGCATTGTCTTACGTCAGTAAAACAATGGCAACCTCCCGAAGCTTAGTTTAGGGGATCCCAAGGCTTTTCCTGGGGGGGAGACATGTAGTCCCTCCAGTGAATTCTGGGTTTTCTCCTGAGGGAGAGGTGCTGATCCTACCATTACTTTTGAACTAGACGCCAAGATATTTAAACTCCTCCTCTTGAGCCAAAGGCAGACCCCAAACCCAGAGAGGGCAGTGCACCTTTTTCCTGTTGAGAATTTAGACTTATGGGCCCACCGTGCTTGAGTTGGCGCCAAACAGTGGACACGGGTCACGTGGTTGTGGGATGTTCATTTTCGCAGACGCCCCTCAAGGTCCACAAGACACTCAGCGCTGAACTCCTGTGATCGTTTGGCTTATAGAGGTGTGGTTTACAACAGTGTGGTAAACACAACTATCATGGTAGAGAGGAACAACTATTACAAGTTCACAAGTTCAGACAAGGAAGAAATAATGATTGACGAGCTGGAATATCTTATTTTCCCTGTTAATGGAAGCCAAAAAAAAAAAAAAAAAAAACCAATAACTGAGGGCGTTGTTCACTCCTTGTATCAGACCAAAGCTGACCAGGAGGAGTTCAGAGTTTTGGTTCAACAGATGCGGCAGATGGATAGTTTGATGCACTTGACGATCTCGTTTGGCCATGAAATTCTGACCTATTACACAACAGTTTTGCATGCAGAGAGGGCCGAAAAGCACAAATCCAGGGGTGTTGTGACAAGAAGGGATGGACAACAAGAGGCTGAGAACAAAATGATGTGATTTTTATCAGCTGCAACAATAAGAGCTGATTTCAGAATGTTGGCCCGACATTGCCGGGCCCCTTAGAGGAGCTGACTCTCATTACCTCATTACCTGGTTTGCACTCGGCAGTGCAAAACTCAAAGCACCCTCCTCTCCACGACTACACCAATAACATCCTATCCATGAACACCACAAACAGGATCAGTGACAGGGGGCAGCCTTGGCGGAGTCCAATGTGCACTAGGAACAGTGTCGATTTTATGCCGAGAATGTGACAAGTCATGCTTTGGCCATGCAAGGGTGTCCTGGGTGTGATTCTTGGGTACTGTGGTAGACTGGTAATTATTAAAAATTAATTGTGAAGTTCCTCACGGGTCCATTCTCAGGCCATTTTTATTTAACATCCCCTAGCCCAGATAATAGAGGACTACAGCAACTCATACTCACCAAGATTTACACACAACTGTATATCTTCATGTCACCACATGAAAGATGATTTCATTCACCTGCTGATCAAGGTGTTTATCAGTGGACCACCACCAACAGTTTGACATGGAGATGAGCAACACAACAGATGGCTTTTAAAAACCATGTACTTTATCGACAATCACAGAAAACTCTGGAAGCGTAAACATCTCTTCATACCAGATGGGTGCTGTCTTTATAAATGTGGATCAAAATTGTTTTCATCAAACATTTTCTGTGCTGTGAAAGACAGACAAGGAAAACATTCCAAAAACCGTATACAGGACAACATGAATAACCAGAAAACCCTGAGTGGTGATTCTCAGTTTCTCTTTGCTGAGAAAACAAGAACTTTAACGACACCAAACACCAAGTTCTACATCATTGCAACAGCTAATAAGGATGGGACCAACTATACCACAACAAATGGAAAATCAGCAGTCTCCTGAGACACCCACATGGAGCTGATGTGCCAATAGAGTTCCCTTCATAGCCCAGAATAAGGATTCAAATGAACAGTAGGAAAATGATGACAGTTCCACAATAATATAGCATTCTTATAGCTCTCATATAAACATGGACAGCTTTCATTTACTCCATACTAACAGAACAAAGGAGAGCGGTAAGATGAGAGGAGGGAGTCTGGCTGTGTTTGTGAACAATAGATGGTGTAACTTTGGACATATAACCATCAAAGAGACATTCTGCAGTAAGGACACTGAACTGCTAGCTGTTAGCATGAGGCTGCACCATCTTCCTCAGGAGTTTTGACATGTTATTGTGATAACTGTGAATCCCGCCCTCTGCTAACGCTGCTGCAGCCTGCAATCTCCTTCATACTACCACCAGCAAACTTCAAACACAGCAGCCACAGGCCCACTGTCTGATCTCCGGGGCTTTAATTATGTCTCCCTGTCTTCCCCTCGACCAGCCTTCACCCAATATGTCACCTTTGACACCAGAGATGACAAAATCCTGGATCTACTTTATGCCAACACCAAGGAGGCATACAGTTCATCACCTGTCCCTCCCCTGGGGAGCTCAAATCACAACCTGGTTAATTTCCAGGTGTATAAACCCCAGCTGTGAAACACACAGTGATGAAATGGTCTGAGGAAACTGAAGAAGCTCTGAGGGACTATTTCAACTCCACTGTGTGGGAAGAGCTCTGTGCTCCCCATGGGGAGGACATCGAAAACACCACAGACTGCATCATGGACTATATCAACTTCTGCGTCGACAACACTGTGCCCACCATGACGGTACAGTGTTTCTCCAATAACAAGCCTTGGATCAACCCTAAAATAAAGGCTCTCCTTTAGGAGAAGAAGAGAGCATTTGAATCAGGAAACAAGGAGGAGCTGAGAGCTGTGCAGAATGAGCTGAGAAGGAAAATAAGGGATGGAAAAAAACATCTACAGGAAGAAGATGGAAGACCAGCGACAGCAGAGCAACATCAGTGGGGTTTGCAGAAGTTTGAAGTCAATTTCAGGCCACAAACCAAACCCTCAGGTTGTAGGAGACTTAGGGTGCCTGAACGACTTGAACCAGTTCTTTAACAGGTTTGACCAGTCAACAATATTTTCACTTTATGGAGATTTTTTGCCTGTAAAACTGCCACGACAGATTTCCTCCAGCAGCTCATTACAGTCTGGTTCCAGTGATTAAAGGTTTTCACTTTCTGCAGATGATAGACCCACAATAGACCTGCTTTTACAAAATTGCATTATCACAAGCTACCTTCCCTCCACCATGTTAAGAATATAATGATAATGATATGACAAAATAAATCACTCAGTTCTTGTGACAGGTTCTGGTAGAAAAACACTTAATGATGCTGGCACGTAAGTCCTTACTCACCAGTCCATAGATGATAGGATTGATAGCTGGGGGGACTATGATGAACAGGATGCCAAAAAATTTATTTATATTTTGGGAGGTAGATGGAAATCTGTAGTTAACAATTATAATCAGTGTAGCTAATTCATAAAAGACATACACAACAACGTGTGATGCACAGGTCTGGAAGGCCTTTGTACGGATGCTGCCATCTGTTCTGCATTGTTTAAAAGCAGCTCTCAGGATTCTGAGGTAGGAATAAGCGATGATGATGAACATTCCTGTACTCACAAACCAGGTGATGAATAAACCTAGAAAACACAAATAATTACATGACTAGTTAAACATCATGGACAGTCAGTGATCAGAAGTGGCAGTGCAATTAATAAAGCAATAGAAATACTGTTTCAGGAAAAAGGAGCTTTTTATGGTGCTGTGACGTGTTCCTGATGGTGGTCTATGTTTTAATTGCTTGTTTCCACTGACCGTAAATGTTGCTGATAGGGGGGGGAATGCAGGCCAGATTCATTATCGACTTATTGCTGCAGTAGACATGCTGAATAATTCTGCTGCAGTAAGGTAGATTTACGTGGAAGGAGAAGAGCACAGCGACGAGCACCAGGGCAACAATCCAGGCCAGAGTGCAGCAGCTGTGCAGCCGAGCTGAAGTCATGATTGAATTATACCTGAGAGGTTCACACACTGCGATATACCTGCAGAGACCAAGCAAAATGCAGTTTTCTGTTTTGAATAAATGACTGTAGGATGACAACACAGTTTTAGATTGTTTCCCTCTTAGAGAATAGATGCAGAAATCAATAACAATAGCTGATGAGGTTAGCATGTATTAAGTTATTACAAACATAGATACCAGCAACAATCTGAATATGACTCAATTATTTTTCACCTGTCATAGGCCATCACTCCCAGAATAGTGTGCATTGCAACACCATATGTGTGCACACAGAAACCCTGAGCGATGGCAGAGAAGTAGTTGATCTTCTTCTGCCCCGTCAAGAAGTGTACTGTGAGGCTAGGAAGCACTGCTGTGGCCCCCAGCAGATCACAGACCACCAGGTGACAAATCATTACAAACATGGGTCTGTGCAGGTTTCTGTCCGTCATGATAACACAGATCACCACACCGTTGCCCAGTAACACCACCATGTAAGCAAACAGGGCCAAGAAAAAGAAAAGAGGACCATGTCCTGGTGGAACATCAAAACCCTCAAGTTCAAACACAATCGGCTGTTTGATGATTGTTAGGTTCTCCATCCAAAGCAGGACAGCTCTGTAAAAGATAAATAGATTAACCCTCCTGTATATTACACATACAGAACTAAACAAGAAATTTAAGAAAACTACTGTAAAAAGGGAAGGAGAGTTCATCTTTGAAAAACATAAATACATAGATTCCAATTCTCCTTGGTACAGATTGCAAAACAATACCTGCAAATTAAACACCACTTAATGGACAACCTTAGAGAAGACAAAATCTTCATGAAAAACATCAACAGAAAACAATAAAAGTGACATTAAATGATGAAAAGAAGATGTTCAGACCTAATCTTGTCAAAGAATCAGTGTCACACTGTCTTTCAGGAAGCTCTGTTTTCAATTTAAAGAGTTTATTTCATATCTACTGGTATCCCATGGCACCACCCCTCTCCATCTGTCAGCCAACAACAATAGCCCTTTAATTTATCTGGTTATTTCATTAACAATAATTAACACACCTCTCTGCAACTTCTGTACTATTATCCACCCATTATCCCATTAAAACAGTATCTGACCCACATCAAATGGATGAAAGTTTAACCTAAAAAGAGCAAATCATGACAATCTCATAAGATAAATATGACTCAAAATGAACAGAAAAATAAAATATAAGATCTCTCTCTTCAAAGACTTTGCTAGTTAATGACTTTATTTGTGATAATCAGATTGATTTGTTCTGTCTCACAGAAACCTGGCTGCAGCAAGAGGATTATGTTAGCATAAATGAGTCAACCCCTTGTGATTATTTAAATTTTCACATTCCTTGAAGTACAGGGCAAGGTGGAGGAGTAGCAACTAGTGTTTATTCAGATGGATTAATTCATTCCAGACCTATAAATAGACCTATACATAAATAAACAACTCTTTTTAATATCTAAGCCTCAGTTTTTCTCATCCTAGTCGCAAAGTAAAAAAAAACATTTTAGTTTGTTGTTTTGTATCGTCCACCAGGCCCTTACTTTCAATTTTTAGATCAGATCTCAGATTTTTTTAAAATCTGATTTAGTGTTAAATACTGATAAGGTCATTATATTTTTTTAGATTTTAACAGTCATGTTGACATGGAAAGAGTCTAAATGACATTCACTCAATTGGCTTTACTCAAAGAATCCACAGTCCTACCCACTCTTGTCATCATACTTTAGACCTTGTGCTGACATTTGGGATTGAGTGTGAAGAAATAACACTACTTCCAACAACCCTGTGCTGTTTAACAATTTTTAATAAGCTTTGAGTTTATTTCAACTGAGTACTCAAAATCTGAGAGAAAATTTTGTCATAAGTAATTCTTTATCAGACAACGCTGCAACAATTTCTAAAGAATCTGTTAGAGTTTTATTTCCATAGTATCTCAGAGAAACACAGTACAGGGTAGCAATCTTTAGTCCTTCACAAATTGATGTTCTTGTTCAGAGTTACTTCCTCATTGCATGTGGCATTAGACAATGTAGCCCCCAGTGAATGTAATTATCCATAGGCGGTCGGCTCCCTGGTTTAATTCAGAGCTGCACATTTTAAAGCAGAGTGAAAATGGTGCTCTACACATCTAGAGGAGTCCTACTTATCCTGAAAAAAATTGTCTACTGCTGTAAAAACAAGGCCCTTCACCAAGCTAGAACAGCATGCTTTTCATCATTAATAGAGGAAAACAGGAATAATCCTTGGATTCTTTTTAGTCCAGTTGCCAAACTTACACAGAGTCACATCTCTGTTGAGCCATCAATTCCCCCAGCTCTCAGCAGTAATGACTTTATGGGATTTTTCTAAAATAAAATTGATTCTATCAGGAATAAAATAGCTGGCATCCTCCCAGGCGTGATTACTTTATCCTCAGTAAGTGAGGCAGCACTGAATATAACTCCAGAGCCTGATCAGTCAGTCAGTTCTGCTCTCAGCTGTCAAAAATATTAGCTTCTTCCAAACCTTCAGTTTGCATGTTGGACCCCATCCCAACCAAATTATTTAAATAGCTGCTCCTTTTGAATACTCCACTTCTTTTTGGAGATAATCTAGCCTTAGTAAATTAGATATTAGATTTATTGTCTTTGCATAGTATTTTAACAATACATCAAAATTATTAGTGGGACTGTTTGGTTCAAATGCACACACATACACACAGTTAAAGCAGATCCAAAATATCCACTGAGACACTGATTATTGCTAACCCTAATGTTCCACAGTGCCTGAAAAACTTAGGTACACAGCAATAGAAACTGCAAACGTATGACATGGAAGTGGAGTGTACTGAGCACCTCTAACTCTAATGCAGAGATACAAAGATGTCTCGTTGATATATCAAATCTCATCACACAGTTTAACAGATTTAATGTCATACTGTAAATTTTCAGTTTCCAGAACAACCCTCATAGTAATGACAGTTATTAGTTCTGGATTGATGGCTTTCAGCTGAAAAGGTTCTGACTGAAAGAGCTCCTTGAAGTCTTGACTCTATAAAGAGTTCCCAGCCTTGATCCCAACTAAGAGAACGAAGAGCACACCCAGAGGCTCCCCAAGGAATAGACAACATCCAACATGTTCTGCAGGGTTTATTGTGTTATTTCTGCTGGGAGACATCTGTGTGGGACTTAGTCACTCTTTTGGACATACTCTCAGGACTTGTATAGGTAAAAGCTTCATAATGCCACCTCGTAAGTCTTTACTGACCAGTCCATAGATGATGGGGTTGAGAGCTGGTGGAATTATGATGAATAGTATACTAAAGAACTTCCTGATGTTTTGGGAGACAGAGGGAAACCTGAGACTCACAATGATGATAACTGAAGCTATCTGATAGAGCACATAGACAACAAGATGAGGCACACATGTCTGAAGAGCCTTCTTATGAACACTGCTGTCAGCTCTACGTTGTTTAAAAGAAGCACTCAAGATTCTGATGTAGGAAAAAGCAATGATGACAAACACCCCCGTACTCACAGACCAGGTCATGGACAGACCTGTAAAACAAACACATAGTATATGTTTGACATACAATTATAGATAAAACACATAGCTTCCTTCTCAGTAAATGCACAAACCATAGATGTTGCTGATGGGGGTGGGGGTGCAGGCCAGGTTCAGGATGCCCCGGTTGCTGCAGTAGACATGTTGGATTACTCGGCCACACAACGGGACATTCATGTGGAAGGAGAAGAGCACAGCGATGAGCAGCAGGGCAACAATCCAGGCCAGAGCGCAGCAGCTGTGCAGCCGAGCTGAAGTCATGATGGAGTGATACCTGAGAGGTTCACACACTGCGATATACCTGCAGAGACACGGCACTGTCAGATAAAAGGTTTTTAACCAAATATGATTATGTATTTCTAGAATCTGTTTCCACATAGATCCATTGGATGTCATTGTTATATTTAACCACTTCTCATATGTATTTGACATTTACACCTTTTGATATTTAAACGGGAAATTTATTTCTGTTAAAATAAACACTGAAAGAAAGGGAAGTGTCACAGTACTTTGAGGTGAAAATTAATTTATGATCCAACTATTTTATTAAGAACATTTATTTACTTAAATGTAAATCAAAATGCATGAATCCATTAAATGTTCCTATTCTGCACATTTTATAGAGTAAAAAACCAAAAATACTTGAATCACTACAGATAAAAATGAATGTTTTTATAGCCGTTTCATTTTTCACCTGTCATAGGCCATCACACCAAGAATAGTCTGCATTGCAACACCATATGTGTGCACACAGAAACCCTGAGCAATAGCTGGGAAGTAGTTGATCTTCTTCTGTCCCGTCAAGAAGTGCATCATGAGGCTAGGAAGCACTGCTGTGGCCCCCAGCAGATCACAGACCACCAGGTGACAAATCATTACAAACATGGGTCTGTGCAGGTTTCTGTCCATCATGATAACACAGATCACCACACCGTTGCCCAGTAACACCACCATGTAAGCAAACAGGGCCAAGAAGAACAAGAAAGGTTCATATCCTGGTGGAACATCGAAACCCACTAGTTCAAAAACAATCGGCTGTTTGAGAGGAGTGATGATGGTTAGGTTCTCCATCCAAAACAAGACAGGTCTGTAAAACATGGATAGATGGATAACCTATGATATATTTACAAACAAAAATGTTATATTCATGATCAGTGAGAGTTATGAAACTTAAAAATTACATCTGGTTATCTTACAGACTAAACAAAAAAATATCTCATGCACAGAAATGATATATACCACAAATCACATCAACAGCAGAGAACAGTCTAAGATGAAGGAGCATAAAGTGAACCCTCCTTTCCTCTTGTCATAGCATTGGTGCTGTACTCACCTTTGAACAAACTGAGTTGTCCATTAAATGATGTCACTTTGTGCATGATTTGTTGCCACTGTCAACTAAACCATAGGAACCTATTCCCCGCCTTTCATTCTATTTCTGAGTCTGATACCAGGAGCAAACCATGAATGGTTTGGAAAAAATGCTTTCAGCACTGGCCCTCCACCCCACAAATTTTAGATGTTGTCCTTCAAGATCACAACCAAATTAAGATGATTAAACTGACTCCTCGGCAGAGGACAAATTCAATGAAGTTTTGTTGTCCTCTTCCTTTCAGGGCCTGCCCATGGCACAGGCAGTAAAGGCAAATGCTAAGGGTGCCATCAGTCTAGGGGGCGCCATTAAAAGGAATAAAAAATAAATAAATTTCACTATTCTTTTTAAAGCTTAAAGGTAGTAACATAATTTCCTAATATGAAAGACTCTGCACTAATTTAGCTGCATACAAAGAAGATTAAATGCTTTCAATAATAATAATAATGATACTTTGCTTAGCTGCCCCCACTAGTTGGTTTATTCATGCACCCTGAGGACTCCCTACCCCCACTGCTATGTACTGCTGACAGTCGCTCTTGTGTTCTTTGGTGATGACTGGGGTGAGTTTTGTAATTGTCTGGTTCCCAAAGACAAAAAAAGGAGAAAAAACATTAGTTGGTTAGTTTATGTCTGCCCTAACAATTTCATGTTATTAGCCCAGTTGTTTGTCGTTACCAAGGGTGTAAAGTAACTGCCTACATTTACTACCGTCACTGCAGTTAAGTACAATTTGTCAGTACTTTGTGCTTCTTCAGGCTGCTGACTGCCCATATCCTTTAACTGATCAGATCAGAGTATTTTCAATATCTTCTGTTTACTAATGGTTTGTTTTTTGGGTAACATTTTATTTCTAAATAAAAAATAAAATAAAATAAAAAAATCAAAGGCAATATCGAGAGTAGGCATATGTAAATTGGTGGGGGGCACCAAATGAAATCTCGCCTTAGTGTCAAAGTGGCTTGGGCCTGCCCTGCTTGCTTGCAATAAATGAACATGCAAAGTTCAATAAAACTGCTTTATTATTTCAGTTTGAGTTTAAGGGTTAATTAAATGGAGATTTCTCATGTTCTTTGTAAATGCATTGATGATAGTGTTAGGTGTAGTACTTCACTGAAACAGATGTTGAATTTTCTGAGGGCAGATTTGAAAGACGAATGCTGTCAGTATTAACAGCATTCCGAGTGTTGATCGTTAGGTATGCCCTGTGATGTTTCAATGATAAAAAGAGTTGGGATTCACTGAGTACATGTAGGGGTTCAAGGAAGTCAAACAAGAATCTGTGGAAGTGGTCTTAAACTCCAGTCCGTGAGGGCCAGTGTCCTGCAACTTTTACATGTGTCCCTTGTCCTACACACAGGAATTAAATGGCTAAACTCCCTCGCTAGCAGAGCTCTGCTAATTAGTTAATATTGGAGCCATCTGGGCTGAAGCAGAGAGAGATTTAAAAGTTGCAGGACACCAGCCCTTTAGGGCTGGAGTTTGAGACCACTGATCTACTGGGATGTCTGTGGGAAGTGTGGAGGTCTCGGCACCCACACTTTGACACCCACCCCACAAAGAGACAATGGTGAGTTCTGTTTCTGTGTCTCACCCTGGTAACAGGACTGGATTTGTTTGTACAGGTCTGAGTGATCTTCATCACAGTTTCTCTGGAATCTAGGGCTCACAGACATCAGATGACCTGTGTCATGAACGATATAAACTATTTACGATTTACAAAAACAACTGGTCCCACCAGAGGAGTCAAATGATCGAAGAACACTCGCTACAGTGTTAATACTAAGCTTTGTTTCTCACTCGGATGGAGAAATGTTTCATAAAGCTGACCCTCAGGTCTTTACTGACCAGTCCGTAGATGATGGGGTTAATGATGGGGGGAATGATATAGACAAGGATGCTTAAAAACTTCTTTATATTTTGAGAAACAGAGGGGAACCTCTGACTTAAAATGATAATTGATGAGGCGATTTGGAAGAGCACGTAAACAATTATGTGTGGTGCACAGGTCTGAACAGCCTTGCTACGCAGGCTGTTGTTTGTTCTGCCTTGTTTCAAGGAAACACTCAGGATTCTGATGTAGGAAAAAGCGACAGGAATGAAGGTCACTGTACTTAAAGTCCAGGTCATCACTAGACCTGGAAAAAAAACAAAAAAAACAAGCAGTTATAGATCCTACATGTTGAAACATTCTAATTTTCTGTTGAGTGTTATAGTGGTCAGCTTTGTGAAAACAAACGGATTCATTTAAAGAAGTAAGGTGAAAAAAGAGATAAGTACTCCCAAAACCATTGCTTTTGCTTTGCATTGATAATGTTTGTGTTTCTTTCCCTGTGTAAAAAAAAGGAATGCACAAACCATAGATGTTGCTGGCAGGAGTGGGAATGCAGGCCAGGTTCAGGATGCCCCGGTTGCTGCAGTAGACATGTTGGATTACTCGGCCACACAACGGGACATTCATGTGGAAGGAGAAGAGCACAACGATGAGCAGCAGGGCAACAATCCAGGCCAGAGCGCAGCAGCTGTGCAGCCGAGCTGAAGTCATGATGGAGTGATACCTGAGAGGTTCACACACTGCGATATACCTGCAGAGACACGGCACTGTCAGAGAACAAAATCCCTAAACTTCATTTAAACACATACTCTTTAAAACTGTTATGCTATTACCCTTTTAACTAATAACCCATTTTTAAGCTAAAAAATTACATTCTAATGTGTAAAATTTTCTCACAGCAGATTAATTTTTTTTGACTGAGTTAAGATTTAATAGTTGACACTGTAGAACAAAAGATATTAAAAAAAACAATCACTATACACTGAAAGTCCACGTTCAGAACCAAAAGACAACACCTCCTGAAACAAAAAGGATAGTTTCATAAACTGTTCTACTCTCACATACTTCATTACCTGTCATAGGCCATCACACTTAAAATAGTTAACATTGCTGCACCATATGTGTGAGCACAGAAGGCTTGGGCAATGGCTGGGATGTAGGCGATCTTCTTCAGCCCCATCAACAGATCCATCATGAGACGAGGAAACAAAACTGTGGCCCCCAGCAGATCACAGACCATCAGGTGACAGATCATTACAAACATGGGTCTGTACAGGTTCTTGTCTGTCATAATAACACAGATCACCACGCCGTTCCCCAGTAATGCCACTATGTAGGCGAGCAAAGCCAACAGAAACAAGAAAGGTCCGTTGGCTGGTTGCACATCAAAGCCCTCGAGTTGAAAAACAATCGGCTGTTTGAGAGGAATCACCATGGTTTGGTTCTCCATCCAAAGCAGTACAGCTCTGTGAAGATGCAGAACAGATAAACCCTCAGTTGCTAGAAATGCTGTCAAAGTTTAATTTATACTCTCGGAGAATGAAATATGAGTAAAAACAAAAACATATAACTTATGTTTCACATAAAATGGGTAATGAATTACCTCCAAATCATGCAAATGACAAAAAATACAATATGTGATCAAAAGCATCACCAGCAGAAATAGTGTGATAACCTCTAGTAATCACGATTCTATGTGTTGGGGAGAGCATGGAGTCCGTCTCACCTCTGCTGAGAGCCCTGACATTGCTCTGAGTTACTGATGAAAACTTGTGTCCCTTTAAAGGACTTCTTCCTTCCCAACCTTAGAGGTACCATGGCGACACTAACTTCACTTAAGTACCTGGCAGGCTGTTAGCATTGAGGTTTGTAGAAGAGGATGAAAATGAAGAAATATGATCTTTTTAATTTTAATCAGAACTTCGGCTGCTGCATTTTGGATCAGATGAAGGCTTTTAGCTGTATTTTGTGATATTTCTGATATTAAAGAATTATAGTTGTACAGGTTGAAATAACAAATGCATGGACTACTTTTTCAGCTTCACTTATAGGCAGAATATTTCTAATTTTTGCAATATTCCAGAGGTGAAAGGAAATTCTCCAAACCGGTTAAATATAGAATTCAAATGACATATTCATCAAAATAACATCGAGGTTCTTACTTTAAAATCAGAGCCCAATTTAATGTCATCTACATCAAGTGGTTGACTAAGCAGTTTCTTCTCTTTGGACCAGGGTCTGTGAAGAACAATTCTGTCTTGTCAGGATTTAAAAGCAAATAATTTAGAGTCATACAGGTTTTTATGTCTTCAAGACATGCCTGTAGTCTACCTAACTGATTGGCTTCATTCCGATGGCTATAACCCTAAAGTTCTCCATCAGTAATCCTGAAGTGTGAAGATGAGTTATCTTTTACATGAACAAACTGGAAAATGAATAGAAATAGAATAGAAATATCCTTTATTGTCCAACGATGAGGAAATTTCTGTGCAATGATGGGGCTGAACCACCCTAGCCTCATGGTGTTCCTTTGACACCTACAAGATGTCCAGGTCTCTCTAAAAGAATATTTTGATCAACTCAATCAGCGTCATTCGAAGGCCCAATTACCTCTAGCAGTGATGGAATCCTCTGACTCAGGGAAGTTGCTCCTTTAAGTTCTGCTCCAAACTGCTGCCTGATGAGCGCCAACTGAAACCAACCTGCTAGTCACACCATGAAGTAGGAGAAGGTAGGAGTTCTGGGAACCTAACAGCTCCTGTGTTTTTCTGATAATCAAGAAATAAAAATAAAAAAAAGGAACAGATTGAACAGAAAAGCTATTCAAGCATTGTCTGATTAAAAATCTACAATAATGAATTTATTTCTCAGGTTTGGAGTACTCAGTTAAAAATAAACTCAAAGGTTCTAATAAATGTTCAGACAGGACAGGGTTATAGGATTATAGGGAAATACTGGTATTTGTTCACTGTAATGAAGACATCTTCATTACTGGGACCATTTTTACTTAAGTAACGTGTGAGCACTTTAAGAGCTTCTTTGCACTTTATTAAAAGCACTTTAACACTACACTTTACACATTGCACATCAATGTGCACATCAAAGTTTAACTATTTATTGAATATTTATTGAGTATTTCAATAATTGTCATGTAGCCTTTTGTTCCAGCCTCTGCACAGTTGCTTCTCGTTAAAAGTGAGGTGGTTGCCTGTGAGGGGAAAATAACTGTTACTCGGAGGAAATAAGGTCTACTGTTTAGTGAAACTGAAGCAAATGTTTGTGTAGAGTCTTTTGGTAAAACTGAGTGCAAAGAAGTAGGTTTAATGACTCACCTGTCTTTTCTGTGTCCTTCCCAGGGTGTTTGGACAAATACTTCCCCAGGGTCCTGACACCATTTATAGGCTCCAGGAGAGGCCATGGAACAAGAGTCTGGGAATTTTTGTACATAGGTTTTTGTAGGTGTTTTCATGATGGGCATGGGTGTAAGGTTAAAATATAAAATATTTATAAAAAGTAAATGGGGAAAATGTGTATATATTTTTATTGTGTAAAATGTATTCTGTTTATTTAGTTGTAAGTTGTAAACTCCCCTGTGAATTAAGAATAGTTTATTCCTTAACAGCTGAGACTATTTAAGGCTACAATTGTGTCACTGGAGGGAGATTTTTTTTTTTTTTTATGGTGCTGTTAGAAGGCTTGTCATGCATTGTCCTAAACTGTGGACCAATAAACCTTTGCTGCTTCCACCCTACTTTACCTTGTTACGTTCACTATCAGCACCATTTCTTACCACAAGGTCCAGAGTATGAAGACAAATGTGAGTAGGTCTGTGTGTATTTTCAGTGAAGCTAGTTAAGTCTAAGATGGTGCTACATTTAGGCTATCATTTTCACTGTCATCTTGAATTTTGAAATTGCTTACTATAATGACCTTATTAGTATTTAACAGTAAATCTGATAAGTCTGAGATATGATATAAAAATTAGGATTAAGGGCCTGGTGGATGATGCAAAAGAGAAGTGGTTTTAGTGCTTTCCAATTTGGATAAAAAGGATTTGATATTCAAAAGAATTGTAGATATTAATTGGCCTGGGTTTTATCAGTAAATCTGACAGAGATGATTGCTATCCCTCCTTCTCACAAACCATTTTGAGGAACATCAAATCAAGTCATTAACTAAAACTAACAAAGTATGCAAAATTAAATCATATTTCCAATAAAGCATGTTTGTTTTATTTTTTCTATTCAGTTGGAGTTGTATTTATTTTTATGCGACTCTCACAATTAGCTCTTTTCAGATTTGTTTAAACTCTGTTCGATTTTTGTCCATGAGCAAGACACTGAGGCACTAGGGTAGTGGGTGGGTAACATAAGCTGTAGAGACTCTGCTTCCTGGTCTGGAGCTTGGGTTGTCAGCGTTTTGGCAAACTAATAAGTTTGGCCAGATTCCGAAAAGAAGAGTTGTTCTGTCCAAAGTGACATGGATGCTTATCTTCATCTCCCTCTCAATTATCAATGTAGCCTCCATCATTTTCAGGACACCACGTAGCCAACTAATGGTCGAGTGACAGCATGTTGCTAAACAAGTTGCTAGTCAAATCAAGGAGAGGACTGGAGAAAATTAAAGTCCATTAGAGTCCAATGTGATTTTGGCAAACTTAATGAAATGGCACAAGTTTTAGTGATCTATGATTGGTGTAACTGGATAACCACGTGGACAGGCTGATGATTTTTGTGGCCTGGGGGAGGGCGAATTGTGCAATGGTTGCTCAGGTACCAGTAAGGCATTACTGGGTAGAAATCCACCACTAAGGCATAACTCAACAACCACTGTACCAGAGAAACATGGATCTACTGTTCCAGACTGCAGTCCCAAAGCAGGGAACCCTAACTGGACAGGCCTCCCTGTTCTTAAGTAGTACCATCATCCATATTTCAGTACCCACAATTAAACAATGGCCCATGAAGCCTATTCAGGAAATTTTGTTCAACAGTCCTTTTAGTCCAGAAATAGGTAATCAGGGGATTCTGGACCAAATTGATCTTGATTAGACTGAGTAACTCAGACTAAAGTTACTCAGGTTAAACAAGCTGGGTAAAAAAAAATTGTGCACACGTAAGTTTGAGAAGGTGTCCAGAAAAACAAGGAAATCTTTAAAGGGACACAAGTTTTCATCAGCAACTCAGAGCAATGTCAGTGCTCTCACGAGAGAGGAGACTGACTTCATGCTCTCCCAAATACACACAGAGTAGTGGTTACTAGATGCTATCATACAATCTTTGCTGGTGACTCTTTTAATCACATATTTTATTCTTTGGTGCTGTCTCCATTTAAGTGTCATTTACATGATTTGGAGGTAATAAATTACTATCTGTTTTATGTGAAAAAACTGTTGCATGTTAAGTCATCTTTTTCAGGATTTAACTCCGAGAGTATAAATTAAACTTTGACAGCATTTCTAGCAACTGAGGGTTTATCTGTTCTGCATCTTCACAGAGCTGTACTGCTTTGGATGGAGAACCAAACCATGGTGATTCCTCTCAAACAGCCGATTGTTTTTCAACTCGAGGGCTTTGATGTGCAACCAGCCAACGGACCTTTCTTGTTTCTGTTGGCTTTGCTCGCCTACATAGTGGCATTACTGGGGAACGGCGTGGTGATCTGTGTTATTATGACAGACAAGAACCTGTACAGACCCATGTTTGTAATGATCTGTCACCTGATGGTCTGTGATCTGCTGGGAGCCACAATGGTGCTTCCTCGTCTCATGATGGATCTGTTGATGGGGCTGAAGAAGATCGCCTACATCCCAGCCATTGCCCAGGCCTTCTGTGCTCACACATATGGTACAACAATGGTTACCCTTTTAACTGTGATGGCCTATGACAGGTAATGAAGTATGTGAGAGTAGAACAGTTTAAATGAGTCAATGACTTGATCCAATTTGCTGGGTTTCCTGAGATAGAAAACATTCTAAACCAGTCTAAATAATGAACTGGACTTGATTCATTGTTTTATAACTAGGATCTGAATTTGAATGTAAGGATGATAAGATTGATATGACCTTTTAATAAGTGCCTTGTGATGACATGTGAATTAGCACTATATAAATAAACTGAAAAGAAATAAACTGACTTTATTAAACTATCTTTTTTTCAGGAAGTGTAGTCTTTGAGTGTGGACTCTTGTTTTTTTCATCTTTTGTTCTACAGTATCAACAATTAAGTCTTAGGGAAAAAAAAGTGAAAACAAAATCTAAACATATTGCAATAGCAACATTTCAAATGTGTATGAAATTTAATGCAAATGCTTAAAATGGTCATAATGTAAAGGTATCCAATGCATTCATTATTACTTTTTGGGTTGAGGGCAGGGTTAAAGAACAATTCTGCATGAACTGAATTATTATTTTTATCTCTGAGACTCTAAACATAAATCAGAGAATTTATTCTGCCATCTATACTCACTTTTAATTGGCCAGTTTAGTGCTAAGAAAGTTGTACAGTTAGACATACGAAATCTAACCTTTTGTGAGGAAATTCTACATTAATAAGTCATTTTTAACTTTGAAACTGGCAATTTATCTAAAAAAAGGTATCTTTCTTGTCACTCTTTCTAAAAACAGAGAGTATGTGTTTAAATGAAGTTTAGGGATTTTGTTCTCTGACAGTGCCGTGTCTCTGCAGGTATATCGCAGTGTGTGAACCTCTCAGGTATCACTCCATCATGACTTCAGCTCGGCTGCACAGCTGCTGCGCTCTGGCCTGGATTGTTGCCCTGCTGCTCATCGTTGTGCTCTTCTCCTTCCACATGAATGTCCCGTTGTGTGGCCGAGTAATCCAACATGTCTACTGCAGCAACCGGGGCATCCTGAACCTGGCCTGCACCCCCACTCCTGCCAACAACATCTATGGTTTGTGATGAAATACAGAATTTATAAATGCAAAGCAAAAGCAACAAATTGGGCACTGCTTGCTGCTTCTTATGAAGACAGTGATCTGCTTAACAGGAGTAGGTAGAATAACATTGTTTTTTCTGCTTATAGGTGCACAGCACCTTAAAATTTAGTGGAGATGCAATGTTGTGATAATTTATTCTTAACACTGCATGCCTATTTTTTTTTTTTCACTTAATTACTTTACACGGATCTTTTTTTTTTTTTTTCCTTTTGGGAAGCAAAACACAACGTTGGACACATATGCTACTCAACAGAAAATTGGCAGTTTAAATATGCAGGAAAAATAACCATTTGTTTTGTTTATTTTTTTCAGGTCTAACAATTACCTGGACTGTAAGTACGGTGACCTTCATTTTCATCGCTTTTTCCTACATCAGAATCCTGAGTGTTTCCTTAAAACAAGGCAGAACAAACAGCAGCCTGCGTAGCAAGGCTTTTCAGACCTGTGCACCACACATTGTTGTGTATGTGCTCTTTCAAATTGCTGCATTGATTTTAATATTGAGTTACAGGTTCCCCTCTCTTTCTCAAAATATAAAGAAGTTTTTAAGCATCCTTGTCTATATCATTCCCCCCATCATTAACCCCATCATCTACGGACTGGTCAGTAAAGACCTGAGGGTCAGCTTTATGAAACATTTCTCCAACCGAGTGAGAAACAAGGCTTAGTATTAACACTGTAGCGAGTGTTCTTCGATCATTTGACTCTTCTGGTGGAACCGATGCTCTTTGCAGATGTTGTAAATGGTTTATATAGCTAATATTTGGACAGCACACAGTTCAATAGGTACCTGTGACTATGTGAATCCACATAAACTGTGATAAGGATGGCTCAGAACTGTACAGCTAAATCTAGTCCTGTTACAAACGTAAGACACCTAAACAAAAGCGGCCACTGTCTCTTTGTGGTGTATGTGTTAATGTGTGTGCCTAGCCCTCCACACTCACTTCCCATAGACATCCGCTATAGATTCTTGTTTGCTGAAACCCCAACATGTGCTTGGAGAATCCCAACCTTTTTTTATCATTAAAACATCACAGAGTATACCTAAGGGTCAAATGCTACTGATAGTGACAGCACTCATCTTTGAAATTTGCATCAGGAACATTTGAACATCTCATTCAACAAAACCACAAACCGCCACCATAACCACCAATCTACAAAGAACATGAGAATTCTCCATTAATTTAAACCTGAAACTCTGATTGAAGTGCTAAACCACTTTTTAATTGTCTGCTGTGTTTTTCATTATCAAAGCACCTCCATGAGCATGATTAAAATATTGTCCTGCAGCTTTAAACCAGCTGTTGCTTTCAGACTGAGAGTCAGCTGCTACTCCAAAATAGGAATTATTTCTCACTTTTGTTTGTCCATCCTAATTAAACATTGCATTTTATTTTTCATTCTTCTCAATCTATATATTCTGTAGTTTTGAATTTGATCTGTAGATTATGAGTCATTGAAGTCCCATTAAAAGTGGCCCTGATGTTACATTGTTCTTCTTTGTCTATTTTTTGGGGGGGAAAGAAACTAAGCCACCGTATTTCATGAAGGTAGCTGCCATGGAAAGAGTGATCTAGCTATTGAGGGTTCTAACATCTCTGTCTCCCTGGGAAAGTGTATTCTAGGGTGATGGGAAGGAGGCTCAGACAGACTGTTTAACCTCAAATTTAGGGGAGACAGTAGCTGTGTTTCCATTAACCTTAAAATTGCAGAAATTGATATAATGAACAAAATTCACTTAAAAGAAACACGCCATTTTCAAAAAAACATTCTCCTTTTTTGAGAAAAAGTTTTGTTGCTAGGATAAGGTGGTTTTTTATCTGTATCGAAATTGGTTTATTTCGCAAAACTGCAATGGAAACACTTTTTTCACATCACTCGAGTCACATGATCAACAACCAGATGTTGCCATTGACGCAAACCACAAAGAAGATGACAACAGGAAGTATCTCTTGTTGAGAAAGGAAACTTATCATTCAGAAGGGGGATCTGGATGTCTGTAGAGGGGTGTGAATACTTTTCTAAGTGCCAGTTAAAGAGGACAGAAAATCAGCTGTGACTTAGATAAATACAATTACCGGAGTCAGACCAGACAGGACTTCAGAAGATAACTGCCTGGCTTATCTGTTTCTACCCTCATCCACAAACAGGTACACTGGGAAGATGGTTCTCTCAGTGAATATTGTTTAAAACAATGCCCAGACAATTCAAATTGATAATGAACTGCACCAAAGGAGTACCTACATAGAACATCCAACAGTTATATTGCAGACATATTTTGGGACAATTGGGATATTTGTGTTGGACAGTCTGGGCGGACCATTTGGGCACATTTGGTACAATCTGGGCACTTGTTTTGGCTGGTTTGGACTGACCATGGGGTAGCGTTTGGGACACATAGGAGAGGCAGTGTTGGCTGTTCAGAGAGTAATGCTTGGGACGCGTGAATGAGGCGTGTCGGCCATTTTAGTGGGCCAAATGTTTGGACCGATTGTTTTAAGAGATTTCTCATACACTGAAATGGTGTGTAATGTATGAGAGGTGTCTCAGTCAAAAGGCCAGAGTGGGACATTTGCCTCATAATTTCTCTGTTTCCAATGTTTGACAAGTGTCCCAAAACACCCTACTTTATGAACACTTGCCACACATTCAGCCTCGTTAAAGTTTGTTAAGCAAATATCTTAGCTTCAGCTGCACCTAGACAGTTCAACACATCCAATAAAATGTCAAGTTTACACAGACTGCACATTGCTATGGGTATAATAAGAAATGTCAAGCAGGATGTTTGGCGACATTACCGTATTTTTTGTGGTGGCCTTTTTGTTAATTTCATCCAACTTCAAAATAATACAATTGCGAATGCAATCTTCCCTTCTCCAGAGAACCTAAAGGGACCTCTTCTGGGTAATGCTTACCCAGAAGACGTGCTTGGAGTCTGGGTACACTGTGCCCCCTCCCTGGACATTTGGGAACATCCAGCTGAGGGCAAATGTTCCATGCTTCCCCAGGCCAAGGTGATCCATCCCTGGGTAAGAAATTTGTTATGGGCCTATCTTGAGACCCAGACTTTAAATCCCCTCTTTCCTGGAGACTTACCAAGACCTCAAGTCGAACCTAGTCACCCACACTGAAACTCGAGCCTAGGACTTAGCAATCTCCAGAGTTTCATGCCTCTAAAGCCTATGCCCAGTTTAAGAGTAGGTGGATGGGTTGGGATGGAGGTCCTGGAGGAGCTCCAGGAGACAGGAACCAGTGCACACCCAGGTTCCTTACTCCCAAATTAGATTCCTTTTCCAGGGATGGCTCTGATATTTTATGTTCCCAAATACCGGATTAAAAACTCAGCTTGTTCAGATGGAGGCCCTAGTAAACCATTAGGATGGAAGGGCTCATGCATCCCAGATTCCTTTTTATTCCTAATTTTATCAAAGTTTCCAGATTAACATAATTGCAGCCAATTATTGGGTCCAAAAGGAGTCTGCCATGTGAATTTGGTTGGTGTAGCTGCAAGTTTAGGTGAGAGCCTATCGAGCAAAAATTAACCAAGGAGAAGATTCTTTTTCTGCTGGAGTTACAGCCCAGATTTTTAATGCATTATTGTGGGGAGTGTGTGGCATAGTTCTGACTTAGTCCAGGCTTTCTAGTGTCTATACAAGCTGGGAAAAGGGCCATGCACATGCCGTACATTTGAATGAGAAATTCACCTTCTGAAAATGAATGGGAAGTTATACCCATTCATTTTTCCCACTTTCTTTGGGTTGTATTTTCACAATTGTGGGTCCTACTGTAACAACACTGCATTGATGATGTTGACAACTTCCACTTTCTCACTGGACCAACATACATCTTTCAAAGCCTCTGCTAATCCAACCTTCAAGCAGGAGCATTGTTTACCTAAGTAACATATCAAAAAATCATAAGCATATGCCAAAATAGCCTGGCCATTGCCTTCCTGTGCTATTCCTGTGCTAGCTGCAAGCAAGATTCAAGTCTTGAATATTGATTCACAATAAGTGTTACTACCTAACTGGTGACATTGATTCCACAGAGATGGGACTGATTTGGAGTTGTTTTGTTTAGGTGTTCCCTTTATTTTTTTGAGATATATATATATATATATATATATATATATATATATATATATATATATATATATATATATATATATATATATATATATATAGGAGCGGCTGGGTAGCTCAATGGGTAAGTCACCCAACCTTCACCCGGGAGACCGGGGTTCGAATCCAGGCCGGGTCGCTTTGTTGAGATATCCAGTGTGGGTCCTTAGGCAAGATCCTTCGCGCTACTGCCTACCTCATGATGAGTGACAAAAGAATACACGCCATGCCGGCTCAGACGTTGCCCGGTCAAACAAGGTCTGCGTCAGGTGCTGGGGAACCAGGGCACCTTCATGAAAAATGGGTTACTGGAACAAGACGGAATTGGGCGAGAGGTGAAAACTTGGATCTGTTGGAATGCTACTACTCAAGTAACCCTAGTCAGAGGGGTTACATGCAAAGAATGCGGGAGGAATGGTTACGTCGACATCCCCATTCAACACTAACTGCAACAAACAACTAGTAGCTCAGTGTTCCAACATCCGCAAACGGCAAATGCTGTCACAACTTCAGATAGATGAGGTACAACACAAATGCTACGGCAAGGGGGAGCCAGGACGCCAGGTCAGAGGGGAGTTAGCTTCAACTCCCCACCCGGAGATTGGGTATGCAGCCCCAATAATGAACGAACCATCACAGCTGAACGAGGCAGCAACTGACCTGAGAGGTAGGATCGTGGCCCGAATGAACACCAGGCAATCCCGATGCCAATTACAACGGCTGAGTGAAGTACCATCAGAAAGTCTCATTGAAGATGTGAACGCAGCATTGAGAACGATCCCTACCAACACCATAACGGAAACCAATGAGCTGGTGTACAACTCAGCATCAGTGATCCTTGAGATTCTCGGCTATAGGAGCAACCATGAGATTCAATACTCACCATGGAAAAGACGGTTAGAGGCTAAAATCAAGGTAACAAGGAGGGAAGTGAGCCAATTGCTCCAAAGAGGTGCAATCAAAAGACCAGACCAGATGCCCATACCTGAAGCGCTCGAAACTGCCAAACAAAGGCTCCAAGCCTTGGCCAGTCGTCTAAAGAGGTACACGAGAGAAAATGAAGCCAGGAGGATTAACCGGCTCTTCTCCACCCAACCAGCTAAAGTGTACTCTCAATGGCAGGGTAATAACAACAGAGCAGACCCACCAAGGCTGGAGACCCAACAGTACTGGAAAGGCATATGGGAAAGGGAGGCGACCCACAACAGCAATGCACAGTGGCTAATCTCTCTACGAGATGACCACAGCAACCTCCCTGAGCAAGCCCCAGTAACTATCACAGTGGCAGATGTCCAGGAAAGAGTCTCAGGTATGAAAAACTGGACAGCACCAGGTCCTGACATGATCCATGCCTACTGGTTAAAGAAACTCACTGCCCTCCATGAGCGACTGGCAGCTCAAATGAACCAGCTGCTACAAAGTGGGACTCACCCTGAATGGTTAACTGAAGGGCGCACAATCCTGATCCAGAAGGATCCCTCAAAGGGTTCGGTCCCATCCAACTATCGGCCAATAACCTGTCTCTCTACAACATGGAAGCTCATGTCAGGCATCATAGCAGCTAAGATAGGATAAATAGGATAAATACATGAGTACAGCACAGAAGGGCATCGGCATAAATACCAGAGGAGCCAAACACCAACTCCTGGTAGACCAAACTGCAAAACCCGACACACCAACCTGTGCACGGCTTGGATTGATTACAAGAAAGGGTAATGACTCAATGCCACACACTTGGATCATTAAATGCTTAGAGATGTACAACATCAACAGGACTCTAAGAGCCTTCATTGCAGCCTCGATGGGGATGTGGAAAACCACCATTGGTGACCACAGTTCTCGTCCTTTCTGGTTGAACTACAAGCCAACCCTAACCCTGGGTTTCTTTCTGCTTTACTAAACAACCTATTAAAACTTTTCATAGCTCCTGTTTTCCTGATTGGTTCTTCTAGCTTTTGGTCTGGCAATATTTTCTATGGTTTTAGTGAATTTAGTGAACATGGATGCTTTCAATGCCTTTTGCTTTGCTGTTGACACCAGAATTTTCCTGTTGTAGAGCAATATATATATATATATATATATATATATATATATATATATATATATATATATATATATATATATATATAATAATTCCCTTCTCACCCTCCACGGGTGGTCTTTCTCAACCTCTGAGCTCGGGTCCTCTACCAGAGGCCTGGGAGCTTGAGGGTTCTGCGTAGTATCTTGGCTGTGCCGAGAACTGCGCATTTCTGGACTGAGATGTCTGACGTTGTTCCTGGGATCTGTTTTAGCCACTGCTCCAGCTTGGGGGTGACTGCCCCGAGGGCCCCGATGACCACAGGCACCACTGTGGTCTTCACCTTCCAGGCCTTCTCCAGTTCCTCTCTGAGGCCCTGGTATTTCTCCAGTTTCTCGTGTTCCTTTTTCCTGATGTTGCAATCGCTTGGTATTGCTACATCCACCACAACGGCTTTCCTCTGTTGTTTATCCACCACCACGATGTCCGGTTGGTTCGCCATTACCATTTTGTCTGTCTGGATCTGGAAGTCCCACAGGATCTTAGCTCGGTCATTCTCCACCACCTTTGGGGGTGTGCCCCACTTTGATCTCGGGGCTTCCAGTCCATATCCTGCACAGATGTTTCTGTACACTATGCCCGCTACTTGGTTATGACGTTCCATGTATGCTTTCCCTGCCAGCATCTTGCACCCTGCTGTTATGTGTTGGACTGTCTCAGGGGCCTCCTTGCACAATCTACACCTTGGATCTTGTCTGGTGTGGTAGATCTGAGCCTCTATTGCTCTGGTGTTTAGGGCCTGTTCCTGTGCAGCCAGGATGAGTGCCTCTGTGCTGTCCTTGAGTCCAGCTTTTTCCAGCCATTGGTAGGATTTCCTGATATCAGCCACTTCAGTTATTTGTCGGTGGTACATCCCATGTAGGGGCTTATCCTCCCATGATGGTTCCTCCAGCACCTCATCTTCTGGTCCCCATTGTTTGAGACATTCACTGAGCACATCGTCGGTTGAGGCTTTGACCTTGATGTATTTATGGATCTTGGATGTTTCATCCTGGACAGTGGCTCTCACACTCGCTAGTCCTCTGCCTCCGTCCTTACGGCTCGCGTATAGTCTCAGGATGCTGGATTTAGGGTGGAACCCTCCATGCATGGTTAGTAGTTTCCGAGTTTTAACATCCATGGTCTTTATCTCTTCCTTTGGCCAGCTTATTATTCCTGCAGGGTATCTGATTACTGGCAAGGCATAGCTGTTTATCGCACGGATCTTGTTCTTGCCATTGAGCTGGCTTCTCAGGACTTGCCTTACTCGTTGGAGGTATTTGGCTGTGGCTCCTTTCCTTGTGACCTCATCGAGGCTGCCATTTGCTTGTGGTATTCCCAGGTACTTGTAACTGTCCTCAATGTCTGCTATTGTTCCCTCTGGGAGTGAGACCCCTTCTGTGTGGATGACCTTCCCTCTCTGTGTAACTAGTCCGAATGACATCCCAATGTCAGTGCTGTAGATCCTGGTGGTGTGGATCAGTGAGTCGATGTCTCGTTTGCTCTTAGCATACAGCTTGATGTCATCCATGTAGAGGAGGTGACTGATGGTGGCTCCGTTCTTGAGTCGGTATCCGTAGCCAGTCTTGTTGATGACTTGGCTGAGGGGGTTCAGACCTATGCAGAACAGCAGTGGGGACAGAGCGTCTCCTTGGTATATGCCACATTTGATGGACACTTGTGCAATTGGCTTGTAGTTGGCTTCAAGGGTGGTTTTCCACATCCCCATCGAGGCTGCAATGAAGGCTCTTAGAGTCCTGTTGATGTTGTACATCTCTAAGCATTCAATGATCCAAGTGTGTGGCATTGAGTCATAGGCTTTCTTGTAATCAATCCAAGCCGTGCACAGGTTGGTGTGTCGGGTTTTGCAGTCTCGGGCGACTGTTTGGTCTACCAGGAGTTGGTGTTTGGCTCCTCTGGTATTTATGCCGATGCCCTTCTGTGCTGTACTCATGTATTTATCCATGTGCCCACTTATCTTAGCTGCTATGATGCCTGACATGAGCTTCCATGTTGTAGAGAGACAGGTTATTGGCCGATAGTTGGATGGGACCGAACCCTTTGAGGGATCCTTCTGGATCAGGATTGTGTGCCCTTCATTTAACCATTCAGGTTGAGTCCCACTTTGTAGCAGCTGGTTCATTTGAGCTGCCAGTCGCTCATGGAGGGCAGTGAGTTTCTTATATATATATATATATATATATATATATATATATATATATATATATATATATATATATATATATATATATATACAAAAACCAAGCAGTTGAAGGTCGGCCAGTCTGTCGGGCACTCCTGGGCCACTTTTTCTCCCTCGTCCGCCCCGGTACAAGGTAACAGGCCTCTTGATACAATCCCATTTGAATTGATTTTATCTGTTTTAGTGTTTTGTTTTATTATGTTTTTTATTAAATTTTTAATTCATTTACATTGTTTTGTGTTAAGCTTTGTTATTTAATTTGATGTTTTCTTTTTTCTTATCTTTGATGTTCAGCACTTTGTTTTAGCTGCGACTGGTGTTAAAGTGCTTTATAAATAAAGTTGTTGACCATGAGGATAAGGTCCCCATATGATAGGTGTCAGAACTTGGTCCATATTGCCAGCAGCAAGTCAGGCTTGTTTCCAGTGAAATTTGAACTTCACCAAGGACCCTTTGGTACTGAATTTGTTCATAACCTTCATGGACAGCAGCCAAGGTGTTAAGGGGATCCGTTTTGGTGACCTCATGATTGGGTTTCTGCTTTTTGCAGATGAAGTGCTTCTGTTGGCTTATTCAGACCATGTTCCCCAGCTTTCACTGGAGTGGCTCACAGCCAAGTGTGAAACAGCTGGGAGGAAAAATTAGCAACTCCAAGTCCGAGACCATGAGTTTGAGTCAGAAAAGTGTAGAGTGCCTTCTCCAGTCCAGGGATGAAGTTCTGCCTCAAGTGTAAGAGTTTAAGAATCTTGGGGTCTTGTTCACAAATCAGAGAAAACTGAGGTGGGAGATCAATAAATGGACTGGTGTGGCATCTGCAATGAAGTGAGCACTGTACTGGTCTGTTGTGGTGAAGAGACGGCTGAGTGAAAGGTAAAGCTCTCAATTTACCGCTTGATCTAAGTTCCTACCCTCATCTATGGTCAAATTTACAATGGAAATATGTTAGGTTACTGTTAAAATCTTGCTTTCCATCATACTGCATATTTTCTTCAAAATATGATTAATAAGACTGGATTCAGCTTTGGTGAAATTTTTTTTTTTTTTTTTACAACTTCCATCATGTTTTCTTTTGGATTTGAAATGTATGAGGTTTACATAAAACATGTTATCATTAATGCATTTTTAGGGTTAAAAAAAATGAATAGCAATGTGCTTTAAAAAATCATTGGTAGCAAATGTTAGCTGTATACAGCACACAAAATCAAGGCAACATTTTTTATTTTTATCCAAATGAACAGATATTAATGTATTCTTGATGAATGTTACTCTTGACTGTTGAACGCTGTTGGAAGCTCTTGTGTCACTCTGTCAAGTCAGGTGCAAAGAATGCACATGAATGTATTAGATTGTCAATGGTGATAATTTTGTGCTAATTTTATAATTGTCTTTGCCCTGTTACAGACAGGACAATAAAGAGAACATCCAGTGAAGCATCCTGAGTATTTGGACTTCATATTTTTGCTGCAAATTGTGTTTTTACATCATATATTTAATGTGTAAGTTATAAGGATGCTAATAAATTGATGATTGTAAATAAACTTTCTCCAATACACAAATGCATGTTTATTGTGTTTTAATGATGACATTTATTTTAACAATCTGTCTAAAAAGGTTTAATTAAGGAATTAATTTTACATGATGGAAAACATTCTCTTGAAAGAAAAAGTTTAAATAAGAAACTTCGTATCTCCTTGGACTGTAAACCATAAATAATTGGGTTCAGTGTGCCAGGCACGATAACAAACAGTATAGCAGAGAGTTTTCTGTAGTCTGAATACTGAGGAAACCGATGGAGAACAACAATTGTAACACCACTAAGTGACATAATAAGATAAACAACCAGATGTGTGCTGCAGGTCTTAAACGCTTTACTGTTCAAAGATTTGTTCTTAGTGGCCAGACAAACTGCTGTGATGCTACCATAGGTGAGAACAATACAGCCAATAGATGCTACAAACAGCAGAACAGTGAATGTCAGACCATAGATGTTATTAATGACCACACTCTCACAGGAGAGCTTGAAAAGTGAGGCATTATCACAGGAAGGGTTGGTGATGAGAGTCCTGCATCGGTTTAGTCGCACAGTCAGACCAAGCAGAATCCCTACCAGAACAAATGGTACCCCCCAGGAAAACCCTATCAGCTTTATAATCATTTTGTTAGTCATTATTGTGCTGTAGAACAGAGGACGACAGATGGCCACATATCTGTCAAAGGCCATTACCATCAGCACAGTGTGTGAAGTGGTGCCAAACATGTGTGCAGTGAAAGCTTGAACCACACACTCATAATAACTGATGAGACGCTCAGAAGGAGGTAGTAAGATGTCTGAAAGCAAACGGGGTAAAATATGAGTACTTCCTATGATGTCACTGACCGTCAGATTACAAAACAGCACATACATTGGCTGATGAAGTTTCTTTTCAATGAAAATGATCATTAAAATACCCAAATTCATGATCATAAATATGATGTAGGAAAATAGAAACAGGAAAAAGATGAGGCGTACTGAGTCATCTGCAACCTTCAAGCCCTCCAGCTGGAGTGTGGGACTGTTGTAAGTGTAGTTTTCCATCTAGCTGCACAACAAAGCAATGTTTAATAAAAGTGGCACATGGCTGAGATGCTACATTAAAATGCAATTTCCTAAATAGATAAAGCAAACAAATAAAATAAATTAACAACAGTTTGAGACGAAGTTAGAAGAAATTATTTGACATTTAAAATATCCAAAAAGCAGTTCATCAGGTTGATACCTGCTGGCACTCAGGTAGATTAAAACAACTGTTATCCACATGAATCAATGCTGATTGCATTTTTATGTGCAGTTTTAACTGTTAGAGGGGAGGGCAAAGCAGCTGAAATAATGTGTGATGTAATGTTTAGAAATGTTTACTTGCAGTTGTCACTAGGCAACAGAATTAGATGCAATTCATTGGTACTCAGTCTATGTCACCAATTGTAGTGTTTACTAAAAGAAAAAGTAATACATAAATTGTTTTGTGATCAACTCTGTGGCAGTACCCTATCATTGTTGATGCTAATAAATAGAACCTCGATATAGGCTAAATAGTTGACTGAGCATGAAAACTCCCTAGGTTCAAAACTCTTGAGCCAGTTGTGGGGCTGTTCCTTAGCAGGGAGTCATGCTGCTGCCTTGGTACCTATCGCTGTTTGCCAAACATATGCAAAAACAGTAAGAGCCTTGGCATGGGGAAGTACCTGCCATTTGGGGTGTCGTGGCCTTTATATTTTCCTACTTCTGCCTGTCATTTCATCTGATCTAATTCAAATAGTGAACTCTTCCCTCTCATCAGGTGTTTTCCCCCCAGGCTCTAAAAACAGCAGTTATCAAACCAGTGTTAAAAAAAGAACAGTTTAGATAAATCACTACAGCAGAACTACAGACCAATCTCCATCCTTCCATTAATCAGCAAAATTATTGAAAAAGCTGCGTTTCAACAGTTAAACAGCTTTTTAACAACGACAAACCGCTTTGACGTCTTTCAGTCCGGTTTACGTGCTCACCACAGCACTGAGTCTGTCCTCGTCAAAGTGTTCAATGACATCCACACAAATCCAGACTGTGGCAGAACCACAGTGTTGGTTCTGTTGGAAGAACCACAGTGCTGGTTCTGTTGGACCTCAGCGCAGCATTTGACTCTGTTAACCAGGAGATATTATTGAAGCGACTGAAGAGCTGGGTCCGACTCTCTGGTCCAGTACTCAGTTGGTTCAAATCCTACCTAAAGAACAGGGATTTCTTTGTATTAATAGGCAACTTCTCATCGGAGCGGACAGAAGTCACATGTGGAGTACCTCAAGGTTCAATCCTGGGACCCCTCCTATTTAATATCTACATGCTCCCACTACCTCAGATTATAACAAGTAATAATATTAGCTACCATAACTATGCACTCTGCTCTATATCACAATGTCACCAGGTGACTCTGAACCCATCCAAGCACTGAACAGATGCTTAGAACAAATCAGTGTGTGAAAGTGCCAACACTTTCTCCAGCTGAACAGAAATAAAACTGAAGTTATTATCTTTGGACCCAAAGAGGAGCGATCTATAGTCAGCGCGCAGCTTCAGTTATTCCAGCTAGAAACTAGTAATCAGGCCTGAAATCTGGGTATAGTGATGGACTCAGACCTGAACCTTCAGAGACACATAAAGACAGTTACAAAGTCAGCCTTCTATCATCTGAAGAACATTTCCAGAATTAAAGGACTGATGTCTCAACAAGGTCTAGAGAAACTCATCCATGCGTTTATCTTCAGTCGCCTTGATTACTGCAACAGTGTCTTCACAGGTCTGCCTAAAGAGTCAACCAGACAGCTGCAGCTGATCCAGAACGCTGCTGCTGGCGATCCCACCAGACCAGGAAGATAGAGCACATCACCCCAGTTCTAAAGTCCTTCCTCTGGCTCCCTGGAGCTCAGAGAATAGACTTTAAAATACTTCTGCTAGTTTATAAATCACTGAACGGCTTAAAGACCTGTTGTCATTGTATCAACCTTCCAGACCACTCATGTCTTCTGGTTCTGGTCTGCTCTACATCCGCGGTACCAGAACCAAACATGGAGAAGCAGCTTTCAGCTTCTATGCTCCTCTAATCTGGATCAAACTCCTAGAAAACTGCAAAAGACCCCAAACACTGAGTTCCTTAAAATCAAGGCTATAAACCCACCTGTTTAGAGCTGCCTTTGATTAGTAGTAAATAGAACAGTGAACTGTATTTTCAAATTATATTTGCTTGATGATCCTCATGAGTTTGATGCATTGATATTGGTTTGATGATTTTGATGATTTTCATGTTATTTGCTTGATGATTTTTAATGATTTTGCTGTGTACTTGGTTGATGTCTCTTTGTGAAGCATTTTGAACTGCCTTGCTGCTGAAATGTGCCATACAAATAAACTTGACTGTTGTGTTTCAGTGGTAGCACCAGAGTGGAGAGCTGGATTTCAAACAGCCTAAATTCAAAGCTGGAGAAAACATCAGCTGTTAGCTCCTGACATCTGAAGCAGTTTTTGTAAACAGTAGCTAACATTCCACCCTGGCCAGTTGTCTGAGGTGAGCTGACATAGTTTCAGTCAGAAGGGACAAGTTCAGAACATGAGCTCTACTCACCCATGTTCAGCCAAGTTTCTGTCACTAGAAGAAAATCCAAGCCTCGAGAGATGAAGAAATCATTCAGAAAAAATGTCTTGCTTGCTGTTTACCGAGTATTAACCAGACCTAACCAAGCTAAAACAGGGCTGCTATCTGACAAGGACAAGGATACACCAGACCAGAGTTTGACCCTTTCAAAAATTATCTGGGGTCATAAGAATTTGATTTTCTGGTCCACGTGTGTTTTGTTCAAGTTTTCAAGTTCAAGTTTATTTGTATAACACATTTCAGCAAAATTGAAAGTGCTTCGAAGTGCTTTACATCCTTTATGTCTTTATTTAGGTCTAGATATGATCAATAACTGTCCCTCATGGTATTTTCTGGGGGGTGCTGTATGAATGTGGGGAACTTGTACAGCTAAAGCAAAAGCTGTGTCTGTATTTTTTGGCACAACGTCATGTTTGCTCTCTGACAAGCCTACACCAAGGCTGTTTGTGGTGTTCATGGACAGAATCAGACCGCTTGGTCATGGAGGGGAGGGTCTCTAGTTTCAAAACCTTGGGTTCCCCTTGTGCAGATCATGTTGGTCTGTAGGTGTCTTTCAACCGCTCCAGTGGTCAGTTGCTGAGTATGAAACAGCCAGGATCTGGATCTCACATCTCACATCTGGAGCCAAGACTCTAAACCTGAAAATGTGGATTACCCTCTCTGGGTTGGGGTTTAATGTCTGTCTCAAGTGGGAGAGCCCAAGTAACTTGGTGTTCCATCCTAACGTCATGAGTCTATTAATAGCAAGGAAGTTAGGAAGTAGGCATGAGTTATGATAAAGGAAGATCTGGCCTTTGAACTTTTACGTTGAGGGGGGGTTCCAGGACAGATAGTAGCGCCAAGTTTGAATGGAGCCTTTGATTTTTACAGGCAATGCATACTTATCAGATCATTTATTCTTTGTCCTTGCTGCAGTCAAGTCTTAGATGGCATGGTTTACATTTATTTTAGAACAGAAATTTATTTTATTTTAGATTTATTAACATAATTTTTATTTAAGGATCAAACTTTTTTACTAACTTTATATTTATAGTGTTTTCTTGCTGCAAAAATTACTTTATAGAGGCTTTTGATTGTTTTCATTTTAACTTTTATTTTTCTGTGGAAACTGTTACTAAGAGCCCAGAATGCTGCACTGACCCAATATGATGCATCAGTTTCATCACTGCTTGTTCCAGTTGCCAAGGCCAAGAATAAGTGTAATTGTTTTTCAAACAAATGTAACCATTAATGAGGTCCTCTGTGAGCTATTCCCTAACAAACACTTACCAACAGTTTGTGATGGTAATTAGCCCTCTGGGAGGAACACAGAATTAGAGGTTAATAAGAGTTCATAGAAAAACACAAACTACAAGAAGGTTATAGTGAAATTTCCCAGGTTGAAAAGTTCTAACCCTTCTGTTCAAGTATGATAAACTTCTTATCACCGATTATAAACAGTATTACATAATCTTTTTGGTGGCAAGTCAACAACCTGTGGCAAGATTGAAATGACCCCAACATCGATAAGACATGGATTAGATCAGTTCTCACAAATACTGGACAATCTAATCAAAGTATTGTTTTTGTTGTTATTCCTTTATGGATCACATTTAGATTTCCCAGCTTTGGACAGCATCTCACCTTCAAAAAAGACCTATTCATAACCCATATCCTTTGACTGGGTGCCTTATGAACTTCAATTAAAAAGTCATGCTTAACATTCTAGTCTTTAGCAACAGTGGAGGTAAGGGCTAATAGATTTAGTGTGCACAAATATAGTTCATATTAAACTAGTTTTCGAAGTTGAGGAAGTCAATTTTAATCAACCCTTCAGAAATCCTTAGATTCACTGCCACAAATACAGTGGGAGTATCCAAAGCTTAACCAAAGATCACTCTTGAAAAAGGGATTTTTAATATCAATTACCTATTATTCTGGTTAAATAAGGATTAAATGAAAAGTAAATGTCAACCAAAGTCAGACAACATTTTGGATATTCACAGAAGAGTGAGTGGTTCCACTAGAGATGGTCAGTGAAAGTTAATGACAAAAGCTACATGGAGGCATTAGTAAAAGAGATTAACTCCCTTTCTGACAGTCTCTGAACACAACTCTTCAGATTTAATTGAATTACTTGCCGGTCATTAAGACAGGGGACAAAAGAGGCCTCAAGGATGCTCATTACAGCCAAATCACAACCAAAGCTACATACAGTTATATTCAGTAAATCTGGAGGCTGGTCGGTCAGTGTCATGGAGGAATTTTCTAGGTAATGATAGTAGTAACTGTTTTAGTGGTTTGATCTAGGAGAGAAAGCTAAACAGAGAAACTCTGAGCCAGTTTTAAGCTAATAGGATGAAATTCAGTTCAATTCAAAAAACTTTATTTGTCCCCAAAGGGGCAATTAAAGGAGCACACATCAAAGAAATTAAGTACAAGATGAAAAAAACGAAAGTGCAATATGCATGAACAAGTTGCAAATAAGGTTTGATGTAGATAAGTCCGTTTGTGCCACTAAAGACCTGTGGAATGGGGCGATATATGTATGTATGTGTGTGAGGGGTGGACATATAGGGTGTGAATGTATATGTATTGGGAGGGGGTGCGTGTCTGTGAATGTGTGAGTATTAAGAAGTGGGGGCTATATGTTTAGGAACTGTACAGCCCTGGGCACAAAGATAGCCCTTCTCCTCTGTGTCCTGCAGGCAGGGCAGCGAAGCTGGCGACCTCGGGAAGCCACTCAAATGATGAGAAGAGAGCGTGTGAAGAGTCCTGTATGATCCGGTTCGCTAACCTACATGTTAAGTGTTCATAGACAACAGACAGGGTCCTAAGGGGTAATCCGATCATTTTAGAAGAGACAGTGAAGGTGATGATGCTCTCATTGAAGGAGTAACAAAATGTCCGTAGAATGTCTTGTTTACTCCAAGGGAGCTGAGCTTCCTAAGAAGGTTCTGCCTCTGATGAGACTTTCTGAGGATCTCCTCTGTGTTGGCAGAGAATTTCAGCAGACTATCAAAGATGGTACCCAGGTATTTGTTCTCCTCCACAAGCTCAACAGGCGCTCCATAAATATAGGTTGTGACTGCTGTGGATAGTCTCCTCTGCTGATTGGAAAAGGTCAGCACCATGTCTTTGGTCTTGTTGATGTTCAGCTCCAGACAAGTGCTGTCACACCAGTCCACAATCTCCTGGAGAGCTGGTCCATGATGGTGTGAAGGGCCCGACAGCAGAGACAGGAGAACTGTTTCAGCAGCATATTTCACCAGGTAAAAGTTGGGTTGTTTAGATCTACAGTCATTGGTACAGAAGATGAAGAGCAGTGGAGAGAGGACACAGCCCTATGGACAGTCAGTGGAGGTGTAAAACAAGTCAAAGAAAGTGTAGTTGACCAGCACTCTTTGTGATCTGTGAGTTAAAAAGTCCACAGGATGAGCTGGTCGTCCAGGTGAAAGTGGGAGGAGAGTTTGTAGGCCAAGATGTAAGGCTGAAGGGTGCTGAATGCGGAAGAGAAATCTGCAAAAAATAGTCAGGCTGAGGACTTAGGTAGTTCAAGATATCTGTGTACAGTATCCAGGATTAATATTTTGGCATAGTCAGTGCCTCTATTTGTACGATATGTAAATTGGAGGGGATCAATCAGAGAGTTTGTTACTCAAATGACATGCTGTTTAACAATTCTCTCCAAAGCTTTCATCATGAGGGATGTGAGAGCCACAGGTCTAAAGTTGTTGAGTACTTTGGTGATGCTCTTCTTAGGAATGTGGATGACTGTGGAATATCTCCACATCTAGGGAACTTCATGGCTGTCAAAGGATTTTTTAAATAGGATCTGAAACACTTCTCCCAGCTGTTCAGCACAGTACCTTAAAACAGCTGCTGATGTTATCTGGGCCAAGTGAGCAGGATTCTTTAGTCCCCCTCAGAGCTCTCACCACATCCTCTGTGTTGAAGATGAATGTGTTGCTTCTGGGTTGAAGTGTTGACCTAATCTCTTCCTGCTGAGTGACGTTGTCTTTCTCAAATTTAGTGAAGAAGTTGGGGGTGAGTACAACAGACCTGGAAGTGACCCGTAGCATTTGTCTAGCGTCTTTCCCTGGTGGGTGCTGCATGTGGCATGTTGATTATAAAATTTAAGGGCTTTCCCACGGGAGCAGTGGTTGAAATAACCCAAAATACATTTTGGTGAGTCTGGTGAGATGCTTTCCAGTCTATTCAGTGATACCACGATGTCTTCAATGCAGCAACAGCATTGGCTTTCAGATGAATATACACCAGGATGAAGAAGAGCTGTGGAAATTCCCTTGGTAAATAAAGGGGATGAAGGGACACAGCCAAGAGTACAATGTCTGTGGTGCACAGCTTCTCCCTTACTATGACTATCGTGCATCAGCGTGAGTTCACGTAAAGACAAACACCGCCACCATGTTGTTTGCCAGTGAACTCACTGTTTCTATCCAGTCTTATTGGGAGAGCGAAGCCATCAATGTGCAATGTATTATCATTGTCATTGTTATTCAGCCAGGTCTTTGTAAATGCCAAACGAGAAGCAGACCTGTATTCATATAGCTGGATTATATCGGTTTGCAACTCGTCTATCACAATAGTCTATCACAGATCACAGGGTGGAGTGGTCTTTGTTTACATACCTCCTGCTTCAGTCTGACTCTTTCTCAACCCTTCTTTTTCTGCCTATCTTACCCTTCTGGTTACCTTGTGTTTCTGATGAGTAGAGTTGCCAATGTTAGATGAGTTTATTCCTCAGAGAACGAGTCTGTGGTAGTGGTGAAATGGGATTCAAATCTGAGCAGTAGCAGAATATAAATATCCTTTATTTTCCCATGATGGAGAAATTTATGTGCAACAGCAGCAAAGATGCAGTGACATGCAATAACAGAAAACAGACACACAAAAAATATAAAATATATATAAAAAGCAGACTAAAGAATAAGAAAAATACTGTACAGTAAGGCAAAATTTCACATAAATATCATGTAGTTGTAAAAAACATACCCCAGTCCAGAGGAATGTGCAGCTGAGCTGGTTAATTAAAAATGTACCAGATGTGCAAAATGTCTGTGAGCATTAAAAATACGAACAATTTACCGTTAGTGACAATAGAAAACCAGTAAAGTTGTACAGATACCAGCATGGATATAAACACTTATTGATTCTGTTGGGAGAAGAGAACTTTTGCAGATGGCAGCCTGTGGAGTTGATGGAGAAGTCTGCAGTGCAGAGGATGAAGAGGAACGGTGCCAGCGCAGCTCCCTGAGGGACCCCCGTACTGCAGACCAGCCTGGCGGAGACATAGCCCTGTGTCCTCACATACTGTAGGCGGTAGTCTGGTATCCACTGGGTGTCTGATCAAACCTGTTAAAAAACTGGTTCAAGTCGTTCACCCACCCTAAGTCTCCTACAACCTGAGGGTTTGGTTTGTGGCCTGAAATTGACTTCAAACTTCTTCAAACTCCACTGGTGTTGCTCTGCTGTCGCTGATCCTTCCTCTTCTTCCTGTAGATGTTTTTTCCATCCTTAATTTTCCTTCTCAGTTCCTTCTGCACAGCTCTAAGCTCCTCCTTATTTCCTGATTCAAATGCTCTCTTCTTCTCCTTCAGGAGAGCCTTTATTTTAGGGTTGATCCAAGGCTTGTTATTGGAGAAACACTGTACCGTCATGGTGGGCACAGTGTTGTCGACGCAGAAGTTGATATAGTCCATGATGCAGTCTGTGATGCTTTTGATGTCCTCCCCATGGGGAGCACAGAGCTCTTCCCACACAGTGGAGCTGAAATAGTCCCTCAGAGCTTCTTCAGTCTCCTCAGACCATCTCTTCACTGTGCGTGTCACAGCTGGTTCTCTGTGTACCAGGGGTTTATACACAGGCTGAAGATGAACCACGTTGTGATCAGAGCCCCCCAGGGGAGGGAGAGGTGATGAACTGTATACCTCCTTGGTGTTGGCATAAAGTAGATCCAGGATTTTGTCATCTCTGGTGTGGCATCTGATGGTATCATCCTTCATATTGGATGAAGGATGATAGAGTGGAGAACAGGGAGACATGATTAAAGCCCCAGAGATCAAAAAGTGTGCCTGTTGTTGCTGTCTTTGAAGTTTGCTGGTGGTAGTATGTAGAACATCGCAGGCTGCTGCAGCGTTAGCAGAGGGTGGGACACACACAGTTATAACAAAAACATGTGAAAACTCCTGAAGAAGATAGTGCGGCCTTATGTTAACAGCTAGCAGTTCAATGTCCTTACTGCAGAACGTCTCTTTGATGGTTAAATGTCCAGAGTTATACCATCTATCATTCACAAACGCAGCCAGACCCCCTCCTCTCCTCTTACCGCTCTCCTTTGTTCTGTCAGTACGGAGGAAATTAAAGCCGTCCATGTTTATGTGAGAGTCCAGAATTAGCCAGGTTACATAGGTGTAGAACTAATGTCCAGCCCCTTTCCATGAAAGGACTGGACATTGTTCGAGTACTCAGTAATGAATTCCCAACCTTTATGCATTCATTCATTTTTTTCAGTGAAGTTAGGAAACAGCAGTCCAGGAGATGTTAGGTCTAATAAAGCAGACAAAGAGGAGAAATATGGGGGGCACCAGCACCACTGGGTGCCTACAGTGTGTGAAAATTGAGGTGCCGGAGGGACTCAAGCAAAGACTCTGGCACGACCCTCCATGGCCGGAGGGTCTATGATCCCACAACCCAGACCCTACTGTTGTGTTGTAGTACATGTGGTATGGTGTTGCAAATGTTGTGAGGGTGCGCGTGCCAGGATCCCCAACTGAAAAGGCTCCCCAACTCAAAAGTCATGAAAAATGGCAAAAACAGTATTGTGAGGTACAGTTATTTGTTCACACTCAAAGTAAGCGTAAGTAGGAGTGTTTGGGTCAGGTACACATCTAAAATATCAGCGTATGGGCCTTTGAGGCCCTTGCAGGGTCACGAAATGGCTGGTGCCTGTCCGTGGGGGTCATTAGGCATTTGGCAAGGTACATTCCACATCAACAGTCCATTGTTAAATGGTAAATGTTTTATAAATGTTGATACTGTTTACTTTTGGAGGCTGTCAAATAAAAAAGCACAAGAAGGGTTCTTAAATCAGAAACACTTGGGTCTGGCTTAATTTTTGTGCTGCATTTTATTCCTTATGAGCTACTGCCACAAGAAAATTGTCTTAAATGTAAACTTTTGTTTCTTTTACAAAAAAACACAAGTTCCTGGCTACACATTATATTTGTAATAATTTCGAAATGCTGTATACTTTTAGGAATAGAGACAGTTTCATGGATCATAAAAGGTTTTCATGTTTAAAGAAGTCAAACGTTTCAACAGTTTCAACAGAATCACAATTTTGTATAAAAACATGGAACTTCAGAAATGAGAAACAGTTTTTGATCTTTTTTTATTCAAAATTGAGGGTTAGGGGCAACAATAACAGTAAACCATCTTTGTTGAGGAGCTGTAAGGATGACCACGTGATTTCTTACCATTGCATCACTCACTATGGAAGAATATGTATGCCCAACCAAACAAAAAACTTCATTTACCTCTACAGATAAACAAAGTGCATTTTTACATATGGATGGTACTTTGTAAAATCCTCTTCAATCCAGCAGGTATTTCTATAATAGTCAGTTTTCAGCGTTGAGAATTACTTTAGTTCTCAATCCAAAACAACAATTTAGACTTTTCATCTGTTAATTTGGTACTATATATTACATTTATAAGAGTCTTGTTGCTATATTGTGATTTATTATAATAGTGCTTTCATCTTTTCTTTTTTCAGTGATGGAAAACTACACCTACAATAGTTTCACACTCCAGCTGGAGGGCTTAAATTTCACAAAGGATTTTGTGTACACTGTCCTTTTCTTGTTCTTGGCTTTCTACATTTTTACTATGACTCTTAACTTGGGATTTTTGATTCTAATCTTTATTGAAAAGAATCTTCATCAGCCCATGTACATTCTTTTTTGCAACCTGACAGTCAGTGATATCATTGGAGTTACAGAAATCTTTCCTCGGCTGCTGATGGATATACTAAAGCCTCCGTCTGAGCGCCTCATCAGTTATTATGAGTGTGTGGTTCAGGCTTTTCTAACACAGTGGATTAGCAGTACTTCCCATACGTTGCTGATGATCATGGCCTTTGACAGATATGTTGCCATCTGTAACCCTCTACGTTACTCTGCAATAATGACTAACAAAATGATCCTGAAGCTGACAATTTCTGCCTGGGGGGTGCCCTTCATTTTTGTCACGGTTCTGATTGGACTCTCTGTGAGACTGAACAGATGCAGGACGTTCATCTCAAACCCTTTCTGTGACAACGCCTCATTATTTAAGCTCTCCTGTGAAAGTATCGTTATCAATAACATTTATGGTCTCTTTTACACTGTGCTGTTGTTGGTAGCATCTGTTGGCTGCATTGTTCTAACCTATGGTAAGATTGCAGTGGTATGTCTGACCAGTAAGAACAAATCATTGAACAAAAAAGCCTTAAAAACCTGCAGCACTCACTTGGTTGTCTATCTGGTTTTGTCTTTCTGTGGATTTAGTGGTATTGCTCTGCATCGGTTCCCTCAATACTCAGATTACAGAAAAATCCTCATCATTCTGCTCTTTATTGTACCTGGAAGCTTCAATACAATTATTTATGGTGTTCAGTCTAAAGAGGTACGACAGTTTGTATTTAAAATCTTTAAATCCAAAAAGGTTTTGCCTTTCCAAAAATAGAACATGGTTTGCAAGTTCAAATTTTCAGTATGCTACTTTGTAGAATGTATACATTTTAATTGATTTTAATCTATATTAAATTGCAGAGCTTCAAGTCTGATACCATTTTTTTGTTTTGCTGAAAATGTCCATTTTGTGAACAGGTTTTGTTTTTAATTAAAATGTTTTTTTTTTCGTGACTGTCTTTATTTTTTAGTTGAAGGTCAAGAGAAAATAGAGTAAACCCAGCTACGTTAGGGAAAGGAGAAGGCCCGCCCACTGGCTTAAGCCAATAGTGGTATGAAAAATTGACCAGATCAAGTTTTTAGGAACCCTTTAAAATCTTTAATGAATTTCATTGGGCAACCTGATTGAAAAGTCATGTAGAAAACCAGTCGAGAAGTGATAAGTGTAATGACTAAGGATCTTCTGATTCCTGATGATATGCAGGCGACACAAGTCAGGGCTTGTCAGAGTTTCAGGAAGAACAAGTCATTGAACAAAAAGCCTTAAAAACTTGCAGCACTCACTTGGTTGTCTTTCTGGTTTTGTCATTCAGTGGATTTAGTGTTATTGCTCTGCATCGGTTCCCTCAGTACTCAGATTACAGAAAAATCCTCGTCATTCTGTCCATTATTGTACCTGGAAGCCTCAATACTATTATTTATGGTGTCCAGTCCAAAGTGGTACGACAGTTTGTATTTCAACCATTTAAATCCAAAAAGGTTTTACCTTTCCTAAACAGAAAATGATTTGTTGGTTCAGAATTTCCATATATCAAAGGAATCATGAGAAAATATTTTTTTTTATCATGTATACAGTGTTCTACAGTGTACAAATTTTCATTGATTTCAATACATTTTAAAATGCAGCATTTTGAGTGTAAAAGCCGATGTTTTGTTGCTGATAATGTCCATTTTATCAATGGGTTTTGTTTTTATTTAAGTTTTTATTTAGTTATAAGCAAAGGATGAGCAAAGGAGTTGCAACTATTTTTCATTGAGATTTATTAATTAATCCTACGTCTATTAATAGCTACAGTTCTTTTGAACATCTAACCCTTCATTTTCCTCATCCTCGTTGCAAAGCAGTAAAACCACTTTTGTTTGTTGTTTTGTATCGTCCAGCAGGCCCTTACTCTCAATTTTTAGATAATTTCTCAGATTTTTTTTAATCTGATTTAGTGTCAAATACTGATAAGATCATTATAGTGGGAGATTTTAACATTCATGTTGACACTGAGGGTGATCGCTTAAATGTAGCCTTTAATGCTATGCTAGACTAAAGTGTCTTTACTCAAACAATGTACAGCCCTACTCACTGTTGTTATCATACTTTAGACCTTGTGCTGACATATGGCATGGAGTGTGAATAAATAACAGTACTTCCCTATAAACCCTGTGCGGTCTGACAATTTTTATAATCTTTGAGTTTATTTTAACTGGTAATTCAAAACCTGAGAGATAATTTCATTGTGGAAGAGCTTTATCAGACAATGCTGTAAAAACTTTTAAAGAATCTGTTCCATGTTTAATTTCCTCAGAATCTCAGATAAACACAGTAAAAGGCAGCAGTTTAATCTCAAGCCCTTCTCAAATTGATGCTCTTGTTCATAGAGTTACTTCCTCATTGCGTAAGGCGTTAGACAATGTCGCCCCCTTAAAAAAAGGTAATTATCCATAGGAGGTTGGCTCCTTGGTTTAATTCAGAGCTGTCTACTCTGAAGCAGAACACTTGGAAATTTTAGAGAAAATGGCACTCCACACATCTAGAGGAGCCCCACTTAACTTGGAAAAATAGTCTACTGCGGTAGAAAAAGACCCTTTTCCAAGCTAGAACATTGTATTTTTCATCTTTAATAGAGAATAGGAATAATCCGAGGTTTCTTTTTAGTCCAGTTGCCAAACTTACACAGAGTCATAGCTCTGCTGAGCCATCAATCCCCCACCTCCCAGCAGTAATGACTTCATGGGATTCTTCTTAAATAAAACTGATTTTATTAGGAATAAAATTGTTGGCATCCTCCCAGGCATGATTACATCATCCTCAGTAAGTGAGGCAGCACTGAATGTAACTCTAGAACCTGATATGTGTTTGGACTGTTTTGAATCAGTTGAGTTTTCTGAGTTATCAGAAATATTAGCTTCTTCCAAACCGTCAACTTGCATGTTGGACTCCGTCCCAACCAAATTATTTGAAGAGGTGTTCCTTTTGATTACTGCCTCCATTTTAGATATGATTAAGCTGTCCGTCATAAGTGGACATGTTCCACAGGCTTTTAAGGTAGCTGGAATTAAAACTTTACTTCAGAAACCTTCTCTCAATCAAAATGACTTAATAAATCACAGACCCATATCTAATCCTCCTTTCTGATCTAAAATCCTGGAGAAAATAGTTGCTGATCCAGTGTGTGAGCATCTAAAAAGTAATGACCTGTTGGAAGAGGTTCAGTCAGGTTTCAGAGCTCATCACAGCACTGAAACAGCTCTGCTGAAAGTTACTAATGATCTTCTCTTGGCCTCAGATAATGAACTGGTTCTGGTTCTGTTAGAGCTCAGTTCTGGTTCTGATACAGTGGACCACGATGTTCTATTAGAAAGGCTTGAACATGCAGGTATCAAAGGAACAGCACTAGGTTGGTTTAAATCTCATCTGTCAGAAAGATTCCAGTTTGTTCATGTGAACGATAAATCTTCTCCTCACTCTCGGGTTTCTTATGGAGTACCACAGGGCTCTGTGCTGGGACCAGTTCTCTTTACTATGTATATGCTTCCAGTTGTAAAAGTCATCAGACAGCATGGGATAAATTTCCACTATGCTGATGATACTCAGCTATATCTATCCATAATTCCTGATGAATCCACTCCATTAGGTAGATTACAGGCATGTCTTGAGGACATTCAAACCTGGATGACACTAAATTTTCTTCTTTTAAATTCTGACAAGACAGAAGTTATTGTTTTTGGACCAGAACCTCTGAAAGAGACACTGCTTAGTCAATCATTTGATCTGGACGGCATTAAATTGGCCTCAGATAATAAAGTATCGAACTTTGGTGTTATTTTTGACCAGAATGTCATTTAAGTCCCATATTAAACAGATTTCCTAGAATTTCCTTCTTTCATCTCCAGAATATTGCCAAAATTAGAAATATTCTGTCCAGGAGTGATGCTGAAAAACTAGTTCCTGCATCTGTTCTTTCAATGCTGGACTAGAATAGAATAGAATAGAAAGATCCTTTTTTGTCCCACAATGGGGAAATTTATGTGCAACAGCAGCAAAGTGGCAGCGACAGGCAATAACAGAAAACAGACTCACACAAAGAATATAATATATATATATATATATATATATATATATATATATATATATATATATATATATATATATATATATATATATATATACAAAAAAAGAATTAAGAATAAGAAAAATACTGTACAGTAAGGGCAAAATTTGAACATAAATACTGTGTAGTTGTAAAAGAAATACCCCAGTCCAGAGGAATGTGCAACTGAGTTGGTTTATTAAAAATGTACCAGATGTGCAAAATGTCTCTGAGCATTAAAAATACGAACAATTTACCATTAGTGACAATAGAAAACCAGTAAAGTTGTACAGATACCAGCATGGATATAAACACTTATTGATTCTGTTGGGAGCAGTGATGGTTCTAGAGTCTAACAGCTGCTGGGAGGAAGGATCTCCTATAACGCTCCTTAGTGCACCTAGGATGCAGCAGTCTGTCCCTGAAGGAGCTCTCCAGATCAGCAACAGCTTCATGCATGGGGGGGGTTGACTTTGTCCGTCAGTGATGCTATTTTAGCCAGAGTCCTTCTGTCCCCCACCACCTGCACTGGGTCGAGGGGGCATCCTAGCAGAGCTGGCCTTCCTGATGAGCTGATCTAACCGCTTCCTCTCAGCTGGAGAGAAGCTGCTGCTCCAACATACCGTCCAATAGAAGATGGCTGATGCCACCACAGAGTCAGAGAAGGTCCTCAGGAGCGCCCCCTGCAGTCCAGAAGACCTCTGTCTCTTCGGTAGGTAGAGTCTGCTCTGACCCTTCCTGGAAAGAGCATCAGTGTTACGAGTCCAGTTTATTGTTCAGGTGAACGCCTAGGTATTTATAAGAGTCCATGATCTCAGTGTCCACTCCCTGGATGTCCACCGGTGCCAGTGAGGTGGGTTTGATCAGGAGGTGGTTCTTCTGGCACCAGTCCACAAGGTCCTGAGTCCACTGTCTGTCCTCTGAGTTGTCCTCACTTGTGATGAGGCCCACTATGGCAGAGTCATCAGAGAACTTCAGAGCTCGGTGCAGGAGGCAGATGATGGCGTCATCCACCCTGATGCCACTGGGAGGTGAACTGCAGCGGATCCACTGAAGACATCATCAGGGTGCGTAGATGGTTGAGGACCAGCCTCTCAAGGGTCTTAATCAGATGCGACGTCAGGGCTACCAGCCTGTAGCTGCTGAGGTCCTTTGGATGTTTGGTCTTTAGTACCGGTACCACACAGGAGGTCTTCCACAGTTGTGGTACTTTCCTCAGCCTCAGGCTCAGGTTGAACATGTATCCCATGATGCCACACAGTTGATCTACTCAGCACCTCAGGAGCCTGGAGCTGATGCCATCTGGACCTGCAGCCTTTCGCACGTTGATCTTTCTCAGCTCCTTCCTCACCTGAAGTGATGAAAGGGACAAGATGGAGATGGGGGAGGGTGGCAGTGGGACGGAGTCCTCTGAAGTGAAGGTGGTGGATGATGGCTGAGAGCTGGGAGGTGGTAAGACTACTGTAATGCTCTACTATCAGGAAGTCCACAGAATGGAGTTAAAAGCTTTCAGCTGGATCCAGAACCCTGCAGCAAGAGTTCTGATGAAAATTAAAAAGAGAAATCAAATTTCTTCTTTTTTAGCTTCTCTTCAATGGCTCCCTGTTGAATCTAGATTATAATCTCAGATTCTCCTTCTTACTTTCTTAATAATCAGATCCATCATCCATCAGAGATCTGATTGTTCCAGATGTTCCTACCAGAGCCCTTCGCTCTCAGACTGCAGGTTTCCTGCTGGTTCCTGGAGGCTCTAGATGTAGAATGGGAGGCAGATCCTTTAGTTATCAGGCTCCTCTCCTGTGGAACCAGCTCCCAGTTTTAGTCCGTGAGGCAGACACCCCGTCTACTTTCTAGACTAGGCTTGAAACTTTTGTTTCTGAGAAAGATGATAGGCTCGCTGAGGTTGTTTTGACCTGCTCACTACTTTTCCTCCTTCAACTTTTTTGTTGATTAATTTCTCCATTCATGAATTATTTCCAATTGTGGTAAATGAGCTGAATTTCGAGCTTTTCTAGTCATACTGATCACTCAAAGCACTTTACACCAGAGCCACATTAACCCAGTATTACCCTTAATTCACAGATTATAATGTTTGGGGGCTTGCCCAGGGGCACATCAACATGTTGCAGGAGAAAGTTGGATTCAAACTCATAATTTTTGGATTGTAAGACAACTGTTCTTTCCACTTAACCACAATCGTTTCCCACGAAAAGCACTTACTAACCAGTACTTTTGGGTCAGTACTTCTATGTTTTTTTCTATTATCTCTTCAGGACCTTTTAACCTCCAGCCGGTCATAGCCGATAATCCCTCACACTGAGCCTGGTTCTGGTTCTGGTGGAGGTTTTATTCCCTTACACTGGCCTTGCTCCTCTCTACTGGTTTCTCTACTGGTTGCTCAGGAAGCAGCTTTCTGGTTTCTGTGGGTAGTCAGACGAGGTTTTTATCAGTTGACATTGACTGAATGGGACTTTAACGGACCTGGATGCTACTGAACCGTTTGATCTGGACTTCAGACTAAATTTTACAGTATTGGATTAAATGTTGAGGGACTAAATTAAATGCACCCTGTTTGTCCTGTAAAGTGTGATGTGTTCTGAACTGATGATATCTAAATAAATAAAATGACTGGAAACAGCTGGAGGACCTTGAGATTAATGATTTTGTTCATGTTCAGGATGTTTCCTCATCATCTGCAGGACTCTGGCGCCATCTGCTGGCTGTCAGGTATTGCTACAGTGTGGAGTTGATATCAGTGTGTTTCTCTCCATTTATGTTCTGATAATCATATCAGGAGAATGAAGGTTTTAGTTTTCTGCTCATCAAACCTTGGCAGGTTAGGCTATAATAAAAAATTAAATCTTCCTGAGATTAATCCATATCTGTTGCAAAAAATATAAGAATTACAGTGTAACAACTTTAATCTGATCTGATGCGGGCCGGGATGTTGTCAGGGACCCAAATACAGAGACGAGGCCAGCAGGAACATGATGGAAAAATTATTTTAATGATTGTTACTCAGCAGACAGCAGAAGAGCTGATAAAGGAGCAACTGAACCATGGGGTTTTAGTTCTGAGGAGACTGATTACTGAATGCCACAGAGCTGATAAAATGAACAGATGAGGAACAGCTGTGAGGAACTGGGAGGCAGAGGAAGTGAGGGAATGGCGTTTGTTTCCTATTTGAGGCTTCCTGTCGAAACCTATGACGCTACAAAGGAACTGAAATAACCAAACTAAACTCAACCTCCCACAGATCATAGAGGAGCGAGAAGCTGTCAGAGGCACAAAATAACTTAAACTAGTGAAAACTGTTTGCATAAAATAGGAAGATTTTAAAAACATCACAATATTAAACTTTTTTTTCACTAAATTTTCATGCATATTAATTTAAAATGTTAAAGCTGACCACTAAAGTAAATCAAGAAGTAAAATAAATAATTTTGTCAACAGTAAATAAAACTTGTATTGACAGTTTTTTCTTTTTTTTTTTTTTTTTTTTTTTTTTTTTTTTTTATAATTTTTTAATTTTTAATAACTGAAGCTGCGCGCTGACTCTAGATCGGTCCAGTACCGTACCAGAGAGTCCAGCCCAGCTCTCCAGTCGCTTCAATAATATCTCCTGGTCAACAGAGTCAAATGCTGCGCTGAGGTCCAATAGAACCAACACTGTGGTTCTGCCACAGTCTGTTGTAATAAAGTTGTGCAAGAAATTTAAATAAATTCTTTATTGCAGCTGCATAAAAGAGAAACAGGCCCACAGCCTGGATGTTTCTTGAGATGGGTCTTTGTGTTCTTCTGGGTCAGCAGTGGTTCTCACCTTGGAATGCTCCCATAGAGTTGATGAACTCTTGGAGTAACTTTGCTGGGTCAGCTTCTCCTGGGAAGGTTCTCCATGTATGGATCATGGTTCTTGTTCAGCTTCTCTGGAGACCCAGATCCATAGAAATGGTTTTGTCACCCTTTCCAGACTGATAGATGTCAGAGACTTTGTTTCTGTTCTTGAGGTTCTTCAGGATGTGCCGCAGCTTGAGCTCTTTTAGTCTGTATAAGTGGTGTCTTGATTCTAAAGTTCTGGCAGTGATCAGGCCTGGATGAAGCAAAATTGCATGCAGTTTTCCAAAGCTGTGGTCAATAGTTCATGTAGTCATGCTGAAGATATTTGGTACCAAATGAATAAACCTGGAAACAAGCAGAACATTTCTGTGTGGAAGAAAAGAGCAGAAGGCAGAGCTCTTTAAGAGCAGAGAGGAGTCCCAGATATCGCCACAATCTGCTGTTTCTCTTCTCAGAGCCAGGCTGGTGTGGATAGATTTTCCTTCCCTTAATAAATGAAATCATGGTTTGGAGATAGGTTTTCTTATATTTAGACAGATTATTTTTGATATTAAAAACCTGTAATATTTAATTGTGGCATCCAATAAACCAAATCAGCTTCCAGAACAACTCTTGATTTCCAGTTTGGTTCTCTGGTTTTTGATGCTTTCAGCATGTGTGTTCTCTATCATCCACCAGGGGGAGCTGCAGCACCGCGTCTTCTCCACACTGTCCTCCAGAGGTTCTGGAGCTCGGTTCTGCTCCGCTGCAGAAGAACAGAACCAACCCTGTTCTGAACCGAACAGGTACGGTCCCAGAGTTCATTTGTTTGGGTCACAGATTAAAACACAACAAGCAGAGAATAATTATAAAGATCATTTATTGTAGTCAATCAATGCAATCACAGATTCAGCTGATTTATTATAATTACTGAACAGCGACTGACTCATGCAGAGTGTTGGTTTATAAAGTGGATAAAATATTAAAGAATCTGAACCGACCCTGGTCCAAAATAAAGCTGTCAGATTTTTGGACTTTAGATGATTTTACCTCCTTAAGAAAGAACTAAATGATCAGATTAACTGATGATTTGTTGTCATTTAAAGATAAATAAATCCTGGAGGAAAGATTTTCTTCTGCCTCTGACAGCTGGACCTGAGCCTGAAGGTCAGAACATCAGACAAATATGAGGAGTTTCTGGATGTTCTCTCAACCCAGATTCATTAATGAGTCAGCGGCTCGTCTTCAGCGAGTTGGCAGTTTATCCAACCAGAACCAAACCAAATCATCTGTCTGTTCGGACCTACAGGAAACCTGCCCAAAGTTCTCCTGGTTCTTATTCCTGAAGATTATTTTAGGTTCAAAAGAGTGAAACATTTACAGATTATTGCTGTAAATGTTTCTGTTAATCTGATCTAATTATTCACATCCAGAAAAACTGATTTCTCCTCCAGCCGAGATGGACAACAAGAAAAAATCAACTTAAAGGATTTCTGATCATCTCAGCAAGGTTCTGGATTCAGATTTATTAAAGTTTGTCTCTTTTAGCGTTCAAGGGTCATCAACAAGGTTTGATTGAAGCAGGAAGCAATAAAAAAACTATGAAAAACATCAAACTTTATCAAATGTAAAAGTGAGAAACATGAACTTAAAGAAGCTGAAGAAAAAGTGACATTTTTTGTGTCTCTTTGCCGATTCTTGGTGAAGTCATGGTGCCGACGTTCAGATGTTCCACACAGATTCGTCAGATGGCCTTGCCCAGGATCAGGATGCTCATGAAGAAGAACATGATGAAGAAGAGCCACATGAAGAAACGATCCATCACCTTGGCAACCTTCCTCCACTCTGCGATGCGGACCTGGGCCGTGCGCTGGTCCTGATATGAGCTGGCGATGTACTCCACGCTCTGCAGCAGCCGCTGGTGCTGGCACACACATTTGGTTCTGACCAGGACCTCCCTTCGGTTCTCCCCAGCTGCACCTCCAACACCCTTCTTCTCCTCCACATACCCCCCTCTTCCTCCCTCACTGTCACTGTGTGACTCCTCCTCTGCCTCCGCTCTACGCCCAGCGGCACCGCTCTCCTCAGAGTGGTCGATGGTGACGAACAGATCCTCCTTCCAGACCGTCTGCTCGGTCACATCCTGCTCCACCCTCACAGATTCCCCCGCACCCTTCTCTTGCTCCCCATTCCCTCCCCATGCTTGTCCATTAACGTCCCAGTTTACTCCTCTTCCTCCCCCTGGGGACTGGTTGTTGGACTGGTCCTGGGACAGCGGTTGTTTCTTGGATGAGCTCCCTCCCAGGCAGTTCTCTCTGACCTCATTGACGAAGCAGATCCTAGCCAGGTAGTTCAGGACAAAGCGCTCGGCCCATTTCGGGACCGGGCGGGTCTCGGGACCGCAGTGGTGGATGTTCATGATGAAGATGGTGAGGGCTGTGGAGGCAGTGACCATTGTCATGGTGGCTATGTAGTACTTTCCTGTTGAAAAACAAACAGATTACCAGTGGTAGGCACACTTCCGCTAATAGCGGAGCTAATTTTTCATTTTGCGTTTTTGCCAACTTTAAAACACTTTAGTGAGTCAGCTGTTTATCCAGCAGTTTATAGCTTCCACTAAAATCAATGTTCAAATAAACTCTAAAGCACTAATTTACTTGGCTGTTTAATAAACTTTCAGTTGAATAAAGTTCAACGTCTGTGTTGAAGTTTTGGTTATCCATCAAAGTTGTTAGCTGTTTATACTCATGCTCTTATTTTGAAGTGGGTGAAGACTGTGCAGCAGTTCTGTTTACTGCCCTCACATTTTCCACCATGTGATGTGGTCCAGCAAATGATATTTATTCTGTACCCAGAATGCATCGCTGTGGAAAAGTAAAGTTTAAAATCTACCCATGTCCTGCGTGCTTTCTGACATAAACACTCCAGTCATCAGTTAGGCTAAATCAGCAACAGAGTTAGCAAAACTCAACTGTATAACTGAAACCATGAGTGGAAGGTGTGTTCCAAAGAATGAGGTCCTGTATAGATATGTGTGTGATGACAGAAAAGACCCTGTTGAGGGGGTTATACTATGTTGTAGACACATGGTGAGTTTTATCTAAATACTGTATTGTTGTAGCACTATTAGCATTAGGGTGAGCCTTGCTCAATTTTTAGTTAGCAGTGTCCACCACTGCATATTTCTATCCTGGACTCAGAACCCAGTCAGACTTTAGACTTTATTGTCCCTAAAGGGGAAATTATTTTCTACAAAGCAGCCCCTGGACTCCCATCATCAAGTAGACAATAACATACAGCATGAGACAAAACATGCTCGGGGGTCACCCTGAGACGGGTCAGAGTTAAGCAGAACTCATCCTTAACCCTCTGTGTTGGACGAGACGTCTATAAGCTCCTCTTCTTCAGTGTAAGGCTGAGGAAAGCTTGACCTGGCCTGATCTGGTTCTGATTCTGTGGTTGCTACAGAGGTAAACTCTATTAAATGAAACAAGTCATCCACTAAGATTCATGAGCTGCTAACAAAGCAACTGTTGCTCCATGAAGTACAGAGATGATTCCTACAGCCACCAAGATCTTTACGTCTGTTAATTAATTTCTTGTTGTTTGGTCTGTTGACACAACATGAGGCTTAATCTGAATGTAACTAATCCAGAGTGTGACAACCCTGATTCTGAAGGGCTGGTGTGTGGGGTTCCCCAGGGTTCTGTATTAGGACCTACAGTGGACCCCTGCCTATTTGTGGATTTTTGCACAGAGCAGATCTAAAATATTCTAAAGAAACTGCAGCTTAGGAAGCTGGAATACCTCAGAGCAATGCTGTGTTAATAATCGCTATAACCGCCACATTTAAAATATTATTTCATAAGTTACTTATGTATTTATTTCTTGTAATTTGGCACTCTCCATAGTGTTATTAAGCATTAAATCAAGTGACTCAAAAAGGAAAGATATTATTAATCAGATGTTAAGAAAATCTGGCAGGAAAACTGGTACATAAGTGATACCAGAAGACATTAATAATACATTCAGAAAAATGTAGGAGACACAAGGAAAACAGGAAGAAACAGGATTCAGAATAGGTCACACAGGTCTTCATAAATCACTTAAAGTAATTGATAAACATGCAACAGGCCTATATGATAGTTGCAGTCTGCTTGAAACTGTAAAGCATGTGTTTATGAAATGCACTACATCATGATTCAGAAAGAACACAGTTAAAAGGGGCAATAAATAAAATGAGTTTTCAATATGTTCATTGTGTCATATATATATATATATATATATATATATATATGTGTGTGTGTGTGTGTGTGTGTGTGTGTGTGTGTGTATGGGGTGTGTTTTTTGGAGCTGGGTGGGGCTTACATTGTGTTTGGCATGAAATCTGTCTGTTGGAATCAGTCTGTTTGATCTGTATGGCAGGCCTTTTTAACATAAAATCAATTTCGACAAAGAATTTCCTATTTATTCTCTTCTGACAAACACAATGCACTTAAAAATTGCTTTGAAATCTAAAAGTGCAACGTTAACCAGTTCCCAAGCTGGAAATGGTGCATTTTCAAAAATCTTTTTTCATTTTATTTTATTTTAATTGTTTAATTGAAATTTAAAAATACTATGTATATCTGTGATGTTTTGACTAGGCAGAATACTAATTCAAGATACCTGTAATGTCATTCTGACTAGTCAGAATGTTAGTTAAAGACATCTCAAACAGAAAATCTGTCTAATTCAAAATATCTCTAATTCATTTAGAGATCTCTGAAAAAGAAATTTTGACTAGTCAAAATTACAGTTCTAGACATCTCTGATTTAGTTTTGCCAAGTTATTATTTGCTTTCAAGATATCTAGAATTGAATTTGCACTTGTCAAATCTATATATATCTCCTCTCCAAAAATATATTCAAGATATCTTGAATTATGGTGTCATTCAAGATATCTTTAATTAGAATCATGACTAACCAGAACTAAAAATGAGATATCTCGAATTTACTTTATGACTAGTCACAATTTAATTGTACATATGTGAAATAAGTGTTTCAGATAGTCTGAAATTCATTGTCGATATCTTGAACTGAATCCTCCATACAGCTTAATGGTAAATCTGATTACATTTATACTTGTCAGAATATAATTTGAGATATTTTAATTTGCTAATACGTCTAGTCAGAACCCAGTTTAAGATATCTGGAATGTAAGTGTGGTGAAGCCGATTTTAAGTCAAAACGGCCTGCTATAAGATCTGGCAACTCTGCCGAATGGCGCCATGTTTATTTGTGAGAGTGACGCGCATGCGCCATGGAGCTTCGACGTCATCGTTTAAAAAAAGGCGCGAATCGCATTGCAGCACGGAGACGTGAAATCGGCCTTCTGAAGTTCATCTACTCTGTAACCCGTCTTAAAATATGATAATTTTTGGTCTCCCAAGACGCCAATCCGCTTGAACGCACAGCCTAAATGACTAAAAACTTTTGCTGTTACACCTAAAATCGTCTCCGTGAGGACTGGGCCTTAATTGGCGCTGTAACCCACCTGCTGGAGTATCATGGCGTGGTGTGGGCGAGTAGGCCGCTGGAGCGCCATGTTTTGAAATCGCTGCGTTTGTTTTCTGGTAAGTCATTCTTCTGACACCCTGTTCGAAGTTGTTTATGTTTTTCCTGATGAAGTTATGAAAGCCATTTTTTTGTGTGTCAAAGCAGAGCAGCGGAAATAAACGGCCCGAACTCGGCCTCTCGGCGGCATCTTGTAGGGCTGCTGGTGTCGCTGAAACAGCCGAGAAACAAATATGGCGTCCGGATTTAGCAGCAGCTCGATGACGGACATTATTGGATTACTACAATCAAGATGAGGATCCTCTACTCATCTAAAGGTAGGTCAAGCATTACCGGGGACGGTGGACCTAGAAGACGACTCAAGGTAGGAGCTGCTGCGGGTTTTTATGCTAATGCTAAAGCTGTTGATGGAGGCCAAAGCCTCTGGCCGCTGCTGGTTTGATTCTCTGCTCAGAGTCAATGAGCTAAACGAAGACAAGTCAGTATTTCTAAGACAAAAGTCAGTATTTAAATCACAGAATACCCTTTTCTTTCTTTTGCATCTACTAAGTATTTAGTTTGAAACTGAATGTAAATATTAAAGAAGCAGGTATCCATACTTACCAGTATCATGTACTACAGTTATCAATAATTCAAACCAATATTATTGGCGTGCAACAACAATGTCAAGTTAAACGTGAGAACCGATTATTCAGTTTAAAGTTAAAAGTGAGAACCAGTACTTTCTGCGTCGGAAAACTTTTCGGCTTCTTGTGATTTCATATTTTCCTGCGCGACTACGGATGACGGAGAGATCTGCTGAAGCTGCAGGTCAGAGGTAATGTTCACTGTTTTATCCACTATCTGATTTTCAGAATATAACCACCTCAAGCCGAAGCACCCAAACTTTTATTTTGAAGTTAATCAGTTTGGATTCTCCACATCGTTTCCCATGAACCTGTCTGACTCATTGATAGAAAATTAGAAACTGTTAAAGGAAACCTGACATACTCCCAGTTTTGTCTTGCAATCTGGTGCTTTATTCTATTTATTTATTTATTATTTATTATTTTATTTCTCAGCTAAAACTTACGGTGTATCAACTTAACCTGTACATTTCAGACAATAGAGCTTTTGCCCATCTGTAAATAAATTAAAAAGGCACTTTACTAAAGTAAGGTCTAGTCCCTACTACCTATCGGAGTATTTGAGGTTAATTAAAGTACTTCAGGAGGATCACACTTTGTTCCGTTTAGCTGTAGCATCTTCCTTCCTGCAGGGGGTCATTGGCTGAGCTGCTGCTGCTGCAAATAACTAAATGTTCTCCTTCTACAGATGATCCACTGGGCCCTGTCTTTCAGTGTTTAACCCTGTTTTTCTCCTAGACTGAGCTACTGGCTGATCTTTTGTTGCAAATAACTTTTTTTTTTCTCCCACTTCAGTCTTTAAAACCATCTCAGATTTATTCTGTTTAGCTGTTTCTCTCCTAGATAAAGCCACCAAAAGAGCTATGACTGCAATTAACTGTTTTTTTTTTCTCTAACATAGAAAGTGCTTCTGCATCAGTTCTGTTTCTTTTTGTGTTTCTGTCCTCTTAATCCACTCAGGTGGTCATGGCAGAAGGCTGCTTGCACTGAGCCTGGTACGGGTTCTGCTGGAGGTTTCTTCCTGTTAAAGTGAAGATTTCCTCTCCACTGTCACTAGATGCATCCTTTAGTATGAGGCATTGCTTTAAAGTCAATGACTTGATGAAATCTGCTGGCTTACTTAGAGAATTTTTAACCAATTTAAATAATAATTGGAAAGTACCATGGGTTTTGAATTGGTGCTGTATGAATAATCAGAATTGTTTATCAAATGTGGAAAGCAGAGAAAGTGCATCATATAAATCAGCTTCAGAAAGAAGGAAAAATATCAATAAGAAAGAACAGGAACACATGACAATAAACTGAAAGATATGGAAAAGAGAAAAGGAATATTCTGATCCAGCGTCAAGGCCCCAAGAACCTCTGCATCTAATAAACATCATGGGCCGTTGCTTCATTATGACCAAGAAAAAGTTTGTTCAAACATGCTACATCTCAATCCCATCAGAGGATACATGAAGGAAAAGACATGGAGAGAGATTTGGGAACGAACAGGTTCCACATGCTTACCTGGAAGATGTTCTCTCATGGCCTTCGGTTAAACACTGATGTAAAAAAGTTTCAGGATTACAGCCTTTCCCTTGGAGGATGTTCTAAGGCAATGGAGGAAGTACGGTACCTGGATGAGTCGGACATCCCAGCCAATATGATGATGGTGGTCATTAAACGTTGCCCTACAAACTATGGGACAGGATATCACGTGAAAGAAGATTTGTCTATATTGATGGATAATAACGTTTTGAGATCCTGGATGAAAATTTGATGCCATGTCATTTTCAACAGGAACACCACATGGTGTATGGACTAAGAAGAAATGAAGATGCCAATCAGTTTTTGAAGAGATGGAGACTTTGAAGGCACCAGATGGACTGAAACTGGTGGGGAATGTGGACGGCAACATGGTCGCCAAGGCCAAAAGATTGGACTCTAAACCCAACGGCAGGAAATGTGGTTTGCTGCAACGGACAAGAGTGGTGTGCTCAAGGTGCTGAGAATAACATCTGTTTTAAAAATTCAGATCTAATTTGTCAGTGAGAACATTAGCAATATGCATATTCAGTATCAATTTTTGTTGTTACAAAAATAAAATATTTCCTCAAACCCACCTTCCTCCTCCTCTGACTGTTAAATGTTGGCTCACCACAAACTCCCTCAAATTAAACAGTAATATAACAAAGAATTTTGGTCAATTCAGTTGTATTTATCACAGCAAGTCACAGCAAATGTCTAAAGGGGTGTTACCAGAAAAACAAGCCCAATTTTCAATGCAGAAATGCACAATAAATCCAATTTATACCAATACAATCCATTCGTATAGACATATTGCGTTCACTTACACACAGTCCAGTCTGACCCTGAATGTAATAAAACTAAGATTGTGAAATGTTAGTCAAATGTCTGTAAGGAAAGGAACGACTCCCTTTTTAACAGGAAGAAACCTTTGACAGAATCAGAGTCAGGCTCATTGAAGGCAGTTGTTTTACACCCTTTAAACCATCTGCAACAATACACTACCTACACTTTCAGCCTCCTCTTCCATCAACCTCATAACTCTGTTAGCATGAACACCAGAACACCATCTTTGGACCTTTCTTCCACTGCTCATCTTCAGATCACACTTAAAAACCCTTTTGATTTAAAAAACAAACAAAACAAAAAACAACTGTGTTTTTGTAATGCTTATTTTAATTTTTTTCCTCCGTAGACTGCCACCTTATCATGGTGGAGGGGTTTGAGTGTCCCTATGATCCTAAGAGCTAAGTTGTCAGAGGCTGTATGCCCCTGGAAGGGTCACCCATGGTAAACAGTTCCTAGGCGAGGGATCAGACAAAGCGCAGCCCAAAGACCCCTTACGATAAGAAATATAGATGGAAGCAGCGTTCCCTCACCCTGACATGAGTCACCGCGGTCTTCTGGAGCCAGGCCTGGAGGTGGGGTATACTGGTAAGCACCTGGGGGCTGGATTTTTACCCAGGGGTGTGGCAGGACACAGCCAGAGCAGGAAACATGGGTCCCCCTTCCCTTGGGCTCCCAATTTGTAGGAGGGGCCAAAGGGTTGGATGGTATGTGGGATAGGTGGTGGCTCTCGGGATATGAAACGCCATTATTTTACCTCATCACTGCTTTCACTGCCTCTCAGAGAACAGATGGTAATGTTCCAGGTAGGTCATTATACTCTAAATATGAAGCCGACTTCTTCAAGGGGGTGGGGGTGTAAAATCAGCTTTTTTGAGCTTTATATCACGTTATGTTATTTCTTCAACAAAAACATCCCGCAGGTTCCCTCTACATGTAATTGATCGTGGCGCACCACCACAGAAAAAATGAAGCTGCCACAGCTGCAGAATTAAGTTGGGTTTTTTTTTTTTTTTTTTTTTTTTTTTTTTTTTTTTTTTTTTTTTTACATATTTAAAACAAATAATGTAAAACATATAAGATGTATTACAGAGTTTCCCCCAGTGTATTCACCAGCGGAACGGAGTCGTTCCTGAAAGATGCGTTAATAGTTGAACTGGGCGCAAAGCCTGGGGTGCGCACCAATCACACCGTTCGCGCCTCGACGTCTTTGCTGCCTCGTGCGCTGTCATGGCTGCATTTCTGAAGTTTACCTCGGTGCGGATTGCGTGCACCGACTTTCACTCAAACTGGACCATTTGGAAGGTGCTCTTGCAGAGCAGGTTCACTTGTATCTGCATTTATATGGACCTTCTGTGAGGGCTTATTTTTCTTTGGAGAATCCTGCACCAAAGTAGGCATCAAGTATAAAAGCCACAGCGCTTGTTCTGCTTGTGCAAGGTCAATGCGAACCGCAAATATAATGTATAGTTGCATTTTTAGAGGTTCAGGTTGAGCGTACAGTGAGACTGATATATCTTTGTGAACAAAGATTTATGTTTGGTGCGTTTACATCTCACACACAGCTCAGTACCCGTTCTGGCAGTGCTTGGCTCTGTGTCTGCGCCGCATCTGGATCAAATTTATATAAATGAGCAGTTGGTCACAGACAGGTCTTTTTCATCCAGAGTATTCTTTGCAAATACTGCATTAGCCTGGACAAATGACAGCCTCTCACAACCAGGAAATCATAAAAGCGCACCAAGCTACAGGTATTCCTAAAGGAAAACTTAATACAAGAAATACTTGAATTTTATACCATAAGAATATTTAGTTAAGCATACAAATACTTATCATTGTCCATTTTAGGTATTCTCCTTTATTTATTTTACTTTTAAATATGACCATGACTAGCCCAACATTTTATGGGGGCTTGAGCATAATATAATTTAGGGGCCCCTCTTCCTGTTAAGAACATCACCAACACTAAAAGTATTTCAATACTGATTTGGTGGAATCTGGGAGGGGGCAATGTTTAATTGGCCAAATTTAAAAGCAGTCAATGATAACTGGTTATTTGCTGAAATGTAAACCAAGCTCAAACATGCAGATTAAACTCATAGCATCATTGTAGCTATGGTAACACAATGATCACACTGAAAATTATTCTTTGCACTTTTACAAAATAAACTTTCCAGCTGGGCCTAGCAAGTTTTCTGGGAGAAACCCTGTGGGTGTCTGTATATTAAGGCTGGGCAATTAATTGGATTTTGATCTTGATTACGATTTGGGTTTTCAACAATCATAAAAACATAATGATCAATATCTGTTGCTTCACAGTTTACTCTCATGCTGTTTTGTGTGCCGAATCCAGCGCCACTGCCAGGTTGCCACTATGATGTAGACTCCTCCCACAGCCCCAACTGCTTTTATTTTCTTCTGCGAGTGTTATAAACACTTCTCGAGCAAGACTGAAAAGTTGAGCAAGGCTGAAGACAAAAGGATAATGCCCGTTTGCCTTGAGCACTGTCGGAGCGCCTGATGGTGCAACCTCCAGGACCGCAGAGCGACCTGGAGAAGATTCTAGCCGCAGCTATTTTCCCCACTAGCCACTCATAGGGAACATCCCTTCTGACCACACAGTTAAGCTTCCCTCAGGATGACTCAAGTAAGAGGTTGTATCTGGGCAGAGAAAATTAGCTTAGATAAACAATTTAAGTGTTTTTTGTTGTGTGTTTTATGGTGTTTTTGCATCGTGATGTTTAAAACTGTTCCAAACGGAGCAGGCCTTAGAGCTAGTCACAGCTGAGGCTAGCACTGGTTCAAACCGATCAAACTTCACTCCAGTTCGACAATGATAGTCCGGTAACTTGAGCTCATCTGTTTTATGGGTGTTTTTGTTTCCCTTTCTTACTACTAGGCTATATAAAATAGGCCTAAAAATATGCTTAAATGTCCCATTTTCTTCAAGGCTAAATGCTAGCTAGACTTAAGGTAAAAGCTAGATGATTGGTAATTTTGATCTAAATTACTAGTTTTGTTAATAATTCCCCTAAGCAATTATTTGTAGTTAATAATAGCCAAACCAGACCCTGTTGTTGCACAACTGTATCTAAAACAGGGATGGACCCAACCATGGTTCTTTTTAAACTAATTAAAATCCTAGCTTTATTTGATGAAAAAGCTGAATATGTATTTATCAAAGCTGGATATACTACGCTTCATGTTGGGATGTTCTGCTGAACCTGCCTCCACACACCACCTCAGTGAGATGAATGAGAACAGAGCCTGTCTGAGCTGAGATGTGAGGATTTAGTGCAGAACCTGCTGTTGGCAGAGTAGAACCCCAGAGGTTAACAGATCACTGGTTCCTGAGCTGTGATTGGTGGATTTTAAACAGCTGCTGACAGGATATATCGACCCGCCAGCCTCTCTCTTATTACAGCACCAATAATCATAACTGAGACGTTCAGCAGCAGCTCCACAGCAGGGAGCTACAGCCCTCTGGAGGAGAAGAAGCAGCTGATCTGCTGACTCTGCAGGATTTTAACCACATCCTGAGTCTGTATGAAGTTCTGGTTGTGCTGAGGACGGACCGATCCGATCAGACATCAGGTTCTTCTGAATATCACAGCCAAGAATCTAAATCCTTTAGTTAGGAGCAACACGTTCCCTGGCTGAGACGCTGGATCACTGAACTGTTTTATCAGTTTTCATCTTTTATCTCCAACCTGAAGCTGTTTCACTCCATGGAGAGTCAGAAGGATGGTTCCTGACTGAAATGCTGTTGTTTAAAATATTTCTAAAGTCCACGTCTGTCTTGTTTCTTTTACCATGTGGGCAGTTTAAACGAAGCTCCAGCATCACTTTTCTGTAGATTTGATTCTGTCGCATTAATAATGTGATCTCCAGCGAAGCCGTGCTGCCACCAGTTCTGCTGCAGGTAAACTATCTCTGCTGCAGATATTCACCTCTGCTACAGAATTTAATGGTTTACTCAAATGTTGCAGCAGTGACCTGACATTAACTCTCATTCTCTTCATGGATGCAGGTGTCAGTTTTATCAATATGCATGTTTAAAAACAGCAAAGTTCTTTACGAGGTAAATTATAAACCAGAGAGAGTGGCACACTTTTCTGCAGACAGCCTCCTCTGTGGACAATGACGTTCCAATTTCCGTCCTGGAGGTTTTAGCCATCTGACTGTCTTTGTAGTAAGTTAGAGAAGAATCGTACAAATGTACATAATTCCTCACCACATCAGAAAAACACTCCTCAAAAGTATTCACGTCTCCTGCAGATACTAAAACTGGATAGTGGAAGTGGACTAGTTGAAGAGAAATATAAACATTGCCGTCAGAGCGTATTTCTGCATAAAACACGGCAACAAAGTTCTGACCAATCAGACAACGTGGGCTAGTGTAGTATAGCATGCTGTTTTAACATAAAATCAGTTTCATCTATCTGTAGTTACGTTCGAGATATTTATAAAGACTGCTTCAGAAATCTGCAAAGAATTTCCTATTTATTCTCTGCCAAGACACGGATTGCACTTAAAAACAGTTTTGAAAAGCTAAAAGTGCTGCTGTCGACCCATTAACAAGCTGAAAGCTGGAGCATTTTCAAAACCCTTTGAAATTTTTTTTTAATGTTAATTGTTTCATTGAAATTTCACAGTGCTATGTAAATCTGTGACATTTTGACAGGATAATTATTCAAGATATCAGTAATGTCATTCTCACTATAGTCAGATTGCTAATTCAAGATATCTGAAACTGAAAAGCCATCTAATTAAAGACCGCTCTAATTCATTTGGAGATATCTTAAAATGAATCATGATGAATCAAAATTACAGTTCCAGATATTTGTAAGTTGGTTTTGCTGAGTCATTTGCTTTCAAGATATTTGCTGTTTAATTTGCACGAATGGAATCTGATATGTCTATCTAAAATTATGTTTAAGATATCTTGAATTATGGTGTCATTCAGTCTTTAATTTGAATTATGATTAGTCAGATCAAAAAGTGAGATTTTAAATTTACTTTAGTACTAGTGATAACTGAATTGTTGATACCTGAAATATGTTTCAGATAGTCAGTAATTAATTGTAGCTATCTTGATTAAAGCTTCCATACAACATAATGATGAATCTGACATCATTTATACTAGTCTGAATGCAATTAGACATCTTAATTAACATACGTGTAGTCATAAACCAATTTCAGATATCTGTAAGTGTGTTGAAACAGATTTCATGCTAAAACAGCCTTCCATAGATGTCGACAAAAAGACACAATTTTCGTCACTCCACTATATCAGTGAGAGCTGATTTCGGCACTTCGGATGGAGTGTGGGAGAACCTTTACTGAATGAAGCTCATATCCTGATGGGGAGTTTCAGCTGGAACGCCTTTCCTGAGGTCCAGAACCGGACCGAACATTCACACGGAAGCAGCTGGATGGATTCAGTGTCTGAGGAGATCTGAATTGGACTCTGGTCCCAGACGATTTGTTGGAAGAGGAATATTTGGACATTATGGCATGAACCAACAGGGACTGATTGGTCATTTTCCAGCTCACACTGAGGGAGATCAAACCATAAAGACTCTGGAACAAAATCGATCCAAAGCTTTGAAAATGAGAGCTTCTACTCACCGATGAGAGGGACGCTCTCAGATGGTGGCATGCTCTCAGCCACCAGCAGCTGGAACACGGTAAGGGCCAGCAGCACCGTCACCCCCAGGGAAACCTTCTCCCCGGAGTCGGCTGGCAAGTAGAAGCCCAGCGGTGCCAGGAAGGAGATCATCATGCAGGGGATGAGGAGGTTGAAGATGTAGAAGGAGGCGCGTCTCTTCAGGTGGAGTGTGAAGGTGATGTCTGGGTACGGGTCCGAGCAGCAGCCATACAGGATCACGTTCTTCTTGGCTGGCATGCGCAGAACCTGCTCAGACAGGTCAGAGGTTAGCCACACTGATTCAGGAAGGAGAAGTTGCTGAGAAGGTTACCTCTCACCTCCCACTCCACGTTGGGGACAAAGTCGGCCAGGTCAGCACTGTCCAGGGCGTTGAAGAGGTCCATCTGGTTCCCGTTGTGGGTCCAGGAGCCGAAGGTGAGGTGGCACTGCTGCACGTCAAAGGGGAAGAAGGCTACATCCACGGAGCAGGAGCTCTTCGTGATGGCTGGCTGGTCCCACATCACCTGTCCGTCGTTACGGAGGACAACGTTGGTCTCCATGGAGCTAGAGAACTCATCGTCCGCACTGCAGAGCAGAAAGAGAAGAAAGTTTAAACCAGGATAAGTTGTCAGGTTTATCTGTATAGAACATTTCAGCAACAAGGCAGTTCAAAGTGCTTTGCATCATGAAAAAATCAATCACATCAACAAACATTACATTTTATCAACTGCCATCATTAAAAACATCTATACATGTCGAATATGTTAGTGTTCCAATTACTACGAATCAAGGGCAGCTCTAAACAGGTGGGTTTTTAGCTTTGATTGAATGGAACTCAATGTTTCAGCTGTTTTGATGTTTTCTAGGAGTTTGTTCCAGATTAGAGGAGCATAGAAGCTGAAAGCTGCTTCTCCATGTTTGGTTCTGGCTCTGGGTATGCAGAGCAGATCAGAACCAGAAGACCTGAGTGGTCTGGAAGGTTGATACGACAACAGGTCTTTAATGTATTTTGGTGCTAGGCCGTTTAGTGATTTATAAACTAACAGAAGTATTTTAAAGTCTGTTCTCTGAGCTCCAGGGAGCCAGTGGAAGGACTGTAGAACTGGGGTGATGTGCTCTATCTTCCTGGTCTTAGTGGGAACGCCAGCAGCAGCGTTCTGGATCAGCTGCAGCTGTCTGGTTGACTCTTTAGGCAGACCTTTGAAGACACTGTTGCAGTAATCAATGCGACTAAAGATAAGCGCATGGATGAGTTTCACTAGATCTTGTTGAGACATCAGTCCTTTAATCCTGGAAATGTTCTTCAGGTGATAGAAGGCTGACTTTGTAACTGTCTTTATGTGTCTCTGAAGGTTCAGATCTGAGTCCATCACTACACCCAGATTTCAGGCCTGATCACTAGTTTCTAGCTGGAATAACTGAAGCTGCGCGCTGACTCTAGATGGTTCCTCTTGAGGGCCAAAGATAATAATTTCAGTTTTGTTTCTGTTCAGCTGGAGAAAGTTTTGGCACCTCCATGCACTGATTTGTTCTGAACATCCTCCGACCAGAAGCTCCACCCACCTGTTGTAGAGGACGATGTCAGGCCTCCAGACGTAGCTGCTGGGGATCCGGATGGTGTCCAAGCCGTCATAGTCCTCCTTTCTCCAACTCAGGAAGGCGTCCATCCACACCTGGCGGACCCACAGGTAGGTGGTCAGGATCTGGTTCCTCTCATCCTGCAGAGACCAAACAGGTGAGGACCTCAGAGTGGATTGAGCGTGCTCAGGCGGCGGCAGGTCTGGTTACCATGTCGATGATCTGGGACAGGGTGATCTGCAGTGTCACGTTGATGATGTGGTCCGTGTCCTCCACCGGGCGCAGGGCGTTGGTGTAGTTGGAGAAGAGGTTGGTGAGGAGCTTCTGGGCGAAGCGGCCGTGGGCTGAGAAACAGCCTACGGAGACCAGAACCAGCCTGCTTTACTCCGCATTATTCCAGATTATTCCAGTCCATAAACCTGTCCTCCTGTCGTTCTAAACTTTAGGTTAATTTCTCCTCGTGTTTATTCAGTTTCTCTCTTCAAACATTAAACATCTGACTCAGGAGTTTCTGTCCTTCTCGGTTAATCCTGAACCATTCCTAATCTTCATCCTGCTGCTGCACATTTCCCTCCTCAATTAACCTGCTGATCACCTCAAGCTTTAATCTTTGAACATCAGCAGAGCCATCATCCTCCTCATCCAGTTCATGAGGAAGATCAGAACCTTGCACTGGAGGGGCTCGTCTTCTGAACATGACCTTTCATATCAGCCTGCAGCTGCAGCCCAGGTGTACCTTCCACAGAGAGAGCGATCCGATCAGGGAGCTGCATGAAAACCTCCTGATGATAGAACCTGAAGGTCTCTGATGTCCTCGTCAGCTCTGAGAAAGTTCAGCGATCAGATAAGTATGAAGGGAAACTCTGCAGGTTCATAAATCAGGAATAAAATCCATGAACAGAACAGACTCAGAGCTTCTGGAGGTTCTGGGCTGAGCCCGGTTTGGCCCAAAACTGGATCGTTATCACTAAATCATGTGCAGATATTTTCAGATTTTCTAGAAATAAGCAAAAATATTTCTGCTCAGATTCTGATGCAGGACAGAAATAAAACTCAGTAAGTCGTTGTAGCTTTTAGAACATAACCGGGTCGGTTCTGGTCCGGTTCATGTCAGAAATACATTAAATCTCTGCAGCAGCAGCTGCATCGATGCTCCTCTGCAGATCAGCCCCCTGCTCTGCAGATGGGCTGAACCTGCATCCGACCAACCAACCTGAGAAGGTTCTGGAAGGATTCGGTCGGGTCCAAAGTCTTCCTTTAAATCAAACGGAACCAGGTTTTCATCAGGTTTGCTGTAGAATCTGACGTGTTGAACACAGCTGGAGGTTTGCTGGATTCATTCCTGGGGTTTAATGATTTATTGAACTGCTCTGATTTTAATAACAATAACAGGGTCAAAAGTATTCATACAGGCTCATGTCTCGTCTCACCATCAAACCTTCTGCTGAAGGACTTGGACTCGTCCAGCTGGGCAGCAGCAAACATCTCTGCTTCATGCAGGAAATTAAAACAAAGCTTGAAAATATTTAGGATTTGACCTGAATCTGTTCCTTAAAACGCTGAAGGACGGAGGAGGATGTGGCTCTGGGCTGTGGATGGATGGACGGACGGATGGATGCATGGGTGGATGGACAGACGGACGGATGGATGAATTAGAATTGTTCTGTTCTCATTCTGGTTCTCATCTGAATTGTGAAATCCTGACTTTTACTTTGAGAAGCTCTGAGGTGAAGCTCAGCTGAGGACAGAGCGAGAGACAGCGGGGGGGAGAGAGAGAGACGGCGGGGACAGGGAGAGAGAGAGAGAGACGGCGGGGAAAGGGAGAGAGAGAGAGACGACGGGGACAGGGAGAGAGAGACAGCGGGGACAGAGGGAGAGAGACGGCGGGGAAAGGGAGAGAGAGAGAGACGACGGGGAAAGGGAGAGAGAGAGAGACGGCGGGGACAGGGAGAGAGAGAGAGACGACGGGGAAAGGGAGAGAGAGACGGCGGGGACAGAGAGAGAGAGACAGTGAGGAGAGGGACGGCGGGGACAGAGAGAGAGGGACGGCGGGGAAAGGGAGAGAGAGAGAGACGACGGGGACAGGGAGAGAGAGACGGCGGGGACAGAGAGAGAGAGACAGTGAGGAGAGGGACGGCGGGGACAGAGAGAGAGAGGGACGGCGGGGACAGAGAGAGACGACGGGGACAGGGAGAGAGAGACGGCGGGGACAGAGAGAGAGAGACAGTGAGGAGAGGGACGGCGGGGACAGAGAGAGAGAGAGAGGGACGGCGGGGACAGAGAGAGAGAGAGAGGGACGGCGGGGACAGAGAGAGAGAGAGGGACGGCGGGGAGAGAGAGAGAGGGACGGCGGGGACAGAGAGAGAGAGAGAGGGACGGCGGGGACAGGGAGAGAGAGACAGCGAGGAGAGGGACGGCGGGGACAGAGAGAGAGAGAGAGGGACGGCCGGGACAGAGGGAGAGAGAGGGACGGCGGGGACAGAGAGAGAGAGGGGGGGACAGGGAGAGAGAGACGACGGGGACAGAGGGAGAGAGACGGCAGGTACAGGGAGAGAGAGACAGCGAGGAGAGGGACGGTGGGGACAGGGAGAGAGAGACAGCGAGGAGAGGGACGGCGGGGACAGAGAGAGAGAGAGAGGGACGGCCGGGACAGAGGGAGAGAGAGGGACGGCGGGGACAGAGAGAGAGAGGGGGGACAGGGAGAGAGAGACGACGGGGACAGAGGGAGAGAGACGGCGGGGACAGGGAGAGAGAGACAGCGAGGAGAGGGACGGCGGGGATAGAGGGAGAGAGAGGGACGGCGGGGACAGAAGGAGAGGGACAGCGGGGACAGAGAGAGAGAGGGACGGCGGGGACAGAGAGAGAGAGGGACGGCGGGGACAGAGAGAGAGAGAGAGAGAGGGACGGCGGGGACAGAGAGAGAGAGAGAGAGAGGGACGGCGGGGACAGAGAGAGAGAGGGACGGCGGGGACAGGGAGAGAGACGACGGGGACAGAGGGAGAGAGACGGCGGGGACAGAGGGAGAGGGACGGCGGGGACAGAGGGAGAGGGACGGCAGGGACAGGGAGAGAGAGACAGCGAGGAGAGGGACGGCGGGGACAGAGAGAGAGAGAGGGACGGCGGGGACAGAGGGAGAGGGATGGCTGGGAGAGAGAGAGAGACGACGGGGACAGGGAGAGAGAGACGGCGGGGACAGAGAGAGAGAGACGACGGGGACAGAGAGAGAGAGACGACTGGGACAGGGAGAGAGAGAGAGAGACGACGGGGACAGAGAGAGAGGGACGGCAGGGACAGGGAGAGAGAGACAGCGAGGAGAGGGACGGCGGGGACAGAGAGAGAGAGAGGGACGGCGGGGACAGAGGGAGAGGGATGGCTGGGAGAGAGAGAGAGACGACGGGGACAGGGAGAGAGAGACGGCGGGGACAGAGAGAGAGAGACGACGGGGACAGAGAGAGAGAGAGAGGGACAGGGAGAGAGAGACGACGGGGACAGAGAGAGAGAGAGAGAGACGACGGGGACAGGGAGAGAGAGAGAGAGACGACGGGGACAGGGAGAGAGGGACGACTGGGACAGGGAGAGAGAGACGACGGGGACAGAGAGAGAGAGAGAGAGAGACGACGGGGACAGGGAGAGAGGGACGGCAGGGACAGGGAGAGAGAGACAGCGAGGAGAGGGACGGCGGGGACAGAGAGAGAGAGACGACGGGGACAGGGAGAGAGAGAGAGACGGCGGGGACAGGGAGAGAGAGAGAGAGACGGCGGGGACAGGGAGAGAGAGAGAGACGGCGGGGACAGGGAGACGTTCATCTTTCAGGACAGGAACCAGCAGAGCTTCTTGAACTAAAAAGGAGACGCTGGAGCTGATGGCCTTCAGATTCCAGAGACATGAGGACAGGACGCTCTGAAGGCTTTGGACAAACATGGACATGTGGAGGCCCGTCTATCAGAACCCTAACTGGACACGGCTTGGCTCGGTTCTGGCTCGTTATCAGGAACAATTGTGGCTGTTTGTCAGAACTGACAGCCTTCACCGGGTCTGGGTCCAGATAATGTGAGACGGGACGCCACCCACGGCGTCCTGGACCCAGGAGCACATAATATTTACCTTCTTTAGACGCGGTTGATGCAGGAATCCATCCCCCCCACCATCCCTCTTCCTATTCATGTTTAGCATCAGTTCTGCTGATCCTCCTGCTGTTTCCGTGTATTTTTAAGCCCTTGATTTATGACTCAGCGGACTTCCTGTTCAGGTTAACCAATCAGATGCTGCCTCACAGTCAAAACCTCCAGGATTCTTGAGAAGTAAAATCAGTTCATGATATCTTGACACATGAATGCAAAATTTTTCCATAATTACCAATAATTTAAAGAAACAAATGTATTTATTAAAGATGAATGAATGAATTTGATGCCTCCATGTCAAGTTTTAACCTTCGCTGCTCCTGCAGGACAACTAGGAAGAATATGTGCTGAGGAAACAAATATAATGGGGGGGTCACAAACCAACAGAGAACAACCCTGACTCTGACATCAGGTTCCAAACAGAATAAACCAGAACCACAGGAAGTAAGTCAGAACCTCACCTCAGAGCAGTGAGCTGGTATGGCAAGACCTTAACAGCAATAATGACCCTAAATGATCAGAACAAAAACCCAAACCCAGAAGATCGGGCAGCTCTGCTGCTTTCCACCAGTTAGAACCTGAAACTATCTTCCTCATGTGAGTTGTTGGTTTGAAACCATCACGTTCCCCAACAGATGTTCCACCTTGGTCCATCACTTCCTATTAATAATGATAGCAAGACAGCTCAGCCCTTGTTTTAAAAACCTTTCCTGGATCCCATCGTGTGGTCAGGGTTCCCCGAGGAAGTCCTGGTTCTGCTGGACCACCAGCTGTCCAGGTCCGCTACGTTTATCTGGTTCTGAAATGATCCAGTCATTTAATACAGTGTTCGGTGGGGAGGCACTCATGTGGCTACCGCTAACATGGACAGATTAACATCCCATAATAATCCACCAGCATCACTGGCTGATAATCTGGCTCCTTTACAGCAAAACAGCCTGGAGCTCACAGAATGGCTTCCTTTCAATCCTCTGATAAACACTCAGACTAGGACTCGAGTCTCACACCATGAGTCCAAGTCAAGTCTCAGTTTTTTTAGGGCACAAGTCAACATCATGTCTCAAGTCTTTAGGGTACAAGTCCAAGTCAAGTCTTAAGTCTTTAGGGCTTAAGTTCAATTCCCATTTCTTTTTATGTCACAAGTCAAGTATCAAGTCTTATTTTTGCTACTTAAAAAACATCTCGAGTCCGAGTCTTCAGCTCTGGTCTCCATCTCTGTCAGTAAAAGCATACAGTCTTCATAACAAGCCCATCAGGACAGGAGCTGAGGGGTGGGCCAAGGGGCCCCTGACCCCCACCCACCTCAGTCTTGTGACACCTGGCTGATCACATGACCGATCTGAAGCTCTACGGGTTTCTGATGGACTCAGAACACCTGGGCCCGGGTCGACAAGGCGAAGCTCCACCCACACTGGAACAGAAGCCATCCAACCATCAGTCCCTTCCTGATGGACATCGTCCTGCTCCAAACTCGAAGCACTCGGCTCATGAAGCTTTGATATGTCACATTCAGGTCCAGAAGACTAATGGACCAGAACCAGGTCCACAGAGGACCACACAAAGCAGCCAGCAGAAACTGGAATAAATGTAATCAGAGCTACATGAAGGTCTGGGCACTGGAGAACAGCAGAAGATCCACAGGTGGGACAACCTCTGCTGCGACCTCAGGTTCCGGAGAACCCACAGACAGGTTCTTGTCCTGCTGCAGCTGGAACATCTCAGTGAGTTCTTGTTCAGCTGAGATGAACGCTGAAGTTCTGCTCTAATGTTCCAGGTTAGGAAATATGGACTGAAACCTTCTGCCTGAGGATGGTTGCTCCTCCAGGGACATGAACCGTTTTTAACCTCCTCGGACAGTTCTGATCCGTTCCTCAACGTCTCCTGAGGGGTCCTCGCTGACCAGCTGCAGCAGAACCGACCAGCCAAGAACTGAAGGCATGTTTCAGCAGGAGGAATCCTCTTCTGTACCTCTCCATGTGGAGACGTGATGGGACATCTGGGCTCAGACTCAGCATCATATTCATCAACTTCCTGCTGATAAACCACAACAATCTGAGACAGTTGTCCATCCAGAACCTCCAGAGAACCGATTCTTTTCACTCTTGAAATCGTCTGTTCTCAAAACACACCTGCAGAACTTTGTATCTCAGCTCTGGTACCGGTCCAGTCCGACCACAGACCTAAACCCAGATTAAAGTGCATTTACCTGGAAGCAGGAGAAGCAGCAGGACAGCCGACGTTCCGCAGCGGAGCTCCATCCTGGTTCTGATCCGATAAACAGACGGTCCAGCCTGGCCGTGCTGAGAGGATGGAGCAGCCTGAGAGGGAGGGAGCTGAGGGTGATGATGGTGAGGAAGGTCTGAGTGTGTGCTGTGGCGCAGCGTCTCTGATGTATGAAGGGTTGTTAGTGCTCCGCAGGCTGAACACCATGTTAGGAGAAAACTCTGAGCAGGAGCGCTCACTCTGCAGGTACACAGAACATCAGCCTGGTTCTGACCCAAACAGTCCATCAATGAGTGTCACTCAGATTCAGTTTAAGGAACCAACAGAGATGATCCAGTTTATCTGATTTACTTCTGAAGGTGAAGATCAGAGAAAATGATTTGTTTGTCTGAGCATGCTCAGTTCACCTCAGCTCAGTTCCTTTCAGTTGAGTTCCATTCAGTTCAGTTCTGTTCAGTTCAGTTTAACTCATATCCATTCAATTCCATTCATTTCACTTTAGTTCAGTTCAGTTCCCATTAATTCAGTTCAGTGTATTAAGCCCAGTTTGGGAGCATCCAACTGTGTCCAGGTTCCATCAAGCTGTTGATCTGAGGTCAGCTTTAGGAGCATGGAAGTTGTCCTCCATCTATTTTGTGAAATGCTCCAACCCCACAGCATGATACTACCACCACCTTGCCTGACAATTGGTACAGCGTTGAAACCTCAGCTTGATCACCAAAAGGCATTTAGCACGTCCACGGAGCGGCTGCACCAGGAGTTGCTGTGACCGGAGCAGCTGCACCAGGAGCAGCTGTAAACAGAGCTGCTGCACCAGGAGTGACTGTAACCACAGCAGCTGCACCAGGAGCTGCTGTGACCACAGCAGCTGCACTAGAAGCTGCTGAACCAGGAGCCACTGTGACCAGAGCAGCTGCACCAGGACCCGCTGTGACCAGAGCAGCTGCACGAGGAATGACTGAACAGAGCAACTGTACCAGGAGCCTCTGCACCAGGAATGACTGTGACCGGAGCAACAACACCAGGAGCCACTGTGACCAGAGAAACTGCAACAGGAGTTGCTGTAACCGGAGCAGCTGAACCAGGAGCTCCTGCACCATGAGCTGCTGTTCCTCCGGTCACAGCAACTCCTGGTGCAGCAGCTCTGGTCACAGCGGTTCCTTGTGCAGCAGCTCCTGTTGCAGATGCTCCGCTTACAGCAACTCCTGGTGCAGCTTCTCTGGTCACAGCGGCTCCTGGTGCAGTTGCTTCGGTCACAGTCACTTCTGGTACAGCTGCTCTAGTCACGAAGGCTCCTGGACCAGTAGCTGCTGCACAAGGAGCCGCTTTGACCAGAGCAGCTGCACCAGGAGTGACTGACTGGAGCAACTGTACCAGGAGAGACTGTGACCAGAGTAACTGCACCAGGAGCCGCTGTGACCAGAGAAGCTGCACCAGGAGTGACTGTGACCAGAGAAGCTACACCAGCAGTTGCTGTAACCACAGCAGCTGCACTAGAAGCTGCTGTACCAGGAGCCACTGTGACCAGAGCAGCTGCACCAGGAGCCACTGTGACCAAAGCAGCTGCACCAGGAGTGACTGTGACAGGAGCTACTGTACAAGGAGCGGCTGCGGCAGGAGCGACTGTGACCGGAGTAGCTGCACCAGGAGCCGCTGTAACCAGAGCCTCTGCACCAGGAGCCACTGTGACCAGAGAAGCTGCACCAGGAGTTGCTGTAACCGGAGCAGCTGCACCAGAAGCTGCTGCACCAGGAGCCGCTGTGACCGGAGGACCAGCGGCTCCTGGTGCAGGAGCTCCTGGTGCAGCTGTTCTGGTGACAGCGGCTCCTGGTGCAGCAGCTCTGGTCACAGCGGTTCCTTGTGCAGCAACTCCTGGTGCAGGTTCTCTGGTCACAGCGGCTCCTGGTGCAGTTGCTTTGGTCACAGTCACTCCTGGTGCAGCGACTCCGGTCACAGCGGCTCCTGGTGCAGCTGCTCCGGTCACAGTCGCTCCTAGTGTAGCTGCTCCTTGTACAGTTGCTCCTGTCACAGTAACTCCTGGTTCAGCAGCTCTAGTCACAGTGGCTCCTGGTACAGCAGCTTCTAGTGCAGCTGCTGTGGTTACAGCAACTCCTGGTGTAGCTTCTCTGGTCACAGTGGCTCCTGGTGCAGTTGCTCCGGTCACAGTCACTCCTGGTGCAGTTACTCTGGTCACAGTCTCTCCTGGTACAGTTGCTCCAGTCAGTCACTCCTGGTGCAGCTGCTCTGGTCAAAGCGGCTCCTTGTGCAGCAGCTACTGGTCCAGGAGCCTTCGTGACTAGAGCAGCTGTACCAGAAGTGACTGTGACAGGAGCAACTGTACAAGGAGCCACTGTGACCGGAGTCGCTGCACCAGGAGTGACTGTGACCGAAGCAACTGCACCAGGAGTTGCTGTAAGCGGAGCATCTGCAACAGGAGCTGCTGCACAAGGAACCGCTGTGACCAGAGCTGCTGCACCAGGAGTTGCTGTGACCGGAGGAACAGCAGCTCATGGTGCAGGAGCTCCTGGTTCAGCTGTTCCGGTCACAGCGGCTCCTGGTGCAGCTGCTCTGGTCACAGCGGCTCCTGGTGCAGCTGCTCTGGTCACAGCAGCTCCTAGTGCAGCCGCTCCGGTTACAGCAACTCCTGTTGCAGTTTCTCTGGTCACAGCGGCTCCTGGTGCAGCTGCTCTGGTCACAGCAGCTCCTAGTGCAGCCGCTCCGGTTACAGCAACTCCTGTTGCAGTTTCTCTGGTCACAGTGGCTCCTGGTGTTGTTGCTCCGGTCACAGTCATTCCTGGTGCAGAGGATCTAGTTACAGCGGCTCCTGGTGCAGCTGCTCCTTGTACAGTTGCTCCTGTCACAGTCACTTCTGGTGCAGCTGCTCTGGTCACAGTGGCTCCTGGTGCAGCAACTCCTGGTGCAGCTGCTCTGACCACAGCGACTCCTGGTGCAGCAGCTTCTGCTGCAGCTGTTCGGGTTACAGCAACTCCTTTTGCAGCTTCTCTGGTCACAGCAGCTCCTGGTGCAGCTGCTCTGATCACAGCGGCTCCTGTACCATTAGCTCTTGCACAAAGAGCCGCTGTGACCGGAGCAGCTGCACCAGAAGCTGCTGCACCAGGAGCCGCTGTGACCAGAGCAACTGCACCAGGAGTGACTGTGACCGGAGCAACTGTACCAGGAGCCGCTGTGACCAGAGCAGGAGCTTCCTCCTGGTCAGCAGGTTCACTGTGGCTCTTGTGGAGCATGGCCAGCATAGCGAAAGGAGAAGAACTGGACCGAAACTGAGTGAAACAGAAGCCACCATCCAGATAAAACAAGTCAGAACCTCTACCAGCCTGTGGTTTTTAGGTGGAAGTTCTGTAAATCTGGGTTCATTTCTGCTTTAGATGATTTTTGCAGGACTCATTGGAATAAAGGCCAGTTATGGTCCAATAGGCTGCTTCATTGAACACAGGTAGGGAGCAAAGCAGCCAAAGTCTAAAGAAAAGCAGCTGGAGACCTTCAGGAAGCCTGGAGAACTTCGGATCAGAACCTCTTCCAGAGATCCATAGAACATCTGGATCACAGGAAGGGAGAGTTATGCCTGACAGTCACGACTGAGGACAGCAGTCTTTATTTAGCCACCACATCTGGTGGTCTGGACCGGGTTCAGGAGGGATGATCTGTGAGATTTCTATCAGAGAACCAGGACCAGTGATGTTGCAGCACTGCGGATCAGAACCATGAGTCATCAGGAGCAGATTAGAGGATTAGCAGGAAATTAATTAGCCCTCAGGACCAGAGGCGAGGAAGTCAGTCAGCGTGAGCTCCTCTCCTTAATGGGATTTTATTTCCCTCTTTTATCTGATCATGAAACGAGGAGCAAACATTCCTGCGTCATGAGCTCTGGTCAGACTGGAGCAGGTGTTCTAGACAAGTAAGGGTTACTGGTTTGTTTTTCTACGTGCTGGACTCTTAAGCATGCCACTCCAGAACCTCTGGAGTCTTGCTGAACGGAGCCGGCAGCTGCACTGCAAAAATACAAAACCTCACCAAGTATTTCTACTCTAGTTTCTACTGCAAATATCTTGAACCCACTTGAAATGAGACAAAACTAACTTAAAAGTAACTTTACAGCAGATATAGGAGCTTGATTTTTCAAGACTTCCTTAATATTAATGGAAAAGTTCCAGTTATAAGTGAAATAATCTGCCAGTGGAACAAGACATTTTAACTGCTAATATGGGAAAATGTCCTGATCCCCTGGCTGAAGGGAGCCGGCAGCTGCAGCAGAGCTCTGCCTCCCAGCTTCTGCTGAGTGAATCAGAGCCATCAGGAGGTTAATTGAGCTGCGTCTCTGCTGCCTGACGTCTCCTCAAACACCTCCTGGAAATAAAAGCAGGAGTCTTCCAGGGGACTGGGGGCCAGATCCAGACTGGTCCGGACAAAAGGAGCCGGTCATGGAGCCGAAGCTGGATGACGCTGTCTGATCCCGGGACCTTCATCACCCTGCAGCTCTCTGACATCCACACCCAACTAGCAGAAGCATCAGCATGTTCATCACGCAGCGCTGGAACCGTGAGAATAGGATAGCATCGAAGTATCCTTTATTGTCCCATGATGGGGAAATTTCTGTGCAACAACAGCAAAGTGGCAGCGACAGGCAATAATAAATAAATAAATATATATATATATATATATATATAAAGCAGAATGAAAAACAAGAAGAATACTGTGCAGTTGTAAAAAATACTCTGCTGAGTTGGTTAATTAAAGATGTAGAAGTTGTGCAAAATGTTTCTGAGCATTAAAAATAGGACCAGAAGCTGAGTCCAGAGAGCTGCTGGAGCGCTGTGTCTCATGGCGTGGAAACAGTCATCTCATCCTGACTGTGAACAAAACAAACAGATAATTGTAGATTTCAGGAGAAGCAGGGTCAAAGGTCACAGTTTCCATCACGGGACATTGGTGTTCACCTGGACTTCTGGAGGTCCTTCAGTGTTTGCAGCGAGATGCTGCAGATCTTCTATAGTCTGTTGTGGAGAGAATCTCTTCCTCCATCATCTGCTGGGGCAGCAGAGCCAGCGAATTAAAAACACTCAGCAACCTGATAAAGAAGTCTGTTTCTGGTTCTGTTCTCAGGATGACTATGGAACATCTGGAGATGATGGTCAAATTTAAGGATTCTTCATAAAAATAAGAGATAAGGAATAACCCTCAGCATCCTTCTCATCAGACAGTTATAGTGCCTTTAGTCAGAAGCTTTCCAGGAGCACTGTAACAGACTGCTACAGGAGATTCTTCCTGCCCACAGCCATCAGAATCTACAATAACTCTGAAAAACCTCGGATGATATCAGTTGCAACATTTAATGTCCCTTTGGGATCAAAAAAGTATTTCTGAACTGAACAAAAAATAATAATAATCCATAAATGTAGTCAGTTCATGTAGTTAGATGTTTATTTGAAATAAAATATTTTTAATAATTTTTTAACAAATGAAACGTTCAACTTTACTTAAAATATATTTTATTGATGAAAGAAGTGACCAAATGAGATGTTTGCAGTTTATTCTTTCACTTTGGAACATTATGTAATGACACGCCCCTCTCTCTGATTGGCTGAGCGGATCGTCACTCCAACTTGAACCAACCAATGGCAGCGCGTGCATCAAGATGCAAACTAATACAAACTACCTGCCGCCATGTTGTGTCTCCACTGCCCGGAGGGACGTCCGGTCGTAAATAGTAAATGACGGTACCGCCTGCTGGGCCGCTGACTGGACCGGACCTCAGCAGAACGCCATGAGCCGCCCGTCCTCAGCCGGAGGTGGAGGACCAGGAGCCGGGAAAGCAGGCGCGGGAAAGCACGGAGGGTCCGGAGGCGCCGCTTCTGCCGCCGCCGTGGCCGCAGCGGCGGCAGTTGCCGCCGGTGTGGGCACCGTCCCCGGGTCGGGTTCTGTTGCTCCGTCCTCCGCCGGATCCCTGCCGCCCGTCGCGGGTCTCCCCGGGCAGCCCCCGGAGCTGACGGCTCTGTTCGAGTGCCCGGTGTGCTTCGACTACGTCCTGCCGCCCATCCTGCAGTGCCAGGCGGGTCACCTGGTCTGCAACCAGTGCCGCCAGAAGCTGAGCTGCTGCCCGACCTGCCGCGGCCCGCTCAGCCCCAGCATCCGGAACCTGGCCATGGAGAAGGTGGCCTCCACGCTGCCTTTCCCCTGTAAGGTAAGACACCGGCACCAGAACCGGGACCACCGCGGAAACACCGCTGGCGTCGCACGCGACTTCCCAGTGTATGTGCGCGCGTCGGGTGACGTCATGGGGAGTCCTTCTGAACCAAAACAAGGCTGCAGTCTGGATCCAGAAACAGAACCTGAGCAGGTATTATTGTGGAATGGGAGATCCAGAGCTCGGGTTCTGGTTTCTCAGGAACCTGAGACGCCCTCAGCTGACAGGGGGTCCATGTCAGGATGTTTAGTGTCCATGTTTCCTTCACCGGCTGGTTCTGGAGCTGTTTGGGTCACATTCTGGTTGGTTCTACCAGGAAGCTGCTGATGTGGGTCTAATGAAAAGTTCTGCTGTTCAGCTGCACGGTGTAACAGAACCTGCAGTCTGTGGCTCTGCTCCAGAAACATTAAAGTTGAAGAGGACTGAACTGAAAGCTGAGTCCTGACCTCAGAGCTGATGGGACTGCTGGTTCTGGGAAAGGTTCTGGGTATCGGCTGCTCCCTGCTGCTGCGGGCCATAACCGGAACGACTGGATCCGATCGTCTGTGCCTCTTCCTAACCCTGACCAAGGTCAGAACCAGGTCAGAATCGCTGATAATCAACAGAACCAGTGGAATCAGTCGGCAGCTCAGAGTTCATGGAAGCTTCCAGGTCAAAGGTCAGGATTCTGACGAAGCTTTCAGCAGGACATTAATAAGAGATGAAGTTTCCACTCTGGCTGGAGACGGACACGTCTCAGCGAGGGGACACGTGGATGTGGTGATCAGTAGTATACGAATAATTCATTATGTTACCGGTTGATAACTTCGGTCCTCGGTTGTTGCTGCCCGTAGGAGCTGCCGCGGCGGCAGCGGAGCAGCGCATACGTTCGCATCGTTGCAGCAAAATGAAACGCCAACAGTAAGACCTGAGCTCGTGACGGAGTCCAGCACGCTGAGGACAGGAATGTACACCAATCTGATTCTGTTCAACGTGATTAAAAGTCTGAAACCATCTGGGTTTAAACTGGTTCACCAGAACCAGTGGAGGTTCTGCTTTGAAGCCCAGTTCTTCCACCAGATGTGAAGTGAAAACAGGAACCAGAACAGAAAGTTCTGCTTCCTTCTCCGAGCGCTGGAGCTGCATCCACATGCAGCAGCAGCCCGGGCTGCGTGTGAGCAGCCTCCCTGCTGCCACTGCCTGACCCCTCCTGCTGGGGGCGCTGTGGTGGAGCTCTGCATGTCTGAGCTGGCTCTGGGTCCCGTCTGGACCTGCCGGTTCTGACGACGGCTTTCAGAACTTTCTGAACATCTGCAGATGATCCAATAAAAGCGTCTTCATGTCCTCCAGGAGACCAGCTGCTCCATGTCTGGATCCTCCTGGTTCCATACTGGAAACACTGGACTCACTGGAAAACTCCTTGGGTGTCTAAAACTGTCGTTCAAAACATGTTTCAGGTTGGATGATCCATCATCCGTTCATCCATCCGTCCATCTGTTCATCCATCCATCCAACTGTTCATCCATCCATCCAGCTGTCCATCCATCCATCCGTCCGTCCAGCCATCATCCATCCATCGTCCAGCCGTCCGTCTGCATAAAGGAATGAAGGAGTGAATTTGGTGGTGTCGTGGTTTCCTTCAGCCGTTCTCTTCCATCCTGAATCAGCTGCCGTCTTCCAGCTGCAGTGCCTTTACCCAACAGAAGAGGGCGCACTCAGGGTCAGAAGTATACATACACCCTCCACTAATATCTGCTCCATGTCTCTCAGCAAGCTGCACCTTAAAGTCCCACTACCTGGACCAATCAACAAGGTTCTGGTATCATTCTGGGTTACTGCTCTGCTGGACAGGACCGGTACCAGACCTGCTTCTAATCAGAGTCCATCAACAGGGTGGAGGTCCAAGCTTTGGGAAGACCGTTTCAGAACCAGTTCTGATGTGTCTGGGATCGTGGTTCTGCTGGAGCAGTCATTGGAGCACTGATTTCGGAGCAGCATTTGGTGCAACACAAACTCTGAAGTCGGAGGTTTAGTGGATTTTAAACGCTGTGGTCAATCGCCAGTCTGACCGAGTGAAGAATTTTATTTCAACAAAGTTATGATGGAGGGAAATACAGCTGGGAAGGAAGAGAGGAAGAGTAGAGAGCCACAGGTGCTGACAGTTAGGGAAAAAGATTAAAAGGAACGGTAAATAACGTCCTCGGCTGAAGTAAGAATGTGCCAATAGTTATAGCTGCTCTCATAAGTTGTACCATTTCTTTCTCAATAGTTTCCATTCTTACTAGATATATAATATATTTATTTTCAGAAGTGAGGACCAGGAAAATGTCCTCACCTCCCACAGTGACCTCGATGTGTGGGTAACAATGGTGAAACTGGTCCCCACTATAGTAATACAGTACACACACACAGTGTGTGTGTTCCACAGCAGAGAGGAGTGAAACAGGATCGCCGAGGAGGCTTCATGTCCCCGGCCCCTCCCTCTCTGCGCGTGGCTGTTTTTCCACCACAGAAGAAGAAAGCTGATTTTTTTTTTTTTTTTCTCTCTCTCTCCTGCTGCTGCAGAGAGAGAGGGGGGCGATCGAGGTTGCGCTGCGTTAACGGCTGCAGAGTCGGTTCTGGACTTCTCTGGCGCTGGTCCATCTGTTGGGTTACTGATTATCAGCCAGCTGGTTCTGGTTCTGGTCGACCCGCGGAGGTGGCAGCAGGCTGAAGATCAAAGGGTCCAGGTACGGTCGTCCAGACTGGCTCATTGTGTCTGATCGCTGTCGATCTGCTGATCGGTTGGTGGGAATAAATCTTTGTTCCTGATGTTGTTTGGCTCCCTGGAGCCGGGAGGTTCTGAGATGGTCCAAACGGGTCACCAGCTGCAGCTTCTGTTCTGGTTCTGAGCTTTTACCCTGGAGGGAGGTTCTGCTGGGAGTCCCTTTGGTTCTGGATCACACCCAGCCAGGTTCTGTTTCAATCTTTCCTTTCGACGACCTGGTCCAGTTTGTTCAGAACCTGAATCATGGTTCCATTTGGTTCAGTTCTGGTGTCTTCAGGTCCTGAACTTTCTCAGGATGTTTTCCGGACCGTCTCTTAGAACCTGTCATGATGAGTTCTGCTGGTTCTCCCTGGAGGACAACCGGACCTCATTCAGAGTTGATCTGGTTCTGATCCTGGATCAGAACCCAGTTGGGTAGTCCAGTCTGTGAGATTCAGCTCCAGAATTCATCAGAACCTAAATGTTGAAGCAGAATCATGAAAGGAACCGGGTCACTAGAACCGCTGATCAGAACCAGTTAGAACCGCTGCTCAAGTCCTGGATGGTTCTGGTTGGTTCTGTTTGGTTTGTAATCATCAGTGTGTTTCTGGGTTCGTCATCTGTGATCATTTGGGTTTCTGGACTGGTTCTGGTTCTGTCTGGCAGAGCTGCAGCTGGTGCTGATGAGTCAGAAAGTACACCCCGCTCCAACTGTTGGCTCTCACATATCAGGATGTAATGAGAACATCCGGCACCAGGTTCTGGGTCGGTTTCAGTCCCACCGAAGGTTGATTCCTGACTAAAGAAGTAAGTACACCCCTGCTGAGGGTCAGAGAAGCATCCAGGATCTTCATCATCAGTGTGGGCTCTTCTTCAGCAATGAACTCAGAGATCCATCGACCTGGGAAGGGTCAAAGGTCATCTCCAGACCATCTGAGGTCCATCATCCTTATTCTCTCAGTAATGTTAAAAATTAACAATAAAATAACAATTAATTGAAAAAATGTTTAAAATTAAACAAAATCAAAGATAAAATTTAAACATGTAAAAAAATAAAATAAAAAATCTTTAAAAATGTGAAAAAAACAAATTAAATAAAAATAGGATCATCTTCCAGAGAGGAAAACGTCTCAGGCAGCTACCAACCTTCCCAGGAGTGGACGTCCCAGCAGGGTCAGCCTGAGGTCAGAGGTCAGAGACATGACCAGGAACCGCAGAGCTCCATCCCAGACTCTACAGGCCTCAGTTAGCAGGTTAAAGGTTAAAGGTCAGAGGCTGTGATGGAGATGTTGGACCATGATGGAGGGAGCCAGACACTTTATACTACTATGAGGTACGGTGGTGGAGAGGCGATGGTCTGGGCTTGTCCTGAGATGACCAGAACCTCATCTGCTGTTCTCGAGTCAGATGTCAGAACCTGGTTCCGAACGGATCTGTTATTTTGTCCTGATGTGTCAGAATCGCCAGCAGGTGCACTTTCTTTTCTCCCCGACTGTCTCTTTACTGATGAGAGCATCGCAGCTGGTTCTGGTTCTGTAATAACGCTGCGGTGGGCTCGTCGTTGCAGCTGTAATCGATGCTCTGCCCGGCGTCCTGCCTGCCGCTCCTGCAGGAGCTGGCTCAGTGGCGCTGCCTGCTGGGCTGGCACCGCCACGGAGTCGCTCCGTCCAGCCGCGCCGGGATAACCGCTAACGTGGGCCAGCGACGGGGGCCAGAGGTCAGGGACAGAGCCGGCCGACCCGTGGGACATACCAAGCCGCTGCTGGGCAGCCAGGTGAGTCCAGAGTGACATCATCAGGGTGTGAGACCAGGTGAGGCCTGAACAGGCTGCTGTCAACATGGCCGCTCCACAGACTGCGGCTGAGCAGTTGCGATAAACCAGGGGGCCAAAGCCTGGTCCTGGAGGGACTTCTAGATGTGTCCCTGGTCCAACAGCTGACACCTCAGCGAGCTCCTGAGCAGCCAGTCAAGTTCTACAGAACCCGACTAGTGACCCGGTTCAGGTGTTGAAGCAGATACACATCTAGAATAGTGCAGCATGTTACTGTAAACATCTTTCAGCTGTGAAAAGAAGCATAAACATTGGCATGCTAGCCCCTCAGGTTGTGTGTTTGTCATATCAGACACTTCAATTTCAGGATGATGAACATGTTTCAAGATGGCTGCCATTTTTGAGCCTTTTAAACCAGTTGTTGCCATAAAATGCTCCCCATTTTTTATGACTTGGATGAACTTCATGTCCCGTCAGATGTTTTCCACTCTGGTCGTCCTGCTCATCCAGCTTTAAAGTGATAATATGGAGGAGAATCAGAAACTGAGGACTTTGCTGTTTGCGAGTCTCAACCAGTCATCAACTGGAAGGAGATGAAGATGTGAGACACAGACTGGGAGACAGTCAGGTTAACGGTTAGCGTTAGTAATTAGTAACAGTAGTTAGTGATTTATTTATTTTTTTGTGTGTGTGTGTATGTGTGTTTAGGAGTATACCGTTAGGGGAGCTATTTTTTTAAGTGTTTAGCAGTTTAATAATAGCGGAGATAAAAATTGTTTATGTTTAGCATTAGCTAAGCTATGATTCTTGTTTAGCAAATTAGTGGTTAGTGAACCTAACTTTTTGGTTAGCTGTGGCTAATAACTACTGCCAGTTTTAGTGCAAACATATATTTACCATTACAACCATGGCGGCCATTTTGAAAAATGTCCACCAGAAAAAGGAAACACAAGATCAAGAAAATCTATGTGATTTCTATGGTTCAAAACATGTAGGCTATGATTTGACACCAAACACATTCATCTAATTGGTGATTTTAGTGCAAAAATAAATTTTCTGTGACGACCATCTTGACAAATGGCTGCCATTTTTAATATTCCAGTAGCTAACAGATCCTTCTTCTATCCGCATGTGAAAGATTTCGCTGAAATATTTAATTATCTGCTGCACTGGAAGGAGCAGACCTCAGGACTGGACTCAGAGTTTACCTCCAGAATCATCTCCAGAGGTTGGAGTTTTACAGATGAACCAGAGAGCTCTGCTCCCAGGTTCTGGTCGGAACCGAACAGAACAGAGATCTTCAGGTTTTCATCATCAGAAACAAGAGAACATCTTTTAATGTCAGAACAGGAACGTCACTTCCTGTATAAACAGCCGACTTCACTCATTGGTCCAGGCGGAACCGTCTCATCGGGTCAGAAACCTGAACTACATCTTTGGTCTTCAGAGTCCTCTCAGCCTGACCCAAAAACAACCTGAACTGAATTTAAAGGTTTAACTTTGTTCTAAAGAAGCTCCAGCACCAGCTGTGGCGGCCATCTTGTCCGTCTTAGTCTACCGTGGCTTCTGCGCCAGATCCTCTCCGACAAACACCAGGCTGGTCCATGTTCCGGTGTTTTCCTCAGATCTTGGAATGCTCTCACTTTGCAAACACGCTCTGCTGCCTCTGGAAACTGAAAAAGTTTCTGCTCTCAGATTTAAAGCTGTTTAAATCTTCTCCTCTCGCTCAAAGCTGAGCGAACTGGACTGAATGGGAGGAGTTGATCCTGTTCCAGGATCGACCTCAGGGGGGAGTATTCTTCTAAACCTTAGGCGTGCTAACTGTCAGACACTTCACTGCTCTCACTCAAAACTCTCAACACTCAGAAATGCGCTGTGCTGCCTCTGACCTCTACATGGTTTAATTTCAGCCCAGACTTTGCTAGCTGCTGCCCTCCTCTACCTGGTCTCAGTTCAGCTGCTGATCAGAGCCAGTCTGGTTCTGGTTTTACTGGTTCGAACGACAGCAGAAGGTGTTTAGAGCGGCATTAAATCTGAGAGCAGAACAAGGACTGATGGCTGAAGGCTGGGCCAAACTCCTCCCATTAACCGGCTCCCAGTGGGAGTGATCTGAGCTCAGTGGGGCCCTGGCCCAGTAACCAGCCTCGCTCCCAGGCCCTTCAGGCTGACTCGTATCGATCGGGGCATCTGAGCTGCTAATGTGAATCTGATCCGCAGCTTAATGCATCAGAAGTTCTCCAGGCGTCCTGCTGAAACCTGACTCCTGATCCTGGTCTCCGTCCGTCTGCTGCTCAGGGTCCAGCCGTCTGAAGGCTGAACCCGGGTTCTGGTTCCAGAGCTTCATCTTCTCAGGGTTTCCCCCAGAGAACGAGCTGATCCCGGGGGCATGGCGCCAGGGCGCTCCACCTGTGGCCCGCTGCGTTTTTGTGTTGAAAAGTTGAAAGGAAATTTGAAAATGTGACGAGGTAATTGTGTAGCTGAAAGAGGTTATTGGCGATGCTTAAACACCAACTGTAGTCTTTAAAAGGCAAATGCAATGAAATACAATTAAAATAAATGTGATTTTTTTTTTTTTGTTAAATCTTAATGAAGTGATCAGCCAGTGGATCTTAAAACAAGCCATGTTTGAAAGTAAGCTGTAGTAAAAGAAATGCTCCCTGAAATGGCCGATGACGAGTCAGTATTTGTGTTCTTTACTAAGAGAACAAATAAGCTACGCAGCATGTTGGAATGAATCACAAACTAATGGACTCAGCCTGAAGCCGCTTTAAGGAACGTCGTTCTGTGAGGTTCTCCGTGGGTGTGGGGGATCACCGCTGGCGCCGGGCGCAGCAGCGCCAGCGCCAGGGTTGCTCCGCAACGGCAGAGCAGCGGTCCTAAGAACCGCCAGGGCCTCTACAGCCTGCAGGGGGCGGCGGCTCCTAACACCCAGAAGAGGCGCACACGAATATCCCTCACACCCGTGGAGCGTGGCGGTTTATAAACACGTCACCATGGCAACCAAAACGGATGTTTCCAACTCTCCGCCTCACTAACATCCCGTTTCTTTCTCACATTGACCAGCTGGCTCGTTTACTGGACACTGACGTCCGTGGTTTGACCATATATGGCTAAGTAGGGGCGTGTCCAGGGCAGAACCTGGGGGCGGGGCCTCGTGTCGCAGCCGTGATTCATGAGGAAACCGCCGCTGGCGTGCTGGTTTATGCATCTCTGTTTGGTGCACGAACCCTTGATGAGTGAGACCTGGTTCTGGTTCTGGTCCGGTAACCCGTCCTGTCTGTGCTCTGCAGTACTCCTCGGCCGGCTGCCTGCTGTCGCTGCACCACAGCGAGAAGCCCGACCACGAGGAGGTGTGCGAGTTCCGGCCCTACACCTGTCCCTGCCCGGGCGCCACCTGCAAGTGGGCGGGGCCTCTGGAGGCCGTCATGCCGCACCTGACGCACGCCCACAAGTCCATCACCACGCTGCAGGTCAGAACCGAGCCACACGGACCTGGCTATACGGGTCAGAACCAGACTACATGGGTCAGAACTGCCTCAGATGGGTCAGAACCCGATACATATGGGTCAGAACCCGATACATATGGGTCAGAACCAACACATACAGGTTAGAACCACCACAGACGGGTCAGAACCCGATACATATGGGTCAGAACCAACACATACAGGTTAGAACCACCACAGACGGGTTAGAACCCGATACATACGGGTCAGAACCCGATACATACGGGTCAGAACCAACACATACAGGTTAGAACCACCACAGACGGGTCAGAACCCGATACATATGGGTCAGAACCACCACATACAGGTTAGAACCACCACAGACGGGTTAGAACCCGATACATACGGGTCAGAACCCGATACATACGGGTCAGAACCAACACATACAGGTTAGAACCACCACAGACGGGTTAGAACCACCACAGACGGGTCAGAACCACCACATACAGGTTAGAACCACCACAGACGGGTCAGAACCCGATACATATGGGTCAGAACCACCACATACAGGTTAGAACCACCACAGATGGGTCAGAACCCGATACATATGGGTCAGAACCCGATACATATGGGTCAGAACCACCACATACAGGTTAGAACCACCACAGACGGGTCAGAACCCGATACATATGGGTCAGAACCACCACAGACGGGTCAGAACCCGATACATACGGGTCAGAACCAACACATACAGGTTAGAACCACCACAGACGGGTCAGAACCCGATACATACGGGTCAGAACCCGATACATACGGGTCAGAACCAACACATACAGGTTAGAACCACCACAGACGGGTTAGAACCCGATACATATGGGTCAGAACCCGATACATATGGGTCAGAACCAACACATACAGGTTAGAACCACCACAGACGGGTCAGAACCCGATACATATGGGTCAGAACCACCACAGACGGGTCAGAACCCGATACATACGGGTCAGAACCAACACATACAGGTTAGAACCACCACAGACGGGTCAGAACCCGATACATACGGGTCAGAACCCGATACATACGGGTCAGAACCAACACATACAGGTTAGAACCACCACAGACGGGTTAGAACCCGATACATATGGGTCAGAACCAACACATACAGGTTAGAACCACCACAGACGGGTTAGAACCCGATACATACGGGTCAGAACCACCACAGACGGGTCAGAACCCGATACATACGGGTCAGAACCAACACATACAGGTTAGAACCACCACAGACGGGTCAGAACCCGATACATATGGGTCAGAACCACCACAGACGGGTCAGAACCCGATACATACGGGTCAGAACCAACACATACAGGTTAGAACCACCACAGACGGGTCAGAACCCAATACATACGGGTCAGAACCCGATACATACGGGTCAGAACCAACACATACAGGTTAGAACCACCACAGACGGGTTAGAACCCGATACATATGGGTCAGAACCCGATACATATGGGTCAGAACCAACACATACAGGTTAGAACCACCACAGACGGGTCAGAACCCGATACATATGGGTCAGAACCACCACAGACGGGTCAGAACCCGATACATACGGGTCAGAACCAACACATACAGGTTAGAACCACCACAGACGGGTCAGAACCCGATACATATGGGTCAGAACCACCACAGACGGGTCAGAACCCGATACATACGGGTCAGAACCAACACATACAGGTTAGAACCACCACAGACGGGTCAGAACCCGATACATACGGGTCAGAACCCGATACATACGGGTCAGAACCAACACATACAGGTTAGAACCACCACAGACGGGTTAGAACCCGATACATATGGGTCAGAACCCGATACATATGGGTCAGAACCAACACATACAGGTTAGAACCACCACAGACGGGTCAGAACCCGATACATATGGGTCAGAACCACCACAGACGGGTCAGAACCCGATACATACGGGTCAGAACCAACACATACAGGTTAGAACCACCACAGACGGGTCAGAACCCGATACATACGGGTCAGAACCCGATACATACGGGTCAGAACCAACACATACAGGTTAGAACCACCACAGACGGGTTAGAACCCGATACATACGGGTCAGAACCACCACAGACGGGTCAGAACCCGATACATACGGGTCAGAACCAACACATACAGGTTAGAACCACCACAGACGGGTCAGAACCCGATACATACGGGTCAGAACCAACACATACAGGTTAGAACCACCACAGACGGGTCAGAACCCGATACATACGGGTCAGAACCACCACATACAGGTTAGAACCACCACAGACGGGTTAGAACCCGATACATACGGGTCAGAACCACCACAGACGGGTCAGAACCCGATACATACGGGTCAGAACCACCACAGACGGGTCAGAACCCGATACAGACGGTCAGAACCAACACATACAGGTTAGAACCACCACAGACGGGTCAGAACCCGATACATACGGGTCAGAACCAACACATACAGGTTAGAACCACCACAGACGGGTCAGAACCCGATACATACGGGTCAGAACCAACACAGACGGGTTAGAACCACCACAGACGGGTCAGAACCCGATACATATGGGTCAGAACCAACACAGATGGGTCAGAACCCGATACATACGGGTCAGAACCAACACAGACGGGTTAGAACCACCACAGACGGGTCAGAACCCGATACATATGGGTCAGAACCAACACAGATGGGTCAGAACCCGATACATACGGGTCAGAACCAACACAGACGGGTTAGAACCACCACAGACGGATCAGAACCGCCACACATGGGTCAGAACTGACACACATTTGGGTCAGTGGTAGCGGGTCGACCCGGTCCTGACCCCAGAACTTGTCCCCGCAGGGCGAGGACATCGTGTTCCTGGCGACGGACATCAACCTGCCCGGCGCCGTGGACTGGGTCATGATGCAGTCGTGCTTCAGCCACCACTTCATGCTGGTTCTGGAGAAGCAGGAGAAGTACGAGGGCCACCAGCAGTTCTTCGCCGTGGTCCTGCTCATCGGCGCCAGGAAGCAGGCGGAGAACTTCGCCTACCGCCTGGAGCTGAACGGGAACCGGCGCCGCCTCACCTGGGAGGCCACGCCCCGCTCCATCCACGACGGCGTGGCGGCCGCCATCATGAACAGCGACTGCCTGGTGTTCGACACGTCCGTCGCTCACCTGTTCGCCGACAACGGCAACCTGGGCATCAACGTCACCATCTCCATGTGCTGAGGAGCGGGTCGGAACCGGAGCGGCCCGCGGCCCAAACGGACCGCTCTGCTCCGATCCCCGCTGCTGACAGAACTCCGGGTCGACCTGAAGATTCTGGAGAACTCGGACTTCAGAGGAATCTGGTCCGCGAACCTGTCTGGAACGGTTCTGATCCGGTTACTGACTCATTCAGGTCCACAATGGTTCTGAGAAAAACTGTTTCCCGGTTCTGATAAATAACCTGTGGATCGGAACAGACCGGAGCTCCTGACAGAAACCAGAACTCCATGTTTCAGTCTGTCGGACCCTTCCAGCTGGTAGAACCTCCCAGGTTCTGGAGCTTCCCGAGCTTCATCATCTCATTAGTTTGGACCCAGAACCAGAAGTCCTGCTGTCGGCCAGCAGGGGGCGACTCTGCTGACACGAGGCAGAAATGGACCCATGAGCAAACTGGCTCTGGGCTTCCTGTTTCAGCTGGACGTAGCGAGGGAAACCGAACCTCCAGAAGGTCCTGGCCCACCGTTCTTCTACCGGGCCCGGACTCAGCTGCTGGACCTTCAGGTAAAAACCAGACCTTAGCGTCTGGACTGACAGGAAGGTTGCTGGTTCAGATCCCAGCAGCCGGAGGAAGAGTCTGTTCCGCCACCAGAGCCTTACTTTTCTACCGCCGACCTCTTTCTGTGAGACCCAGGTCACTGCTCACCTCTGCGTAACCATGGAGACGGGATGGACCCACGGGACCAAGCCACAGACATTGCTGGTTGCCTCATGGTTGGAACAGGAAGATACCTCACACCACACCTGGAAACCACCTCAGACCTCCTCACACCTCTTCAGATGCAGGAAAACCGGACTCTGACTGCAGCTCAGGACACGTTAGAACCGGTTCAGGTCAACAGAAATCTTTAATCTGCAGATTTAGGGTCAAAGTTCAAGCTTAGAATATTTAAAGCGATCATGAAGATCAGTTTATGTGAGCAGAAGAAGACATGTCAACAACTTTTTCACTTTTAGGAGCTTTAAGCTTCCTCCTGAGGCCAGTGGTGCCCTCTAGGGGTGAACAGGGGGTGCCATGGCCCCCCTAAAAAAATCCTCCATCCCCTTTAAATCCTTTTACTTCATACAAACCACACAGTCACCTTCTTCAATCAAAACATGAAAGTAAAATCCAACAAACAGATGAATAATAAATAAAACTCCACCTGAGTTTCCTCTAGGAGGAGGACTAGTTTGGGGTTCCCACTGGCCCCATCTGGCCACCCCTACGAAAATGCTCATTGGCGCCACTGGCTTAGGCTTGCTTAGCATCATTAGCATGCTAGCTGTTAGTTTTCAAATAAATCTCATTAAAACAATTATGTCATTTTTATTTCTAGGCTGATAATGGGAGCACTTTGCTGGAGAAACATTTTAACTGGTTTCCTGTTTCACATTTATGAGCTGGGCCTCAACAGAACCTGACGGGGTCCAAACATTACCGTCAGGCTAACATAAACCATGCCACCTTTGTAGTTTCAGATCTAACAGATTTTGCGGTTGTTTGATGTTTTTGAAGACGACTTAATTCCAGGAACGTTTCATCTTAGTATAATAAGTGAGTTTAAAATCTGGTTTATCCCGATGGAACTCCATAAGGAACGCGGTCCGTCCGTTAAATCATGGATCTGTCAGATTATTCTAGATGTAACTTACATGGACATAGAGCTACATACGTAGATATGTCTCGAACTACATATAATTTGAGATGTTTTAATTGGCTTCCTGTAGACTAAAATATGATGCGATGTTTATTGTTTGATGATGTCAGATGGTGAGAATTTATTTGATGAACAAATGAAAAACAACGATGATCTGCTATTATGATACAGTTGCATTTAAAGTGATGTTGAATCAACAGAAGGCAAAATTATGTAAGTGGTTAATAAAGAAGTGAACAAATAAATGCCTAAATCACTTACATTTAAAATAAAACGTAATAGAAAAATCACCTAAACATTAGTTATATACAAAATAATGATGTGATCAGACAGGTTTTTATAGAGTAAAGCTCCTGATAATTGTTCATTCCTAAAGTTGATCAAAATATTTAACCAAGAAAAGCAGAAAAACATGAATCATTCTGATTTCTAAGGAGGAAATTAACTTCATTCAGATGCTGAACATAAAACTAATGAAGGATTTTGGTTCATCTGTGATAATCCAGAACTAATAAACATTCCCAGCCTGGGATCAGTGTGAGGTGTGGTGGTCCGGCCCGTGTCTGGGTCCAGTTCCCAGTTCCCAGTCCTTGCTGCTAAAATAATCCGAACACATTGGTCCGGGTCGCGTCTACATGCCTCCAAACGCTCTTTATGGAAAATAACTGGTTTTTCTCTATTTTTCATAAACAACAGAGATATCAGGTATTTAAACTTTAGATTTATGTAGATAAAATATTAATTCTGTAAAGTTTCCATCAGGTTTCGTGTCCTTGAGGACAGCAAGTTACTCTGATGCCTGGTGGTAGCGATGCTGAAAATAAATCAGAAACATTTAATCACGTCATGATTTAAAGCTAAACAGCTAGCATGCTATGCTAACAATCAGGAAGTTTTAATGGTTAAATTGTTTCATGACATGTTTATTCACATAAACTGATCTCATGTTATTACTAGGTTTTCTCTCATGGGAGCTAATTTTAGCTAATTTTTTTTTATTTTTTTTTAATTGAAACTTTATTAATCCCAGATGGACATTAAATGTTCAGGTCTGTTGGCAGTCCACCCTCCAAATCCAATATGGCCGCTGTGCATATGGGCTGATAACTGCAGTGATAAACTACCATGCTTCAGTTTGTATCTTTTTTAAATCAGTGAGGTGCATTTTGAACTGTCCAGGTCCTGTTAGTGAACCCAGAAAGATGCTAACAGCGTTAGCATTAGCCTGGACACAGCGCAATAATCAGGATTTATCAGAACTTTTCTCACTTGTAACTGAAACACAGTAAAGCTGATGTGACATCAAATACTGACTTCCTGTTGATTTAAAATTACACTTCCTGTTTCCTTATGCCCACCCACACAGTTTGTTCTGATTGGCCCGTTTCAAGAACCCTACAGAAAAGTGTGAAACCGTTATTTTTACTGTTGGCTCATTTTCTAAAAGTCTGCGGGTTGATTCATTTTTTTCCAAATGTAACCAAATAAAACGAGTGAATAAATGATTTTTCTATTTGCTTCTGTTGTTTTGTGCCTCAGAAACGGTAAGTTCTGTCTGGATCACTGGTTTGAGCTGGTCATTCAACCCCAGAACCCACCGTGAGAGGAAACTCCTGGGTTGTTGCGGTCGGTGTCAGTGGAACCACTAGAGGGTTCTGATTCTGCTGTAACTGGGTTCTGGGATGGTTCTGGATTTATTTTGGTTGTCTTGTTTCTCTGCTGTAAATGTCACAGATTTGATTTTCCTCCAGAATGTTCTGCTCAGGGTGTGGTGATGGTTCTGACCCAGTGAAATGTTCAGAACATTCTGGATTTAACCAGCTTCTCCATCCGGAACAGCTGCGGTTCTGGATGGTTCTGGAGACTGTGGACCTGGAGGTTCTGTTTAACTGGTCAGAACTGCTATGGAACCCCCTGAAGATACAGAAAGATGCTGATGTGAGCCCACTAGACGGTTCTGATGGGTCCAGAAATCATTTAAGACAGCTGTTAAGTTTCAGAAAGAACACAGTGCTGCTGGGAGCTGCCCAGAAAGGGAGGGAATCACCATGGCAACCAGTGACTCAGCATTTTCCAGCAGCTGCTTCTTCTGCTGAACTTTAAACGCTCTCAAACATGAATGTTTCAACCAACATTTTATTTTCTTTTATTAATAAACTGATCAGTAAAGGTCTTCGCTGGTTTCTGACCGGTGCCCCCTGGTGGCTGGAGGCCAGCAAGCGACCGCTACGGCCACGCTGATCAACAGCCAGGAAGTGACCTCACAGGAAAAACGTTTGAAGTTGAACTAAAACAAGCTTCCAGCAACCATCGTCTTCGTCTCCTGTCGTCTCTGTCTCGTCTTCTGCCGTCGTCTCGATCCGTCTCTCTCCATCTCTCTCCATCTGTCCTTGTCTCCGTCGGCGTCTCTTCTTCTGCCGTCGTCTCTGTTTGTGTCTCTCCCTCTGTCCTCTCTTCTTCGATCATCGTCTCCGTCTCTCCTCCTCCTCCTGTCGTCCTCTCTGTCCCTCTGTCCGTTCTGCGGCGCCCCCTGCTGGTTGTACTTGTCATAGGCGGCGTCCTGTTTCTCCTCCTTGACTCTGACGGCTGCAGAAGGATGACGAGGCGACGAATCAGCTGAGGAAGACGACTCTCTGCTCTTCTTCTTCTCCTTTTTCTCTTTCTTTTTCTTTTTCTTCTCTTTCTTATCTGAGACAAATAAAACCAGCAGAAGAAGAAATGAACCTCTGTCTGGTTTTGGATCAGGGGTTTTCTGACGGCAGGAAGTGACCTCACCTTTCTTGGCCTTCTTCACAGGTACGACCTGCTGCTCCTCGTCCTCAGAGCGGGCGGCGGCAGGCTCTCTGGGAGCGCAGCCGTCCTCTCTGAGACGTTTGGTCACATCGTCGATGTCCTCGTGGTCTTTGGGGGGGCGGTAGCTCTTGACGTGGTCCACCCGGATGGTCCGACCTTTGATCTGGAGACACACACAGCGATGATGGGGTCAGTTCCAGCTGCCCGCCAGCTGGGGGGGGGGGGGCGCCGCCACCCGGCGTCCTCACCTTGATGCCGTTGAAGTTGTCCACCGCCAGGACGGTGCTCCTCTGGTCCTCGTAGCAGACGAAGCAGAAGCCTTTGGACTTCCCCGTCTTCTTGTCTCTCACCAGGTTGATGTTGACGATCTCGCCGTACCTGACCGGACCGGATCGTAGCGTTTAGCCCGATGTCTGACGTTTACGGGACGACCTCTGAGGGTCGGCGTGATCGTGACTTACTGGGAGAAGACGCAGATCAGGTCCCCTTCAGTCAGCTCGTACGGAAACCCTCCTGCAGGAACACAGACAGGAAACACTGGACTGGAGGGAATCATTCAAACCCTGTGACATCACTTCCTGTCTGAGCCTGCCTGGATGGAAATACTGAAAACAACCGAAACTAATTGCACTAATTATTATTATTAGTTCTATGTTAATGTCTCACTGTAAAGATGTTTAACATTTCATTCTTGATTAAGTTTACTTTTTGAATCTTTGACATTATTTCGGTATTAAATACTCATTATTTTCCTCTAACAGAATAAATCCGTCCCTCCAGGATTTTGATTGTTTTAGTGATTATTTTCCAATCAAAATCGCTGATTTTTTGGAGCTACTTTTGAAATATTTAAAAGGAATTTTGCGGAAGTTTTTTCTCATGTAATTTTCCCTCCGAAATCTACAAATAGAAGACAAAATCTGAGAAGAAATAACAAGCTGACAGTTTAAACACACATCGTGTTATTTTTCTAACTGCACATCAAATCAGGCTGAGGCGGTAGAGTAGTAGAAGAAGAAATACTGCCACCTGCAGGTGGGAGTTAGCATCACTTAAATCCAAGGTTTCTGATATTTTTGTGGAAAATTTGCAATAAATTGATAATTATGCATTAGCGCCAAAAAAATATAGAGATCTGTTGATTTTGCGCAAATTTCTGCAACAAACATTTCACAGAACAATAACACTGAATTTATTGAATGATTTAGACATCGGTTTGTGTATTTCTGTCATAAGTGTAGATTTTTGGCCGCTTCCAGCCTCCATAGGACGGTGAGGGGGTGTCAGATGAAGGCCTCACCAACAAAGATCCAGGCGCTGTCCCTGTACTCGCTGTGCCAGGAGACGGCCTCGCTGATGCCCAGGTCAGCCTCCCGCTCGTTCAGCTCGTTGATCAGCTTCACCTTCGTCAACGGACTGGAGACAGAGCAGAACCGCTCAGTCGGGATTCAACAGAAACCTGATTCAGTTCCAAGTTCAGCACAGTTTCAATATTTCGCTCCTTATATCAGATACTGGAGCTGGTCTACATTAGAATGCTTTGGTCTCCATCCATCCTGGTGATGCTGCGCCCTGCAGGATGCTTCCTGGTCGGGTCAGGGTGAGCCTTTTCTACCCCCCCCCACCCCCACCTCCCCTGAAGTTTAGATCCTAGAACCGCCCCTGCTGTCCGGTTAAAATCTGGACTAAATCAGTCCAGTCTGAGCTGAGTGGTTGTTCCAGCATGAACCTTCTGGTACCAGGGGAACCTTCCAGAGCAAACCACCAAACTAAATAAAGCCGAATCTTTCTTTAAGACGCAGCTAAAATCTCAGGAAAAAACGCAAAACTAAAATTATAACAGAGTTCTGGCTTTAATGTGTGACCCGATTTAAAGAGAACCACGTTCCCGTCTCTGTGGATGTTCTACTTTGGGTTTAATCTGATTTATCAGCCTATTATTGATAAACTAAGTTTAAACTGCTCAGGTTGTGAATGGGATCCGGTGAGGAGCGGCTGCTCCAAGAACAGCTACGGCGGCGGGTGGGTTCCAGGCGGCAGGAAGAGGTCGTCAGGTCATCGGTTCACTACCAGCAGAAAACCAGTCTGGATGGAGGAGAATAATCACTTACTTCATGGTTGAATACAGCGAGGAGGCAGCGGTGCCGAGGCTGAAGAGGAAACGGTTTACTCTGTTTACACGAACAACTTCCGCTTCAATACTCGCTCTGCTGCCCCCTACCGGTCAGATTAATACATTATTAGTTGGTGATTTAAACGCTTATTCTGTAAAACATCTGAGAGTTTAAACGATGAAACAATGAAGCAATTTAAATGAAAGCATGATTAATAAGGTTTGCACGCTTTTTTCCTATTTAATAAACTAGACAAAATAAGCAGTTCTACCCTCCTCCTATAGGGGGCACTATGAAGCCAGCTGCTAGCTGTTGAAGCGGTGTAAAGTCTGCCAGATCTGCACTGAAACGTTTAATTTCTGTTTAATTTGACCTTTAAATGCTCAGAAAAATAGTTTTTTCCTATGTTGATCGGTTCGATGTGAGCTAGAGTCACGGGGATCTCTTTAATTTAATATAATTTAGCTAACTGTAATAATTTAGCTCCCATACTAGCTCTTCTGCTGTTAGCTGAAGCAACTTTCAGCATTTCTATGTAAAATAACCGACAAATAAAAGAAACCGAACTGAACCGGGTTCAGCTCCTGCCTGCATTGGTGAGTAAATCTAAATTTAACCCTTATAAACCCGAATCCCGCCTTTCTGGAGCTAATTTAAGGCTTCCCGTTAGTTCCTGACTGTGCGGATCCATGTTGACAGGTTGGAGCTTCCTGCAGCTTCACGCCGGATCTGTGAGGATCGACCAGGACACAGACCTGCTTCTACCTGCCCTCTGGCTTCGAGTCCACCTGAGACCGGGTCCAGGTCAGAACCTCCGCATTAAAGCTGAACGTCTTACAGGGACATGGATTACATGACATTTATGATTACTGGAGCCGTTCAAGGGGGCGGGGAGGGGGAAGGCAGTGAGCTGGTCCTCATGCCGCGGAGTGGTGCAGGGCATGCATGAGAGCATGCATGAGAGCTGGGAGACAGCAGCGAGGTGTGCTGTGGGACTGACAGAGGAGCTCAAGGTGGAGGTGGGACTCCAAGACAGGAGTGTTTGTGATCTGCAGGTAGCGGAGGAGGTGTGTTCTGCCACAGACAGGAATGAGCATCAGTCACAGCAACAGGGCAGAACAGACGTGTGAACGAGAGCAACGGTGACTACTGGGAGCAGGGGTGAAGAAGGTGGAGGCCTTCAGAGATTTAGGGTCCAGAGCAACAGAGTCTGGAAAAGACACGAGGTGTTTCATCAGCAGAGATTTCAGTAACAAGGTAGTTCAGAGTCCTCCCATGATGGCAAGGAAAATAAAAACAGACGCAGCTGGGATAACTGAGGGAAACGATGATCCGGAACCACTGGAAGCCTCCATCATGACGCTCCTGCAGCGATGCCCCTCCCCCACTTGTTGCTGCACGCTGCTGGTCAGATGGCTGAAAGCAGGACAGATATGGCTGTTAGGGAGCGTCTGAGTTGTTACGTAACTTTAGGACCGCGTTAGCCAGCTGACTGCAGCTCAGCCTGAGCAGGCGGCCTGACTCAGGAGCCTCCAGTCCCCGCAGACATGTTGATCAGTGGGCGTGTTACAGACGACACGCGTGTTACAGACGACAGGCGTGTTACAGACGACATGTTTATTAGTGGGCGTGTTACAGAGGACACGCGTGTTACAGACGACACGCGTGTTACAGACGACAGGCGTGTTACAGACGACATGTTTATTAGTGGGCGTGTTACAGAGGACACGCGTGTTACAGACGACAGGCGTGTTACAGACGACACGCGTGTTACAGACGACATGTTTATTAGTGGGCGTGTTACAGAGGACACGCGTGTTACAGACGACAGGCGTGTTACAGAGGACACGCGTGTTACAGACGACAGGCGTGTTACAGAGGACACGCGTGTTACAGACGACAGGCGTGTTACAGACGACACGCGTGTTACAGACGACATGTTTATTAGTGGGCGTGTTACAGACGACACGCGTGTTACAGATGACAGGCGTGTTACAGACGACACGCGTGTTACAGACGACATGTTTATTAGTGGGCGTGTTACAGAGGACACGCGTGTTACAGACGACAGGCGTGTTACAGACGACACGCGTGTTACAGACGACATGTTTATTAGTGGGCGTGTTACAGATGACAGGCGTGTTACAGATGACAGGCGTGTTACAGAGGACACGCGTGTTACAGACGACATGTTTATTAGTGGGCGTGTTACAGATGACAGGCGTGTTACAGACGACACGCGTGTTACAGACGACATGTTTATTAGTGGGCGTGTTACAGAGGACACGCGTGTTACAGATGACAGGCGTGTTACAGAGGACACGCGTGTTACAGACGACATGTTGATCAGTGGGCGTGTTATTGTGGCTCAAAGTGAAAGGGAGCCCGTTGGCCACCAGGGGGCGCTGTGGAGCCAGAGCTCAGTCTGTCATTAACCTTCTGTTTGTCTCAGAGGGACGATGACGATGATCTCTCAGCTCTTCATCTTGTCCTCGAAAGGCGACCACCTCATCTACAAGGACTGTATCCTTCTGCCCCAGTAGAACCAGAACCTCCAGTTCCATCCTGGTTCTGATCAGCCAATCAGAACCCAGCTACCTTCTGCGTTTCACTCTTGACTCTGAGCCTCAGACCGTGGAGGGGCAGGAAGTGATGTCGTCAACGTTTTCTATGAGAAGGTCACGGCGCTGACTGGAGACCAGCCTCCGGTTGTCATGGTAACGCCACCACCGTCTGCTGTGAAGTTGTTAATAAAGTTTTTTTTGAATCATGACCCTCCATCCAGCCTCTCATCCATCCATCCATCCGTCCGTTCTTCCCTGCAGAGCCACAAAGATCTCCACTTCGTCCACATCAGGCAGGGAGGACTCTACTGGGTTGCCACGACAACAGCTGACTCCTCTCCATTCACCATCATTGAGTTCCTAAACAGGTTGGTCTGGTTTGATCCCCATCGTCCAATGGCCCCCGCCAGCTGATGGTGACCTCTGACCTCTGTTCCAGGCTGAGCTCTCTGGTCAGAGATTACTGCGGCAGCCTCTCAGAGAAGGCCGTCCAGATGAACTTCGCTCTGATCTACGAGCTGCTGGACGAGGTGCTGGTGAGTCTCTGACCACAGGGGGCGCTCTGCTCTGTTGCTGCTGGCAGGGAGAGAAGCAACAACAGACGATTTTACTGTTGTTGACGGAACAGAATGAAGCAAAGCATCGTCTTCGGTGCAGTTAGATCCACTGCTGAAGCAACAATAAACTGCTGTAGACCAGCATGAAACCTGACAAAGCCCTGAGCAACGATGCTCAGCTGTTCCATCCGTGCTGCTCCCAGTATGAGTCGCTCTCACCAGCACAGTCCCAGGCTGCAGACTGAGGACGTTCTGGCTCTAACGAGCTGCTCCTGATCAGGCTTCCTCAGTCGTGGTTCTAGGGTCGGCGGCTGTGAAGGCAGACCTTCGGGATGATCTCAGGGTCAGAAAACAAACCCCGCTCGTAACCGTCTGCTCTTCATCTCCTCCTCCTCTCTGCTCCAGGACTACGGCTACGTCCAGACGACGTCGTCAGACATCCTGAAGAACTTCATCCAGTCGGAAGCCGTCTCCTCCAGGCCCTTCAGCCTGTTTGACCTCAGCAACGTGGGGCTGGTACAGTATCGCCCCCTGCTGGGCCCTCTCAGCTCCTTCCTCAGGTTCCTCCCACGTCTGGTCCCCGATCAGAGCCCTGATCATCTGAGGAACCTGCTGAGGAACCTGCTGAGGGTTCCTCAGCAGGTTCGGGGGAACATGAAGATAATGAGGTTCTGCTGGTCCGTCATCACTAAAGGTTCTGCTCTTCAGGTCCAACAGACTGGATTTGGGTTGTCTCAGAGTTGGACCAACATGGTTCTGGTTCTCATGGTTCAGGGTGTCGTGGTTCTCATGGTTCCATGGTTCTGGGTCTCATGGTTCTTATGCTTCCAGTTCTCATGGATGCTTTTGGTTCTCACGCTTTAGTGTCTCATGCTTCTCATTGTTCAGGGTCTCTTCTCATGGTTCCGGTTCTCATTGTTTTAGGTCTCATGGTTCCGGTTCTCATGGTTTTGTTCTCATGGTTCTTGTTCTCCTCTGTTGCAGTTTGGAGCAGAAACTCAGCAGAGTAAAGTTGCTCCCAGTTCTGCTGCCACCAGACCCATCCAGTCCAGCAGAGACCAGGTAAGCCCACCTGAGGAGGCTCCCAGAACCAGCAGTTCTGACCCGGATCGCAGGTTCTGTTTACTGAAATGGTTCTGCTGTTCCCCAGGGAGGGAAGAGCGAGATCTTTGTGGACGTGATCGAGAAGATGTCTGTCGTCATCGGCTCCAACGTGAGTCCAGTCCGAGTTCTCCCAGCATCAGAACGGCAGTCTGTGGTTCTGGTTCTGCTCTGCAGCCCTTCTAAAGATGTGAGGAGGTTCTGGTCCAGAGCTGCATCAGCTCCCCTCACTGTCCTGTCGAGGACCTGATGGTCAGAAGGTCCAAAGATCAGGACCTGCACAGTTGTGCTGGTTCTGTTGACCCATGACCAGTCCGACTGTTCTGTCTAACCAGTCCTGACCCGTCAGCAGCGGAGGCTGAGCTGTCTGTGTTCCAACCCACAGGGGCTTCTGATGAAGGCCGACATCGAGGGAGAGGTCCGGGTCAAGTGCTACATGCCCAGCTGCTCAGGTGAGGCTGGAACAGCTGGTGCACAGCTGGAAGGGTGGGTGGAAGCAGTGAGACGGGAGAAGCAGTGAGACGGGAGAAGCAGTGAGACGGGAGAAGCAGTGAGACGGGAGAAGCAGTGAGACGGGAGAAGCAGTGAGACGGGAGGTAGAAGCAGCGAGACGGGAGAAGCAGCGAGACGGGAGATAGAAGCAGGGAGACGGGAGAAGCAGGGAGACGGGAGAAGCAGCGAGACGGGAGAAGCAGCGAGACGGGAGATAGAAGCAGTGAGACGGGAGAAGCAGTGAGACAGGAGAAGCAGTGAGACGGGAGAAGCAGAGAGAGACAGGAGAAGCAGTGAGACGGGAGGTAGAAGCAGCGAGACGGGAGAAGCAGTGGAGACGGGAGAAGCAGTGAGACGGGAGATAGCCAGTGAGACGGGAGAAGCAGCGAGACGGGAGAAGCAGTGAGACGGGAGATAGAAGCAGTGAGACGGGAGAAGCAGCGAGACGGGA